>CP025650.1:8326191-8376028 GCA_003576665.1 Ipomoea trifida
TTTTTTTTTTTTTTTGTCTTATACTAGTTGATTTATCATAATTATTAAACACATATAATGTTTATTGAGTTCATATTTTTAGTTATAATAGGTATAGTGAAAGTCTATAAAAGTCTTGATTGAATACACCTCTTAATATATGTGAAATTTTAATATATGATATCCGGACCTAACTTATATTAGGATATAACATAACTAAAAATATATGAACCAATAATATATTGAGTTCAATCAAAATCTAAAAATTAGTGTAGAGTTCAAATTTTAATTGTAAATTTGTGATAATATGAATAATGTCTAACCTAAGCGTAATCAAATAAGTTATGTTTATATAAATAAATGCAAGTAGAAAAGATAGAAGATGGTGATAAATAAAAGAAGATGATAATGAATGCAATCATAATAATGAATAAATATTTAAGTAGATAATGGTAAGAATGTGACTTTAGTAATATATAGCCAAAATAAATATTGTATTTTTTATTTAGAAAATGGCCTTTAAAAGTGCTAATGCTTTTTAAAAAACTGAAAAATATTTCCAGTTTTAAAAATAATAAAGTGTACGTTTTAGTAATTAAAAAATCAGAGAAAATTTTCGCAGCCCTTAAAATTTAATTAATTTACATCCACACATCTACACTTTCGTGGACTTACTCAACACATCTCATTTTGACTTTCACGTAATCATACAATAATAAAAAAAACAATAACACGGAGTAATGCTTTATTAGTGTTTTACCACATCAGACATATACTTTGGACTATTGACCTTTGAAACCTTCAATGACAAACTAACCAAAAAAAAAAAAAAAAAACAAACAAAAAAAAGTACTCCACGTTATCGCGTAGTCAATACTCAATACCCATCGGCATTTTCAGCCGTCCCGTGACCTCCCTCTATAAATACTTCTCTTCCCCGTCACTTATTTTTCCAACTCTCTTTCAATACAATTCAATTCTAACACATTTTGTGAGAAGAAAACAGCGACACAGAAAATGAGGAACCGATCGTCATCACCGTCGCCTCGTTATACATTTTGCGAAACCATCGCGATCGCCGAACCGGTGATCAGAAATTCAGAAAATGGGACCTTCAAGCCTCCGCCACCTTTGCCGGAATATCGAACCTCTTACGGGACAGTCCGGTGGAGGCAAAGCAGTTCCTTGTCGCCACCTTTGCTGCGTTGATGACTTGCAGCGTGCAATGCTCGAGAAGCACAGCGCAGAAAAGTACATTGTCGTGTATTCAAAATCAATTCAACATGACTATTCTCGCTAGCGGAGCCAAAAATTAAGTTAAGTGGGAGCGAAGAAACAAACGTGAAATAATGAATTCAAAACTGTTTAAATACAAAATATCAAATACGAATAAGATTGCTCATATACAAAATACATTATAAATTACAATACAAAGTTTACTATGAATTAGGGGATAATATTCCTTTACGCTCTCTCATATTTTGAAATCGGTGGAGTTTCTTCATTTGAAACTTGATCAAAAATACATTTCTCAACATACGACATTAAACCATCAGTTAATAAATCATCACTCATTCGGTTGAGTCACTACTACAAAAATAGTCTATTACGACGATTTTTTACATATACACGACGATTTTCGAAGTGCCGTGTAAATGGGTGTCGTAGTACATAAATAATTTCTATAGCAGTTCTTGAGAACTGCAGTGTATACTACCTTTATACGGCGGTTAAAACCGTGGTATAATCTTAAATATATATGCCGTATAAATCACTTGGAAACGCCGTATAATCAATTTTTCTTAAGGAATAAGGGTCAAATAGGCCATTAAACTACACACGAAACTGCAATTAGGCCATTGAACTCAAAAACAATGCAATTGGGTCCCTGAATTACACAAATCTATGCAAATTAACCCAAAGTGACTTGTTTGACTTGATCTTCGGTTACCAACTTTAAAAATAATATTTTAAAATAATTTTAAATAAAATACTTAATTAAAATTAAATTTAAAATTTAAAATTTTTTTTTAAAAAAGACCCAATTGATTTGTTCCTGTTTGTTGTTTTTTTTTAATTTTAATTAATTAATTAATTTAAAATTATTTTAAAATATTATTTTTAAAGTTGGTAACCCGAAGATCAAGTCAACAAGTCACTTTGGATTAATTTGCATTAATTTGTGTAATTTTAGGATCCAATTGCATTGTTTTTTAGTTTGATGACCTAATTGCAGTTTTGTGTAGTTCGGTGGCCTATTTGACCCTTATTCCTTTTTTTTTTTTAAACAAATAGATTAGACGGTTGTTCCAGGCCGTGTAATTTATTTAAAAAAAATAGATTCTACTGCGGTTCCCATTTGGAACCGCCATGTAATCTTCTTCTTTTTTTTTTTTTTTTTAAACACCAGCTCATCGTTGTAGTCACTAATAATTCTGAAACTGATACGGGGTTTCTAGTCCTAGAATCCAATATCTATTGACTTTTCAAGAGTATGTTTCATTTCGAGAATCCATGAGCTATGGGAGAAAGTAGAATGCCGAAGACGGAGATATTTTGAGTTCTTGTATGGAAGGCGTTTTGACTACAGTTGGTAAAATTCAGCCAATCGAATCACTAATATACAAAAAATAATTCACAAATATAATATCGAATATACAAAAAATATATATAAAAGAATACTTTAAAAATTTTAAAAACTCACAAGTAAGGATGAAGGTTGTGGGGGTGGTGATGGTGGTGGTGGCGGTGGCGGAGTGACGATCGTGGTTGACGACAACGGTGGTGGCAAGGAAGGAAGGGAAGAAGGAGGTAGTGGCGGGATAGAGAACCGCAATAGTGAGAAAAGAAAAAGAAGAAGAAGTAAAATGGTGAAGTAAATTATTATTTTGATGTGGGGTGGGAATATGTGTTATTGATTGGGTCTATGGAGTACTATGGGTCTGCCAACTACAATGAATGGGCAAGGTAATGTTATCGATTGGTTTTTTACATTGCTTGCTTTGCTTAATGATGATATGTGTAGTCAATTTGTAATGCTTTGCTGGGCTTTGTGGGTCACTTTTTGGCTGCAAAAGGAATTCGATTTATGGGTCAGTACACTGTTAGAGAGGCTGAAGCAGTTTGCATACGTGAGGCTCTTAGTTGGCTCAAGGATACGGGCATGGGTAATGTTGATGTCGAAACGGATTCCCAGTTGGTTTATAATGCTTTATGTTCTGAGTCCTTTATTTCTATTTTTGGCTTTGTTATTGACGATGTTAAAGAAATTGCATCCATGATAAATGATGTTAATTTCTGTTTTGTTAAGCGATCTGCGAACCGTGCTGCCCACACTGTTACTATGGAAGCCGTTTCTGAGTCAGGTTGCGGGGAATGGTTTGATAGCCCTCCCTCTTTCTTGTTGATTGTCTTTCTACGGATTTAATGCATTAAGTTCTTATTATCAAAAAAAAAAAAACATATACATATAATGCAGCAGCACAAAGATGCTTTGTGCTGCTGCATTAAAATAAAATTATATAGTATATACGGCGGTTATAAGTACAATCGAAGTATATACTATAAATATTTTAAAAAGAAAAAGAATATAGTATATACGGCGGTCGTATATACTACAATTAAAACAAATTTAAAAAATTAAATTAAAGTATATAAGGCAGTTATTTAAAAATTGTGGTATATTAAGTATATATTAAAAGACGGTTATTTAAAAACCGCCGTCTATTAAGTAACATGGTATATATTAGACATCGATTATTAAAAATCATCATTTATTAAGTAACATGGTATATATTAGACGATGGATAGAACTCTATCTTCACATTAAATATAGAGTTCTAAAATTGTGAATATCAAGTTCTAAAATTATGAACATAGAATTTTTAAATTGTGAACATGGACATGAGTCCACCTTGCTGCAAGGTGGACCCGGGTCCATAACATAATTTGGCGTACGATTGGTTTCTCACTTTCCCTTTATTTCCCATATATTTCTATTCAATTTGTGTGGACTTAGAGCAAAAGTGCAAAACTATCAATTAATTATTTTGGGCCGCAAAATAAATGATAAACATTTGATGTTTGAATCAAATTAAAGGAAATACACTACAATAGCCTTCAGGAGATTAGGATCAGGCCCAAGTGAGCTTTGACTTTCAAGCATCATATCTTCATCATTTTTCATCCACAGTTTAAGTATGACCTAAATCATACCAATATATATATATATATATATATATATATATATATATATATATATATTTCAGTTCACGTGTGCTAAGACTTCTCAGGTGCGGCTATGAAAGTCATTGATCTTGCTAAAATTAACGTCCAGGATTAACAATAATTTCAAAAAAAAAATGCGGTGGCAATTTGGTTATTTTCTCAAACTTAAGGTGCGTATGGTTTGTACTTAAGGTGCATAGGTCTTGACGTCTTGTGCTTAAGGTGCGTAGTTCGTGTGCTTAAGATGCGTCGTGTTCCTTGTTCAAAGGGCATTCCTTGCTCGCACACCCTTCTCCCTTTTGAACTAAGGTTTCTGAGTCACGGGTCTCCCAGACCTTCAAGAACAAAACTTTTGAACTAAGGGGTCTGCCAGACCCCTAGCTCAGACCCTCAAGAACAAAATTTTTGAACTGAGGGGTTTGCCAGACCTCTAGCTCAAACCCTCAAGAATAAAACTTTTGAACTGAGGGGTTAGCTTAGACTCTCAAGAACAAAATTTTTGAACAAAATTTAAGATGCGTCATCTTAACACTTACAAGGCGTTTGGTTGGAGGGAATTTGAATTCCCCCATTTCGACTTAATTCCCACCTAATACCATAGGCAACTAAATTCCTTAGTTTGGTTGGAGAGAATTGCAATTCCATCATTTTCATGGAATTATAATCTCATGGCCCCCCCTTGAGATTTTAATTCCGTGAATTTTAGGAAGAAAAAAAGAGAGTCCTAAGACAAAATTACCCATCCCTTTTTAAACCTAAATTAATGCCCCACATTCTCTTCTAAATGATAGCGTGTATTATTCTTTAACTACTGTCAACAGAGAACGTCGTTCCTAAGCAGTAATCATCTTAGGCCATTCTTAATCAAGTATGTTTTCTCAAAACTCTCAAGTATTTAAATTTGATGTGTATATAGCGTATTTGCCTACATTTTGAAGGACAAAATTTTGAATTCAATATGTTATATTTTTTAGGTGTTTGAATATGCAAATGGGTCTAAGAGAGACTTGTCATATAAGATGATTAATAACAACAATAACAACAACAACAATAGGCATTTTGGACTTTATACTATTTATTTCCTTTCAATTCCCATGTATACCAAACATTGGAATTGAAATTCCACTAATTTTATTTCTGCAAACCAAACACTGGAATTTAAACTCCACTTTATTCTCACATACATTATTCTTTTCCCATGGAATTACAACCAAACACCCTGTTAAGGTGCGTTGTTATAATATTTTAGGTGCGTCTTTGTATCACTTAAGGTGTGCTATTGTTAAAAACTGAAGGTACGCGATGTTAACACTTAAGGTGCGACACTTTTAGCTTATGCTTCTTTCTTCCAGACACGCATTGTTTTTTTAATTTTCATTGATTTGAACCTGATAGGGAATATTTTCCGATTTTGACCTCCTTATACGTCCACGCTCCCATTTTTTGTAGTCGGGTCAGGGTCAAACGGTTTGGGTCAAAATAAAAGTCAGCAGGTCAACATCTAGGCCTATATAAGGGCACTTGACCCTTTGGTAAAGGGATTTTTTTTTCCTTCTTCTCTCTCTCTAAACAAGACACAAGGAGCTAGGCTCTTTACTTTCTCTATATTTACTCAAGAACAATCAATAAATGAGATGAATTGAGAGTTAATTGGGGGGATTTGCAGTTTGAGTGTGAACCTGTGAACTCTTATCTTTCGTTTAGATGAGATATCAAACGGTCGAGATGTTTGGAGTGGTGCATCCGATGCACTGGTACAATGGTGCAGTCATGTATATTTTCCAAGCTAAGTAAAAAAATAAATTATAAACCACAATATCAAGCAAGATCAACGGTGAACAATGGTACATAGGTTCAAATGCAACTACACACACACACATATGCAACGGAGACAAATCTTGAACTAATGGATGTTGTAAAATGATTACAAGTGAATAAAGTCTTAACAAGACAATAATGAGCTAATTTATACTAAGGCTTCCTCCTAACCGCCTCCATGAGAATAGGGCAGGCGATTGCATCCTCCTTGACTGCGTCCGCGCACGCGTGTAGCACACAAGGCTGAGGCTGACTCAAGCTGAGGCCAAGGCCGCCATCCGAGTTGTCCTTGCTTCTCCTCGGGGCAGTTTGCCCCGAATTCATCTTTATTATATCCATCAGTACCAAATCCCTTTTCTACTTATTTTTTGAAAAATATATATATATATTTAAAATTATATTAGAACATGTAGGCTTTGAAGATTGTTATTTGCACGAGGAGTGTCATTTATTTGAATCAATCATGAAGATTGAGTCTTGAAGACCAACAAGTATGCTATTTTTCCTTTGATTGATCGAGTTTTGATATAATTTTTTAATTAAAGATTTTTAATGAGGCAACTAGTGCAACACATGAATACACATCATGCACTATTTTTATCCAACTTGATTTTTTCCACTATGTTTTTTTGTCGTAAGGTTTTTAACGAGACATGAGTATGATATAGTAATGTCCGAGGGCAAGTGTTGTAAATAGATAAATGTGAACAATACTAGAAGAACTATATTATGATAATATCTCTTAATAAACTTTGTATATATCTTCTATATATTGAATTTAGTGATGAATAATACGGAGTAAATGATTGATGATTTTCAATTTCTACGTAACTCTTGCTTTCCCTTTACGTTATCATATATTTTTATGTTTATTACTCTACTGGATATAACAATAGAAGGAATTACACAATAGTAATTATTGTATTCAATGTTGTGATCCTTATTGGTAATTTAACATTAAACCTTTCGAGACAGGCAAGTCGGCAATTTATATCGTGGACCAAGATCCACATAGTATTATGGATTATTGATCAAAATAATATCGTTTTGATATTTAAGCTTTAACAGATTCTGTAGTTTCCCTGCATTTTCCGTCTTTTTCGATCTTCGATCTTCAATCTTCTTCGTGAAGGAAAGAGTTTTTAAAGTAATTATTTAGAAGCTTTCTAAGGAAAAAATCTCTCATAGCTTGTAAATAGGTGTTTTAGGTCTCGAGAGGGACACAAACAATCTAGCACACTTATAAGCAACTCATTGTACTCAAAGGCAATTCGTAATGCAAAGAGGGCCGAAATGTTACTCTGATTTTCCGATATTGTTAGTCGATTTTCTGTTGGTGTACTGGTGTTGGGCTGCCGTTCGACCACTCCGTGGGAGATAAAGTCAACAAACACAAATTTTAATTTATTCTAGGTACATAATCAATCCCTTTAAGGTACAAAATTTCATAACATGAGACACAGAAAACTCACAACACAAGACACATGCACATGTTATATATATATTTTCAAATCTAATTTATGTAGATAATTTATGTCCTATAGGCACATAATTTCATAATACAAGACATACATTCGTAAAATAAGACACACAATATGTTGTGTTTTAGACAACTACTAATCTATTTAAGGTACATAATACATACGCTTAAGGTACAAAATTATACAACACGAGACACATAAACGCATAACACAAGACATATATACATGTTTTATATTTACTTTAGTTCATGTACAGAATCAATATTCTTAAAGTACAAAATTGCATAACACAAGATACAAAAACACATAGCAAAAGTCACAAAAACGCATGTTATATTTACTCTATTTCAGATACAGAATTCATACGCTTAAGGTATAGAATTGCAGAAATGAGATACAGAAACACATAACACAAGACACATATACATACTTTACAGTAAATAAAAAATAAAACATAAAAATTCTGTAACATGATGAACTGAACAACAAATAATCACCGTCAAAAGTAGAATTCAAAACGACGTTGTATAGGAGTATAGGACCAAGGTCCATGGTATAACTATTGTTTCGAGACCTGTTGGGCTCGAATACTGAGTGCAAGAAATAAAGTCTATTGTTCGAATTATTAGGTTATTTCAGTTGTTAGAAATTACAGTTAGAGATTTTTATGAGATAGAATTTAGTTTGTTGAGTTTTTTGCGATATTCTTAGATTTAGTTGTTATCATAATAAGCCTATAAATACAAGCTTTTCATTGTATGTTATCATCAGACTAGTCATATAAATATTTTCTAGTTTTATATTAATTTTCCTTCTATTGCTATTTTATTATTCTCTTTGCTATTTTATTATTCTTTTCTTGCCTTTCCGGCGGGTGGCTAATGATACCATCCGTCGGGCCCTATTTAAATTTTAACATGGTATCAGAGTCATATTTAAATTTTAACATGGTATCAGAGTCATAGCCTTACATCAAGAACTTCAAGGTGTCTAATCTCAGTGTTTTCCAAGGGTCTTTGTTTTGGCATTTTGGTGTTGTCCGTTGCCATATTACTTGTCTTTGTTTTGGCATTTTGGTGTTGTCCGTTGCCATATGCCATATTACTTACCATGGGGCAGTGAGTTTCCCGATGGGCTTTATTATGTTTTGGCATTACCATAATTGTTTTGGTATGCCATATTGTTTTCCCGAGGAGTTCAATTATGAGATTGTTGGCCACTAGATTTTTTTAGCTGCTGATTGAGGATGAGTTGGCAGTTCAATTCTGAGATTGTTGCCAGTAGATTTTGTTTGCTGCTGTTTGATGATGAGTTGGCTACATATTATGTAAATCTGCAAGCTTTTCGCATCCATAAGCTATAGCTTGAGGGGGCATGTTAGAAATTACAGTTAGAGATTTTTATGAGATAGAATTTAGGTTGTTGAGTTTTTTGTGATATTCTTAGATTTAGTTGTTATCATAATAAGCCTATAAATACAGGCTTTTCATTGTATGTTATCATCAGACTAGTCATATAAATATTTTCTAGTTTTATATTAATTTTCCTTCTATTGCTATTTTATTATTCTTTTTGCTATTTTATTATTCTTTTCTTGCCTTTTCGGCGGGTGGCTAATGATACCATCCGTCGGACCTTATTTAAATTTTAACATCAGTTGTCTTAAAATAATAAAATCCATCCATCATAAATTAATAAACTAAAATGCATAAATGTGTCCAATTATATGTACCTGTACAATGTATAATATTATTCGAATAATTATATGAAAAAGAGCAACCCAATAATCATTTAGTCAAACTGGTTAGAGGTCACCCATGGAGTACTAGTGATTCTATTATATTGTAGTATTTGTTCGTTTTAAGTACAAAGAGTCAATACTATTTTCACTGAGGCTCAATTTAATAATCTCCTAGAAGAGTCACTACACACCACAAGATAATTCTAGGGCATGGGATGAGCAGATCACAAAAGGAATTTAGCAGACCCTATGAAGCTGAATTTGCCCTCAAAAAACACCAAAAATGTATAAGTGCAGTCTGCAAAGCCTTCACCATCAATGGTGGACTTATAAACTTCCTGGTATTATATTGCATCCAATCAGAAAACAGGAACAGCAAAAATCCCAGAATTTTGAAGCCTGCATATATGGAAAGCAGTCAACAGCAGCCACCAACAAATTAAAGCATTTAACATCCTTAATCAACAACACATAATAAATGAATGTTAATTATTAGCCTTTGTAAAGTCAACATGCATGGTGCAACTATCATGGACTTCATTATAGAAAACTTATCAGATATGATGAAGGTGCAGCCCCATGCAAACAATAGACGATATTCATGCCATTTGAAAATTTTGATTGTTTTAAACTAACTAACAAAGGTTATACAATGTCGATGACCTTGTGGTCGAGTGGCATGTAATGATTCTCCTAATTTGGAGGTTATGAGATCGAGTCCTCAAGTCTTAGTGGCAGACATATACTACAATCTAATAGAGTAAGTAGTACAAAACAAAAAGTTACGGAGTATATAACAATGTTAACGAATGTAAATTACAATTTTACCCTTTGATTTGATAGCTACCCAACAAATTTAGCATTAAAGGACTAAATTAAATTTGACAACTTACTATCAAGCAATCTTTAATGCAGATCAATTAGAGCTACCATTGACTAAAATTTATGATTATTGCTTGCTAACTATTCAATTCTTGATTCCAGTAGTTAGTTAGTAGTTAGAGCTTCGTTGAGACTAGCTAGTTTTGCTATACTTGCATTAATAACATCGTGACAACGTTTTCAAACGTGAGAACAATAAATACCTATCCGAGCATTATATTAGTCTAGTGAATAAGAAGTCTTATTTAAGACTTGCTTCTAACGGCAGGGTGAGTTCAATTCTTGCAAAGAACATTGAGATTTTAGGATTGAGTTGGACTCCTTGTGCACATAAGTGTGCATTTTGGTATTGAACCTCGGAATTAGATTGATTACAAATATAGCTCGAGAAAGACAGAAACCTAAGTTATACATTGATGGGGCCATGGGGTCTGGGCCCGGTACGGTGTTGATTGGGTTGGGGAAAGAAGAACCCAAGCGTTAATTAGGTCTACAAATAATTAGAGCCCATGACATCATTTTTGGGGCCTAAATTGGATGGAGAAAAAAATGTTTGGGGGCAAAGTGCGGTAAGAAGTAAAGTACACGGGCTAGAGTACAAAGACTGAAGGGATGGGGTGTAAAGTGAAAAAGGTGAGAAAAGTTGGAACTTAAAGTACGTGCGTGTTGTAAGGCGTAAAGTACATGGAGCCGTAGCACAAAGCTTAGGAAAACGGGTTAAGGACGAGTTTGGTAACGCAATATGGAGCACAATCCGTGAAAAAAAGTGGTGGGGAAGAGTGGTTTGCTTGGGTCGTGGGAGCGCCGACCGACGACCCTAATGTCGAATCTGGGCTGGCCAGTGAGTAGCGAACCCCGTGGTGGTCGAGCTGACCTGAGTGGATCGCCAAAGACAGGCTGGTGCTATTGCCCCGGGTATTTTTGCCACTCGCCATGGCCCTTTGTCGTCGGCAACCAGAGGGCCTCGTCTTATAGTTCGTCCAACTATGGCAAACCACTCGGATGGCTGGCGGATGGATCGTCGTAGATGGCAGACCCTTGGAATGAACTGCTAGTGCGGTGAGGTAGCTAGGTAGGGGTATGTGCGCAGTCTTCGGACATTTGGCTAGGACGCCAAACTTGTTATGCGATGTTCTGTGCTAGGAGATGTTTACGGGAAAGCACAACACTTAGTGGGACACGTGTATGGCAAGGGAGAGCGGACCACAGTGGTCCGCACACCTGCCCACACACCTGCCCATAGCGTGTGGCCTTGGGAGTAGTATAAAAGGTAGGGGTGGTGTTTGTTTTATCCCATCATCGCTCTTCGTTTCTCTTGATGTACCCCCAATTAATGATGCAATACGTCATTTGTCTTTTGCGGTCTACTAGTAGTAGTAGTCCACTCCTGTGCTTGGCTTGGTAGTTGGACCCCTTGGACCAAATTTATCCCCTTTGTTTGTTCAATACACTTGTAGCCCATTAATATTATTTGAAGGGTTTCGGGCTCTAGCAATCTAATACACTTTTCGTACCTGTTACCCGCTATCAACCTAGTTTTATAGTGCATCAAATCCAATAAAGAAATTACACACACACACACATACACACACACACACACCTCAACATGCAAGTTGACCGCCGGCAGTTCCAATTATATTCCATATCCACTCCACCTACAATGATGTATTGGTATATACAAGTAAACTCGATTTTCATTCGTTTTATATGGGCCCTAATTCCATATAAAGAATAAAGTTTCACAATTTTATTTTCAACGGATATGGACCTCACAGATTTTTTTGGAGTTAGCGATGAATACTGATGGTGATTTATAATCTTTTAGATAAGATTCGATTTAGATGTTTGTAACAAATACGTTAGTCTCCATTTTATATTAGAGTTTTAACTCAGTCCAACTCATGAATTCCTTTCAACATATTGTAATTTGTTTAAATGAATTGATTTGATATCTTTTATATATTCTAAAAATTGGATAGAACTCAAATAGTTCTAAAAAGGGAAAGGTGTCAAATTAACAAATCATTAAACCTATAATCTTTATGCAATTAAACCATTGAACTTTTTTTGAGTACTACTGATTCTATTACAATGTAATATAATATCTATTCATATATACTTTTTCAACCTATTGAAGTACAAAGAGTTAGTGCAATTGAGATATTTTTCTGATTTTTTTTCAATAGAATCTAATTACATTACTTACATGGTATATACTAATAATGAGCAAATACCAATTTTGGTCCCACGACTATTAGCAAAATGACAATTTTGGTCCACATGTTTCATTTCTACCAATTTTAGTCCCACGACTATTGTTTAGTACCAATTTTGGTCCCACGACTACTGTTTTAGTGCCAAAATTCATCGCACCGGTCACCCATCCGTTTAAAACGTGCCGAAATCTAAAATTTTTGAAGGTATTTTCGTCCTTTTCAACTCAATATCCCAATTTGAGCATGAATAAAGAGATTTAAGTCCTAAGATCGATCACAATTCACAATTCTCCTCCTCAAATTAAGGTAAAATGACGAGGAAAACTGCGAATTTTGATCGATTTTAGGACTTACATCCATTTATTCATACTCAAATTAAGATATTAAGTTGAAAATGATGAAAATACGCTTAACAATTTAAGATTTTTGCACGTTTTAAACAGATGGCTGACCGGCGCGATAAATTTTGGCACTAAAACAATAGTCGTGGATGAAAATTGGTACTAAAACAATAGTCGTGGGACCAAAATTGGTAGAAATGAAACATGTGGACCAAAATTGTCATTTTGCTAATAGTCGTGGGACCAAAATTAGTATTTGCTCTACTAATAATAGTTTCAATTTCCACTACTATGCTAGTTGGGAGGACATATTTAAATATTTTCAACTCAAATTGCACTAGAACGAATTGATGACAAATGTCCTAAGTGCGCATATTTTGCTTGTTTAATCGTTCAATTATACACGTTTGAAGTTCAATGACCTAATTGTACAAAATTCATAAGATTAATGGTCTATTTGATATTTTTTCCATTCTAAAAATAAACAAATGGACATTAAAAATATAATTTGCATACAAAATTTTATATACAATCCAATTTACATACATATGTTGGCATGGTCTCACAACTCCTGGTGTTAATTGGGTATTAGTTGACGTGACCTTTTGTTAATCGATCAAAAGGAGGCTACTTAAGCGGATATCGTAAAATTATGTACAAAATTTTGTATCTAGCGGTTGTTGTTTATTAACTTAAGATCCCAATATAAATTGTAAGCTAATCATGAGATTATAATCAAGAAGTGTAAGTAATCTGGCAAAGTAATAGGAAAAGGAAAGGGTTCTCAATCACCCGGGGTGAGCCAAGAGAAATGTGTCTAGCTAGTTTAGCAAAATGTCAACCCATTTTATGGTACATGTATGTTGTATTTATAAGTTATGGTGACATCTAGCCGCTACAAAATGGCCAATAAACTATATATAGATATGTGTCTGATGGTAGCTCTCCACGTAATTAGAGTTCTCAACAAGAATATAAAACAGTTAGTTGTAACAAAATTCACACGTTGTTAAGACTAACTGTTAGGTTGGGCATTTGTCCCGAATGAAGTTGGATAAGGTGCACTTAGCTTTTAAAGCGTACTATATATAAGGCACTTTAAGCTTATTGTCATGGTTCGAACGAGTGACTTATAAATAATATAAGATGTAGCCCGTCCAAGATACTGGCAAATAATATAAGGTGTAGCCTTAAATAGTGGGCACTGGGAATCAAACCCTAGTATATGAGTTAAAGGTTAAGACCTTTAGCAGCTGAACCAGGAGATTGAGTGAACCTATGGATGATGATTTAAGTGGTGGCGTCAATGGTTCCTTATATAGTGTAGAGGGCCTTCTAAATCGTTGACAAATGTACGACATCGACTTGCCTTCAATCTTGGCAGTACGCGTATCCTCTCACTACATACTTAGATGTCAACGATATGCAAACGACTAAATAGAACGTCCTACCTTTTTATATACAAGATGCGTGGTAGCTTGGTGGTTTGGAATTTGTGTTGTTATATTATTATTATGCTAGAGATCTTGGGATTGATTCCCCATTGTAGGTCCTCTTTTGTTTATATTTTGCTCCTGTTTCCTTCTTTCCTTAGCAATAAAAATAAACCTCCATCGAGTCAAAATCTATTTAGTAAATGGGCCCCAAGGTCCCATGTTCCATATTAACCTCAATAATATAGTTCATTGACTAAATATTAAGCATCATTAAATTAGACTGGCTTATGTCATTATAAAATGAAGAGTCGAAGTGACTACACGAAAGGTGATTGATCTATTGCGCAATTATGGACGTTCACAAAGTCACAAGCAACTTGCCCAATAATGCTAAAATTGTTTTATATGTTGATCGATATATAGAATATAATGCATGTTGAATGCGTCTAAAGTTAAAATTTGTTGTAAGTGTCCATTGACTTAATGAAATTTGTGACCCACTGCATGTTAGTGGTTGGAATTAGTTTTCGGGTACGGTTCAAGTTCACTTGTCTTCGTTGCAGTAAGGAAAAAAAAATGTATTTTTAGTTTATTAATTATTCTTTATTTTTTTTTTTTGAAAACAAACCAAAACTCATATTATTAAAGTAAATTATCAATACATGAAGGAAAAGACAGACAACCAACCTAATGAACCAGTTTGAGAACGAGTAGCTCGAGCCAAAGCATGAGCAAACTTATTCACTGATCGAGAGACATACTGAATAGACACTTTCTCAAAATGTCGTTTTAATTCACGACACCCGCTCATCACACAACCTGCATATGATAAATCCAAGGACATATCATTCAACGATCTGCACACAGCCTAACAACCAGAAAACACAGCTACCTAGCTTGGTGAAACATTGATCTTCCACACACGACAAAGCTTCCTTAACTGCAAGCTAAGCGCCTCTGTTAGATGGATCTCCCCTATAACGAACCGGCCTGTTCTTAGTAGCCACAAAACAATCACTACCACTCTGAACAAAAATCCCAAAATAAGCATCACCTGAATCGGATGAAATATTGGACGGCACTTATTTTTAAATTGTTAATTTCTTTAAAATTTTTGTCCACCACAAAAATAAAATAAAATACAGGTTGGCAACCTGTACTCCTAAAGGATTTGTTTTTTAATTTTTATTTTACAAACAAAATCCACAACCACTACTAATGGTCTAGTGGGTGTGCACTTGGCAAACCCCACTCCTATGAGAATATGCTCTACAATAGAACTGTAAAATTACATTAGGGTTTTACTTTCTACATTATAATTTCTTATGTTTCTTCTTTAATTTACTACACTCTTCATTTTTGTTAATTCATATGTAAAATAATGAACTTAATTTTAACAGGATTGTGTAATGGAGAAAATAAGGATAATGGACTGCAATGAAGGGAGAAATTTTTTTTAAATCGTAAAGGAGGGGGGACCCCTAGGGAGTGACGTTTAGTCAGACTCCACCACTCTTCTCACGCAAGAAACATGCGCCAAATCATCGAAATACGCATCCTCGCTCATCCTCGGGCAGTCAGCAAACGTCGCAACTTCCTCGCGATACATAGTCCCTCCAACCGCAAGACGATCGGCCACCTTATTCTGCTCTCGATATATCACTTTGAACGAGATTTTCCAGTCCTTGTCGATCCAACTTTTAATCCTATTAATATAATCTCTGACCGGTCCATGCCCCGGCGAGCCCTCCCGCATCCATTGAATCACGTTCCTCGCGTCCGACTACACCTCCATGTCGCGAACACCTCTCTGCCACGCCCACCTAAGGCCTTCTTCCATGGCTTCCGCTTCTACCCAAGCAGGGTCTTTGCATGTGGTACCACGAAAAAAACCCGCCATCCATTCACCGTCTCTATTACGCATGACCCCCCCTATGCCTGCTCTGTTGATGCTTGGTTTCACACTCCCGTCGATATTGAGCGTGACCTGATGATCAACAGAAGCATCCCACCTTAGACGCATAGTCCTGATTCTTCCCTTTCTGCTCATATTGCTACCGTGACGGGTGAACACCCGAGTAATTTCCTCTTCAGCTTCTCTGATCCGGTTGATCTTGTGTTGGATATCATGCTCGCGTTCATTGAACACCCTGTCACACCTCCATTTCCACAGCCACCATACTATGATGGCAAAACGTGTAGGCCAATGTACGCCATCTATCTCATCTTTCCCATGGGTTATGTTGTCCGTGATCCATTATCGAACGGTAGATTGCCTCCATCTTCTTCGTTGTCCAGTTGATGTGAACGCCTCCCACACCTGCTTGGCTGCTGTGCAGTGTCGTAGTATGTGGTCGGTGGATTCCCGAGTTCTAGAACAACAGCCGCAGCTATCGTCCACAGCAAGGCCGCGTCGTTTTCGTTCCCCATTTCCCATGATCCGATCATGAGTAGCAGTCCATAGGAACGTCTTGAGCTTGCTAGGCACCTTTAGTCTCCACAGATTCTTCCATACGCCTTCCTGCATGTCATCCAGATAAACATGACTCAGCGCATGGGCCGACGAAATAGAAAACTTACCTGACGCTTCCCGGCTCCAGTACCGCTCGTCTTCGTCCTCCCCCTCTTGTAGTTTGAAATTCTGCAGGCGTGTCTTGATTTGAACAGGTAGTTGCCCCAAAAACTCCCACTTCCATCCCCTATCTTGTTCCCAGTAGTCAGTCACCCGCCCTTGCCCCTGAGTAATTGGTGCATGATCAGGGATTGTAAAAGATAGGGGTTCATCTAGGATCCACGCATCGCTCCAGAACTGTGTGCTTAACCCGTTCCTAACGTGATGGCGGACTCCTTTCCGGAGTATGGGTAACGCTGCAACTATGCCTCTCCACGCATTCGAGCAGTTTGGCTTTGCACGTATCACCTCAATGCCCGTCCGCCCTTGACCATATTTATTCATGAAGACTTTAACCCATAAACTATCTTTATTGGTCGCGATTTGCCATCCCAACTTTGCCATAAACGCCATGTTCATATCCTTTGCCGCTCTAATTCCCAATCCTCCAAGATGCTTTGGTTTTGTAACCGTTCCCCAGCTAACCAGGTGGCACTTCCTTGTTTCTGGGGTCCTACCCCATATAAACCTGCGGATTCTCCGGTCAATCTCCTCCCATACTCCAGCCGGCATTAGGATCGTCTGCATTCCATAGTATGGGATTGTTTGGAGTACCGATTGAGCTAGAACTTGTCTCCCCGCTAGAGTTAGGAATTTGGTCTTCCAACCATTTAATCTGTCATCCATCCTATCTAGCATCGGGCCAAACAGATTATTTGTAACTCTCCCGTGAAACGTTGGGACTCCCAAGTATTTACCAAGATTGGTAGTCATGGGTATACCCGCCATGGCTGCTATCTGTTGAGCTTTCTCTTGCGCCACATTTTTCGAAAAGAAAATTTGAGATTTACTCAAACTTACTTTTTGCCCCGAGGCCTGGCTAAATCTTTCTAGACAGTCGGAGATAGTGGTTATTTGATCCTGCGAAGCTTCAGCAAACAAGACAAGATCATCAGCGAAAAAAAGATGGGTAAGGAGAAGACCATACCTTGAAAGGCGAATGTCTTTCCAACTTCCTTTGTTCACTTCCTTCTTAATGGTATGACTCAATCTTTCCATACACAAGACGAATAGGTAAGGTGATATAGAATCTCCCTGCCGTATTCCCCTGGTAGGCGTGATCTGGTCAAGATGATTACCGTTCCATAACACATTCATTCTTGGGGACTCCACGCAGGCCATGATATTGCGCACCCACACATGCGACATTCCAACGTCTTTGAGGGTGTCTCGGATGAAATCCCAGTTGAGCCTATCATAGGCTTTCTCAAGGTCAATTTTTAGAACCATAAAACCTTTGTGACCTTGTCTATTGCGCATGGAATGCATGACTTCCTGGTAAAGCAAAATATTATCCGTGATTTGTCGACCCGGCACAAAACTACTTTGTTCCAGTCCAATTAACTTTTTCAGAATGGGCTTCAACCGGTTAGTCATAGCTTTTGTAATGATTTTGTAAATAACATTACAAAGACTAATCGGTCGGTATTGACTCGGATTGGTGGGGCAGCTATTCTTTGGTATGAGGGCAATTCATGTGTTGTTCATACCCTCTTCCATCACCCCTGTCTGTAAGAACATGTCCACTTGCCTGACCACCGATGCCCCAACCACTGACCAAGCTTTCTGATAGAACATGGCATGAAACCCATCCGGGCCTGGGGCTTTAAGCGGTCCCATATCGAAAAGAGTTGTTCTGATTTCATCTGTCGTAAAACTCGCATTGAACGACTCCCATTCATCCGCCCTAAGAGTCGAAAACAGACCATGGGGAACCTGAGAGACATCTGCTTCTGCGTCCTTAGTGAAAATACCAGTAAAATATTCCTGAATAGCAATTTGGATTTGGTTGGCGTCCGTCATGGGATTACCCTCTTTGTCCACGAAGTTATAACCCCCTTGCTTAGCCTTCTTGCTCCTCGTTGCGGCGTGGTAGAACTTAGTATTACGGTCGCCTGATTCAATCCACTCCTCTCTAGCTCTTTGGAACCAGAAGATCTCCTCTTGATGAAGGACCTCTTCTAGTTCTTTCCGAAGCTTCCGTTCCAGCGAAATCAGCCCCGCATGTCGTGACTGACACAACCGTTTCTGAATGCCTTCCAAACGTCTCAGCAACCTATCCTTCTTATAGTGAATATTCCCAAAAACTGTTTTGTTCCATTCTTTAAGCTTATCTGCCATCGTATCCTTATTATGCCAAACCGATGCTTCCGCATCCCAATTCTGTCTAACATAGTCAATGAAGGAATAATGAGACGTCCAAGCTCCTTGGAATATGAAACTATTGTTGTGTTGTTTTCTGTTGTTGTCAAACTCAACCAGGATAGGGCAGTGGTCGGACTCGATCGCTGGAAGGTGAGTGACTGTCGTGGTCTGCACAAGATCCATCCAGTCAATCGAGCATAGTGCACGATCAAGCCTCGCCCCCTTGAAAGTCTCTTCCTCCTTACCTCGCCACCACGTAAACTTCTTACCCGAGAAGCCCAAATCGACCAAAGCTTCATTAAAGGTCCAATTCTTAAAGTCAGCATTACGGTAGTTCCCCTGGTTAATCGGATTCGAACACTCTTCACTGTTGAGAATAGCATTAAAATCACCGATGATCAACCAAGGGTAATTAACTTGAACTTTATTCCGAGTCAGTGAGCTCCAAAGCCGACGGCGGAGTTGGGGAGACGGGCTCCCATAGACAGCCGATAGATTCCACACTCTGCCGAAGGATTCCCGAACTGTCATGTGCACAGATTGAGGGTGGGATGTCGTCACTTCGATCTGTAGCGTGTTTGACCAAAGTACCCATATTCCCCCACTGAACCCGAGAGCTTCCACTCTCGCCCATTTTTCAAAACCAAGCTTCATGCAAATAGCATCCGCATTGATCCCGGAAGTCTTAGTTTCCACCAAGCAGAGAATATCCGGGTGATGCTTATTAATTAACAGCTTTGCATCCCTAAGGAAGCTCTTAGCAGCTGCACCTTGGCAATTCCATCCTCCCACTGGTCGTCATCCGGTGGATCGCCATGATGCTCATGCAAGCACGCTGTATCCTCCAGGCATTCTACGCCATTTACATAGTCCGTTTCAATGACCTGGACAGTTTTAGGCCCATTTTTGTCACCCATGACTAACGTATGTTCTGAGGCAGCTCCCGCTTGATTCCTTTGCGTTTCACGGGCTTGGTTACTCTTATTTTTCCTAGTACTGGACTCCCCGATTTCGGGCTGACGCTTGTGAGATCCATGTTTGTTATTCCCCAGTATTTGCTTTTCTGAAACTTGGGCCGTAGGCCTCTTTCCCCTTGGTTGGCTCATAGTTCTTTTCCCATTGTTACGACTCTGAGTTTCCGATTGCACACCCGTGTTCTCCTCCGCGCCCAGATCACCTTCCATATCGGTTTGATCTTCCAGACTCGCGTATCTTGACCTAGTCTGCGCCCCTGCTTGCTTTCCTTTTCCATTCTCCTGCTGATTTCTCTTACCATATTCATGTCCTCCATTTTTCCCGTTGCCCTGATTTTGAGCATAATTCCTCTTAGGCTTAGTTGCTATCATCCAAGTTCCATAATCCTTCGTAATTTCCGGTCTGATCACCGCATTTCCCATAATAGCGATAGCCTTTCCATGCGTGGCACCCTTCTGACTGTTGCCCTTGCCGGCGCCATTTTCCGTGCTCTGACCGCCGTCCTCGACCGCCATTTGGCTCGCTTCTTTTCCGTGATTCAGATGACATGCTTCGGCGTTGTGGCCATACATTCCACACTTAAAACAGATGAGATGTAATCCTTCATACACCACCGGTCGGACTCTATTTTTTAACGTGAATTTAGCAAGCAGCGGCTTAGTAACGTCGACTTCCACACAAACCCATGCAAAACTAGCTCGCGACACTAAACTGGTGGCAGTATCGATGTTAATAGGTCGGCCGACCTTTGCCCCAACACGCATTAGGAAGTCGTGATCATAGTACTCCGCTGGTAGGCAAGGAAATCGGATCCAAACTATCATGCTCTCCGTCTTATCAGTAAAAGGATCAAAATTAGGCCTCCATTCTTTGACAATGAGGTAGTGATCCAACACCATCCAGGGTTCTCCATATTTTGCAAATTCGTAATCATCCACCGATGCAAACTTCACCAAGTAGTAACTATTGTCGACAGTTACGAGCTCCATCCTTGCCTTTGGCCTCCAAAGCGTTGTGAGCCTTCTCAACAGGTAGCCATAGCCTACGTTTCTTCCCATAACTTTCACAATGAGAGTCTGCTTCCATTTGCTTCTAAGCCGAAGCTTCTCTTCCCTTGTAAGCCTAATGACCGGACAGGTTGGGTCCGCATCATCATCGGGATCTTCTTCATCTTCAGAGACGAGATCAATGTCATCCTGCAGGCTCTGCTGACTTTGCATAGTTTCGTTAGCCACGATCTGCTTGAAAGATCGAGTTCCAGTCTGCTTCTCCGGTTCAGCGCTTCGTGTTTGATCCTCTCCGGTAGTCGGATTTGCCTCACCCATCGGCGATTCCGTATTTGTTTTCGTTTTCTTCTTGCTGCGATCTAACTGATCCTGTTCTTTGCTATTCGTCGAGAGAGAATTCATTTTTTATACTCATGAAGGGAGAAAATTTAGCGAAAGAGGTTATTAGTTTTTTGTTTTGCATATGAAATACGAAAATTAAAGAGGCTATAAAGAAGAAAAGGGTGTGTTTGGTAGTAGGGTGGAATGAGAATGATTATTAATAGTTGGGGAAGAGAGGAGGAAGGGAAATGAAACCCTTATTTCATAAGGAGTCATTTCCATTTTTGGTCCTACTGTTATTGGGGCAT
The DNA here is from genome assembly GCA_003576665.1 of Ipomoea trifida. Taxonomy (NCBI): domain Eukaryota; kingdom Viridiplantae; phylum Streptophyta; class Magnoliopsida; order Solanales; family Convolvulaceae; genus Ipomoea; species Ipomoea trifida. The sequence continues at coordinate 8,347,740 of CP025650.1, forward strand.
TACCAATTTTAGTCTACTTCATTATTTTTGCCACATTGCGGCCAGTCTTATTTAGTCTTTGCCACATTTAGTCCACCGTCAAATTTTTTGTCAAATAACCGTCCAAAACAGGAGTATTTTGACATTTTCATGCTTTGATAATCCCCTTTACCTTTTGCAGTGGTTTTCCTTACACATTTTCATCCAATGAAGAGGTCTGGCGAAAGCCATGGCTTTGTAATGTGGCTCACATGGCTTGCGTCAAACCTCTTCATTGGATGAAAATGTGTAAGGAAAACCACTGTAAAGGGTCAAGGAGATGACCAAAGCATGAAAAGACAAAAAATACTCATGTTTTGGACGACCATTTGATGAAAATTTTAACGGTGGACTAAAAGTGGCAATGACCAAATAAGATTGCCCACATTGTGGCAAAAATTAATGAAGTGGACTAAAATTGGCAATGCCCCAATAACAGTAGGACTAAAAATGGAAATGACTCTTTAATAAGGGTATTGGTTTTTCAATTAATGGGGTATTCCAAACCCATAGTAGGATTCTAAAAACCAGTCAATCAAACAATAACAATCACTTTGATACACATACCTTACACCAAAATCCGTCAACAAAACACACCCTAAGAAATTATTAAAATATTTAAGTACTAAGTAAAACCCTAACATAGTTTAACTTCAGCTAAAATGACATTTTAAGTGGCTATTTTGTGGTACAAATATATGTAGGTCCATTTTCAATTTGAGTCGGGTTAAAGTGGATTCAAGTTCTCCATAGTTAAATGAAAAAATTGATATATTGTATGCTCAAAATAGATAATGGTGAATGAGAAATTAATTATCAAAGTAGACCCACCAATTTGAGTTGGAAAATTGAGATACTACTATATATACAATTCCTTTCCTTTAAATTGGATGGAAAAACTTTTCCCTTTCCTTAAATTTGAGGAAAATGATATTTTTCTTCGTTTGGTTCATGGAAAATAGGAAAAGTTTTTCTTAGTCATGAGGAAAACGTTTTTCAAGGGAAGAAGAGGTATTTTGTTTTCAATGGAATTTGAAATAAAAAGTGAGCTGACATGACTATTTTGCCCTTGTGATTCATTTTTACGTTTGTTATCATTATTATTATGCAGGGGTATATAAGTATTTATACTCATAATTCTTACAATTTCAAGTCCAACTAAACAATGAAATCAGTATTCCCAGTAATTTCTTTTCCAGCAACAAAATAATGGAATCCATATTCCTATTAATTTCAATTCCATTTCACCTCAAATATTTTCTGTGAACAAAATAGTAAGTGTTCTTACATCAAAGGACAAAAAATCAATACATTCTGATGGAATAATATAATTTGCCATATTGTTGTTGTTGTTGTTGTTGTTGTTGTTGATAATAATATTAATAATATTAGTCAAAGCAAGAAGGAGCCCAGGCAAGGAAATAGGGAAGGCTACGGGAAGTTGCAACTGCACATGAATAACATTATATAAAGGCTCAGAAAGATCATACAAAAGACCCTAAGCTCATTCAGTCCTAAATAACGTAATCCTACGTATTCTTCTTCCTTTTTTCCTTTGGCCATGGCTGCCTTTGTACATGTACTACACCTACAACATAGTGAATTTCGATTTCGACTTGGCTTAGCCCAATCAATAGTCTAGCTTCCCCGAGTCCCTGGAACTCAAATTGCAGGGGAGGTCAACTCTCCACAACCCTTGGATAGACAAAGAGAGGGTAGTGCCAGTCAAGATAGATGAGATCAGCCCCGATTGCCCAATGTCTAGCCCTGGGACTCCAAGACGAAGTGGTCATTATCCAACCTGCGACCTCGCCAAACCACCTCACCGAGGGGCTCCAAGGAGTAGTACAACCCCCTCAACTTGGCACAGGGATGCCATAGGGGGTCGTGCAAAGGTGGTTGACAGTGGACCTTCACCCCTACCCCTCCAAGACCGAGCGAGATGTTGGAGACCCGGCCTCCCAAGGAGCCCGAGCTCGGTTACCATAGCACAAAGAGTCCTGACCCAGGCACCATGAGGACAAGGAACCCAAGCTTAGCAGCCATGAGCGCAAGGAGCCCAAGCTCGGCCACCAAGAACGACCTGGATGATCTAAGTGGACTAAGGGGTCCCGGAGGCCCAAGAAATGGGTTTTTGGACCCCCTAGGAGACTGGGCCGCGACTAGCAAATTATTCCTCTAAATGTGTGAGGACCCGAGCCGCATCATGAGCCCTGGAACCCTTCAGCGAATCATTAGAAGTAGTACGACAGATTTGGAGAACCAAGGAGCGGGTTGGACCCCCAGGGAGTCTCGAGCCAATATCGTTGTTCTAGAGAAGGTGCACCGAGCGACCCCACCTTGGAACCCGAAGCTATTTTATTTTTCAAAGGTAAATGGGAGGCTTGACTCCAAACATCGACATATGTTCTCCCTTGTAGAATTTGCAAAGTCTAACCTCGCCTAGCACAAGGCAAAGTAATCAACCTTATAGTCGCGGTCATGCGCTCCGACCTTCACTTTGGCATTCCCTAACGGTAGTATAGGGAGGATGCCCTCGCTCACCACCTAACGGAATAACCTATTATGGGCAGATTGCTCCTTGACAAGGTCGATGCCAAGTAGGTGAGGAGAACCTACCTATTCCTCGGTGATATACTATATAAGAGGTCAAGTCTATAGGTCTACCTGGTCTTCCCCGTGTAAGCCCGACCTACCTGCTGGTTATACCACCTCAAAGAGTACAAGAAGACAGGTGTCCTACCCCTGAACGAGGCGGGCACGTAGACTCGTGAAGAAGAGAGCTCCAACCTACCTACTACTCGGGGACATACTCTACAAGAGGTTTTACAACGGCACCCTGTTGCGCTGCTTATACCCCGACAAGACAAGGCTATTCATAGAGGAGATCCACAAAGGTACTTGCTCAGCCCATCAAGGGGCCTCCAGCATGGCTAGAAGGGCAATCCTACAAGGTTACTTGATAAGTGCAAAAGATGCTACATTTATAGGGTCATTCTCGGGTCACATTGCACGTACTTGCTAGCTTTTGTGATTGATTTGAGCATAAATTGCGTTAAAAATGCTTGTTAGTGCCATTGGACCCTAGTCCACACGTGTTTGATCAATTTGTAGGTAAAACGTTGTGCAAAGATGTGAAAAAGGCATAGATTTCAAAGAATGATTCGCGAGCAAAATTGGAAGCAAATGACCGGCCCAGACGCGCCTAGGACGCACGTCCGTCCAGGCATCCACGTCCCAGATCCGCGAAGTGCAAAGCAGTCCCTTGCGGACACCTGCTGGACGCCACCGGACGCCCCGCGTCCGAAAATCAGCTCTCTGAAGTTTGAGATGTCTGCTTAGGACGCGCAGCGGACGCCACCGGACGCCTCACGTCTGGAAAATCGCTCTCTGAAGTTGCAATGTCTGCTTAGGACGCGCAACAGACGCACATCGGACGCCGCGTCCGATTCCGAGATCCCGCACCGAAAATTTGAAGCAGCGCGCACAGAATCCCGCTGGACGCGCAGAGGACGCGCGTCCAGTCGGGCGTCCACCACAACTAACTTTGGCGGTTGGCGCGATTTAAATAGAGAATTGGGGCATTTTTCAAGGGATCCCATTCATTTTTCCAAATTTGTCTAGCCTACAATTTCTCTCTCTAGAATTAGGTTGAAATTCTCTCCCAATTCCACCTCAATTCCATTCACATTCCATTCCTAGAAGCTATATTTGGAGAAGATTGTAGAAATCAACTTGCAATTGATCAAGATTTGTAGAAGGATTCCATTTGCAATCAAGTAATCTTTCAATTTCCTATCTTGTTCTTCAATTTCTATTTTGTGATTTGTTTTGTTGAATTGAGTAATGCTTTGAATTGAATTGAATTGCTTTGTTGATTTGTTTTGAGCTTTGAATTGTGTTTTGCTTTCAATCCTTAGAGCTTAGATTTGTTAAATGCTTTGATAATGCTTAGTCTAGTTATGTGTGGCTAGTTACCTAGGGATTAGGACTAGTTGAACATGCATGTTGTTCTTGAGCTCTTATGTCTTGAATCTATGGTAGATTGATGCTTTTTGGATATCTTGATAGTGGTTGGGATGTTTGTATGATCTCTACTCCGATTAGGCCAATTGGACTTGAGAGTTAGTGTGCTTGCTTTCACCTATGAGAATAGGGAATGCTTGAGACCTCACCAACCTCTTTTCCTTCTCACCTTTGAGAAGAGGGAGTAGGAAGGCAAGAGGCACATAACGTGTTTGTCATAATGCCTCTTCTAGCCTAAGGTTCACAAGTTTGGCTTTATGGTCTAAGAAGTGAGTCCATTGACCACGAGAGTGGCGGTGGTGTTAGTGACCTTGTCTCTTGTTAGTCCGTTGAGTGTTTTTCAAACCCCTAGTACCTTAGAAAATCAAGAGTTGCATGTGTGGTAGACTAGTCCCAATCCTCCCTTCCTAAAATTGTTCACAACACCTTTTGTTTTAAGTGTTTGAGATATTCTTAGAATGACATACACAAACCTTTCGATAGGACTAGCTTTTGAAACCTAGGAACTCTTGTGTCTAATTCCTTGTCTACCAAATCCTTTTCTACCATTCCTTGAGACGACTTCTTCCCGTTTTATTCACCTACACTCTTTCCACCTCCCGCTAAAATACAACTCTTCATTACTTCTGGCCGAGCATGGCCAAGGAGTGCGCTGACTATGCAAGGAGGGAGATAGACGTCATCTTATGGGCATACCACACCACACTGAGGAGAGCCACTAGCGAGACCCCATTCTTTTTGTCCTATGGTTTTAAAGCTCGAGCTCCCACAGAGGTAGCCATACCACATTGATGAGGGGAGAAACGTTGTAGTAATCTGTGCCCAGAATTACCAACGACAAGCCAAGGTCTACAATGACAAGCGTGTTCGACCTCGTTACTTCTAGTTCGGCGACTACGTCTTGCGGAGGCGTGTATGGCAAGCTAACACCAAGAAGGGGGCAAGTTCGCCAAGAGGTGGGAAGGCTCATGCGTGGTAGCAACCATGGTTTGTCCTAGCAGCTACAAGCTCAAGACGCCAAAAGGAAAGATGATAAATAGAGTATCGAACTCCAAGCACTTGTTCAGATATTTTCAATAATCCCATTCTTGTAAGGTGGTCCGCCCCCTTTAACTCTCATAACAATAATAAAAATTTGTCATAGACTCATTTTCACTACTTTTAGGGAGGAAGGGGGTACTTACCCAACCCCCAATCCCTAAGGGGGCACGAGGTCCGACCTCGCGTACTAACCCCGACAGAAGAACCTAATTGCCCAGTGTCTAAGGACTCGGGTCGAAGGGCTATCATACCCTAAGGGGGCACGAGGCCCAACCTCGCGTACCAACCCTGACGGAAGAGCCTAACGGGCTGGTGTCTAAGGACTCGGGTTGAAGGGCTATCACCCTAAAAGGGCACAAGGCCCGACTCCGCATACCAACCCCGATGGAAGAGTTTAACGACCCGGTGTCTAAGGACTTGGGTCGAAGGGCTATCACCCTAAGGGGGCAAGTGGTTCTACCTCATTAACCACCCAACAAAAGAGCTTTTTGATCGAGAGTACCCTTGACCAAACAACTACATGGTACGTAGAAAAACAAAGGAAAAAAAAAATCAAATCGCAAGCTAGTCCATGGCACAAGGTCCAACCCCTAAGTAGAGCTTAAGCCTCGACCTTGATATCAATGATCGAAGTCACCAAGTGGGGGTACAAAGATGGAGTGGCACTCGTCGAGGGCCCGACCCTAGCCAAGATCCCGGTTGAGTTCAACCTCGGCATTAACATTGAGCAAGTCCTCACGCCAACCCTTCGGTCGAGGTGGTAGGCCTAGCAGGTGCACAGGAGAGGTCGAATTCGGTTATGCCACCCCCTCCCAACCAATCACAAGTTCAGCCAAAGAGAAGGGATGCGTGGGAGTAATGAAGCAAGATATGGGTGATACAAATCAAAGCAAGAAGGGTGAAAATTTCAAGATGCGACTCGAAGTAGGTAGGTCGGAATTTTCAAGGCGCGCTCGGAGTAAGCAGGTCAGAATTTTTCAAGATGCGGCTTGGAGTAGGTGAGTTGGAATTTTCAAGGCACAACTCGAAAAATTATGAGGCGCCAGTCGGTGATTTATGAGGCGTAGGTCATTAATTCACAAAGCAGGGCTCAGAGTATCTACTCTCCTTCACTGACAACTTCTCGCAACTCATAGAGTGGGGGATTGATGATGGATATATTAGAAATAGAGTAAACCGACCTTGAAAGACAGAGCAAGAAGGACTCAAGTGGACTTGGGGCCCCGAGGTAGAGCCCCATGCTCAACCCGGGTGGCCTAGACGGAGCCCATGCTTGGGCCTCGATCCACCAGGCCCCAGGCCTCAACCAAGGCCGAGAGAGTGCTCGACTGTGGTGCTTGGCTGGGGTGCTCGGCGGGGGTGCTCAGCCGTGCGCGGTCCAAGTTTGTTACAACCAACTCCCCCTTCTTAGGGAGGCAATTAGGAAAGGCTAGTTAGTATATAAACCTAGTCTTTTGTCTTGTTAAGACATCATGTAACTCTTGTAAGAGCATTATAACGCATTAATACCAGATTATCTCCGTGATACACACATTATTTGTCTTTTCTATCGTATTATTATCCATTTATTATTTTCTTTATTTATTGGATTTATTAATTCGAACCGCATGTTAATTAAATCTATCACATTATTCAATCTTGACTTATTGGTCAATAGCAAATTGATTAATGTATTGTTCTCTATCTGCAACCTCCTTCAGATCAATTCAAAGATATTATGCTATTATTTTTTTTTGATCGAAAAGAAGAGGGTGAAAACCCAAAACAACGACAAAAGGAAACTAAGTTACAGAAGCAACTCGCAGGGAAGCAAAACCCATACTGTCCTCCTGTAGCTGTGCATCGACACTTGTTGGGGCACTCTCGATATCAACAAGAATCAATCTGCTTCGTAAGGCTGATTTAGCAAGGATATCAGCGACCTTGTTCTGTTCACGGTAGATATGTTTGAACTCAAGCGCATGAAAACAGGAGGTAGTCTGTATACAACGTTCAATAATATTATGCACGCCTCCTTTCGAAATCCCAGTATTGCACAGCTGCTCAATGATTGATCTTGAATCGCTCTCCAAAATAACAGTTGTAAACCCGAGCCGCAACGCCAGTTGTAGGCCATGCCAGACTGCCCAAGCTTCCGCCTCATCGACGGAGCAGACACCAATGTTTACTGCGAAACCTCCCCTCCAGTTCCCAAAATGATCCCGAACAACACCGCCGCATGCTGCCTGACCATCACCGGACCTACTGCCATCGACATTGATTTTAATACAACCTGGCCGCGGCTTGCTCCAAGAGACTAAGACATTGCGCTCAGGTACTGGATCTAGAGCCGGGCTCTTCGCCTTCAAAAAAGCATTCCTGATCTCCACTTCCTGTCTCTGTAACAAAAACAACTTTTGATCAGTTGGCATACAGCGATGATTAAAAATACGGTCGTTTCGCCATTTCCATATCCACCAAAGGCGGATGGCGAACTTCTCAGGCCAGCCCTCCTCAAAGCCCATGCTTTTGTCGTCCTTTAGGTTAGCCTCTAGCCAGTCCTCCCAGTTTAGACGTTGCAGGTAAACGGTTGTTGCCGAGGTAAAAGCTCCTCTCCAGACACTAACAGCTTCCTTGCAGCGCCGGAACAGGTGCTCACCAACCTCCGCCTTCCCTGCACACACAGAACACTCAACGTTAGACGTAATGTGTCACCTCGCCCTTTCGACATTAGTTAAAAGTCTCCTATGTGTTAGGAGCCAGACAAAAACGCAGATTCTGTTAGGCACTTTCAGCTTCCAAATGCGCATCCAAGTAGCGCGATTCTCCTCCCCTGTCGAAGGAACTAAAAAAGCGTAAGCCGATTGAATAGTAAAATCCCCATTTGGCTCAAGACCCCACGTCGTCTCATCTTCACACTCAGCGTTGCCCGAGAGCATAACTCCGCTAAGCTTCTGTAAAACAGTAGGTGGTAAGTAATTAGCGAAAAGCTCCCATTTCCACCCTATACCCTCCTCCCACATCTCGTGAACCTTCCGATAGAGCTCCGGAAGACTCAGAGTGGTGGTTAAGAAATTGCATAAGGGTTCTCGAATCAACCATCTATCCATCCAAAAGTTCGTTTGCTTCCCGCTACGAATCGAAATGATCGTCCCTGCCTCGACAATCTGTTTGGCACTTTCAATACCTCTCCAAACTGCCGAAGCCTCGACTCTAGTCCCCTGCGATCTCCTGCGCCTTTCGTACGCCGCATATTTACTGCTAATCGCGATGGCCCAAAAGCTGGACGCTTCTTTCTGAAGTCGCCACCGCAGTCTCGCCATGTAGGCCAAATTCAACTCCTGCATTCTTGGAATACCTAAACCCCCCTCTGAAACAGGTGTAGTCACAACATCTCACCTCACCAAATTAAGCTTGTTGTGGCTCGGACGTTGAGCAGCTCCATTCCAAATGAACCGTCTCGTACTCTTCTCGATCTCCTCACATACTCCTTTGGGGAGCACCGCCGTTTGCATGGCGTAAGTCGGGATAGCACTAAGGACAGATTTTGCGAGAATAACTCTGCCAGCTAAAGATAAGGTTTTGGATTTCCAACCTTGCAGCCGCCCCTTAATTCTTTCCAGTAAACTACTGAAATTTTCCTTTGAGACCCGCCCATGCGTCGCTTGGACTCCCAAGTACGTACCCAAATGATCAGTTTTGATTAGATTCAGGCCTGTTGCAATGGACGAAGCCACTGCGGAATCGACATTTTTAGAGAAAAACACCTGCGACTTCTCGTAACTCACCCTCTGCCCCGAAACTTCACAAAAGCGATCCAGGCTATCCCGAATGACAGCCACTTGATCCATAGATGCTTCTGCAAATAACACTAGATCGTCCGCAAAACATAAATGCGATAGAGTCGGGCATCCAGAAGCAAACTGAACCCCTCTCCATTCGCCTAACGAAACTCTGCGCATGATGTCCTGACTCAACTTCTCCATACATAAGACAAAAATCGCCGGCGACATCGCATCACCCTGTCGGAGGCCCCGCTCAGGTGAGAAATACGAGAGTTGTTCGCCATTCCAAAGAATTGACAGCCTAGGAGTCCGAATACAGTGCATCATAAGCTTAACCCAGCAGGCTTCGAAACCTATCTCTATAAGAGTGGATTCCACAAAATTCCACGACAACCGATCATAGGCCTTTTCGAAGTCGAGTTTGATGGCCATATAGCCAACTGGGCCTTTCTTCTTACGCAACGTATGCATGGCTTCCTGGAAAACCAGAACATTGTCCGTGATCTGACGCCCCTTCACAAAGGAACTTTGGTATGGACTCACAATATTCGGGAGGATAGTCTTCAAACGATTCGTAATAGTTTTTGTAATAAGCTTGTAACTAACGTTACAGAGGCTTATCGGCCGAAAATGACGAACCAACTCCGGAGATTTAACCTTTGGAATCAAGACCAGGTGGGTGTCGTTTAGACCCGGAGGTAAAATTCCGGTGTCGAAAGCCTCCTTGACAAGCTGAAACACACTGTTCCCAACGACACTCCACATGCGTTGATAAAAAGAAGCATGTAGTCCATCCGGCCCAGGAGATTTGAAAGGCGCCATGTCAGTGAGCGCCTTGTACACTTCCTCAAAATCAACAGGTCTGTTAAAATACCTCCATTGTGAAGGCAGGAGACGAGGGAAACCGACGCCTTCAGCATACTGACGAATAGGCCTTTGCTCCTCAGTAAAGAGCGTCATGAAATACGTCCGAACATGAGTACACAGATCCTCCCCTTGCGTGAGCCAAACCCCATTATCATCGCGCAGACTAGTGATCGTGTTCCGAGCCTTCCTAACAGTAGCTGCCGCGTGATAGTATGCAGTGTTTCTATCCCCCGAAGTAATCCACTGTTCCCGGGATCTTTGAAACCACATTAACTCCTCCTGATAAAGGATCTCTTGGAGTTCTTGAACTAGTTTTTTCTCCAACTTAGCGAGACCACCATGGTAAGACAAAGCAAGTCGACTTTGCACCCCCGAAATACGAGCCATATTAATACGTTTCCGACGATTGATATTCCCGAAAGTAGAGGTATTCCATGATCTCAAAGCTGCTGTGAGGCGAGGGATATTAATTGTGAAAGGGTGGTTCTTATCCCATGAAGACTTGACCACCTCAACCAGCCCCGCATGGGTAAACCATGCGGCTTGAAACCTGAAGTTTGATGGCCTTCGCGCCAAGCTTAAACTAGTGGTCCTAACCAAAAGAGGCGTATGATCCGACGACAACCTTGGGAGGTGCGTGACCGAGGCGTCTGGGAAGCAATTCCTCCAATCAGCATTACACAAAGCTCTATCAAGTCGAGCCCCCTTCACTAAGCCGGCTTCGTTTCCTCTCATCCATGTGAGCTTTGGTCCAGTGAAACCCATGTCAATGAGACCTTCATTATCAATCCAATCAGCGAAATCTGCACAACGATGCGAAGAAAACGCAGTATAGTTACTGGTCTCATCTTTGTTCAGAACTGCATTAAAATCTCCCACTATCATCCAGGGCCCAACTAATCCGTGATTTGTCAGTGTGAGAGCCGACCAAAGACGCCGACGCAGGCTGTGAGTAGGGCTGCCGTACACCATAGCGAGAAACCAATCGGGTCGATTATCCTCTCGTACCTGCAAAATAATAAACTGAGGATGAGTAGAAATAATCGAAAGCTTGCAAGAATTGTTCCAAAGCACCCATATACCGCCACTAAAGCCTACTGCCTCAACCCTAACCCAGTCCGAGAAGCCGAGTTTCATGCAAATGGAGTTCGCATGAGAACCGGAAACCTTTGGCTCCACGAGACCAAGAACCGAGGGCTTATGAGTACTTATAAGGTTCCGTAGGACACGGTGGAACTCACGAACAGCCGCGCCTTGACAATTCCAGAATAAACAATTCATGGAAAACAGGGAGAAAAAGCCAAACAACAAAACCACAAAGCACAACAAAAAAACACTAAAAACAACTCAAATGGCCGAGTCACAGGCATCCCCTGCCTGCCCCGCCTCCTTGCACATGTCATCCTCCATCACCACATCCCCCTCCGCATCCATTCCGTCGGGAGGATCAGCATGGTGTTCAAGAGACTCAGTGTTAGCAACAGCCGGCACATCTGCGACTAACTCCTGCGTCGTGACCCTCGTAGTGCGAATGACATTCCCCCCATCCTCGCCACGGTTCACCACATGCTCATCCTCTTCCGCTGCCCTTCGTGATCCTCTCCTGTGATTACCCTGTCTTGACGATTCCCCTACCTCCACTGTGGTCCGTCTTCCCAAAATTGGTTCATTTTCAATTTGTTTCTCATTTGCGATAACGTTTGACCGACGTTGACTCCCTTCTAGGGTAGACCATGAAACCGATTGGGGCACTGCGTGGTTCACATTCATCCCATCCCTGTTTGCAGTGTTGGCACCAAGCTCACTATGTTCACCATCACCATTGGTGGCCCTTGGTACCTCCTCTGTCTCCAGCGGATTAAACCTGGAACCCGTGGCACCTGCCCTCGCCATAGCCGTAGCTCTATGAGCCTGTTGCCCCTCGTTTGGTCCACCCCGTCGAGGATCAAAGTTACGCCCCTGTTGCCGACGATCCGATCTTGTGACGAGCATCCAAGAGCCATACGACGCTAGCCCAGTGGAGGAAGCCTTCCGTGCAGTAACTCCCGGAGTGCGATTATCCGGACCCGAAGGATTAGCCGCCTCAACACCATCCAGTCCAGCGACAACTCCCGCGGTCGAGCCCGTCGGGCATGACTCCTGGCGATGCCCGTACATCCCACACGCAAAGCACACAAGGTGGATACCCTCGTAAGCAACCTTCCAGACTTTCTCCTCTAGAGTAAAGGTAGAGATCAAAGGTTTGGTAATATCAATCTCTACACAAACTCTCGCGAACTTGCCTCGTGAAACAAGACTAGTTGTGTGATCCACCCTCACCGTACGCCCAAGTTTGTTACCAATTTTCCTAAGGCATAAGAGGTTGTAAAACTCAACCGGCAGATTGGGAAACCGCACCCAGACAAGGACTTTCTCCGTTGAGTCAGCCAAGGGATCGAAGTTGGGCACCCAATCTTTAACGATTAGGTAATGATCAAGGATCATCCACGGCCCTTCATATTTTGCGAAATCTAGATCATCCCTCATACCAAAACGTACTAAGAAATAGTCATTCTCTAGCGCAATCAGTTCCATACGCCCTTTTGGTTTCCATAGAGATGACAATCGTCGGAGGAGGTACGCGTATCCCACTCGCCGCCCCATCACCTTAACAATAAGAGTCTGACGCCACGGTTCGCGGATCTGTTCCTTCTCCTTTGCAGAGAGACGAACTACGGGGCAGGTTGGATCCTCATCCACGTCGTCAAAACCATCCTCCTCCGTGATAGACGCCTCCACAGCATCAGCAACATTGTCAACAAGAAACGGGGCCGCATCGATTCCCCGTCCAACCACTGAGTCACGGTAGGACCTCGGCTGAGCAATCCCAGGATTTACTAGTGGGGGTTCAACATGCGGCGTTTGCTCCAGCGCGATCGTCGCTCCCGGAGGAGGCTCAGAACCCTCCTCCTAGTGCACATCAGATTCCGGGGGATCTTCCACCGGCATATCCAGCGAAGGAGTCTCAGTAACGCGTTCCTCAAAGGTGTCCTGTTCCATGTCCGAATCCATGGACAACGGGGATCCCGCAACTGATTCCGAATGCATATCATCAACCGATCCAGCGCCCTCTTTCGATTTCTTCGTGCTTCGTTCAAGTAGATCTTCATCCTCAGAGGACCGTTGGGAGACTTCAGAGCGTTTCATATTCAGAGCGTTTTTTTTTTATTTCAGAGAATATATAATGCCTCAACTAAATTAGTTGAGAAAGAAATCTTATAATTAAAGAGTCAATGGAATGACTAGTGCTAGATAGAATGATTTATACATTCAATCTTGACTTATTGGTCAATAGCAAATTGATTAATGTATATATTGTTCTCCATCTGCAAAGTCCTTCAAGTCGAAGATAGTAAGATATGCTATTATGAATATACTAGTTTTATACGCGCATTGCGCGTATGGGTTAATGCCCCATGTTTATATTTAAATAAATATTTGAAAGTATATCAATGCAAGATTATATATGAGAAGTTTATACATGGGTAATTGAATGTCGAATTTTTTTATTTAAATATCTAACTCAAAGTATATGAATCCAAGATAATATAAAAAAATTTATTATAATTATTACTAAAATAAATGTTTGCAACCTTGTAAAATCGATAGTCTAAATAAATACTACTTTTCATTTGAATTTTTCTAAGTGTTCTTAATTCTCTTTTGAGTAAGATTGTCATTGTCTTCATCTTTACTATTTTTTTTTTAGTACTACTGACTCGATTACAATGTAGTATCTGTCAAAGAGTCAGCATCGCCTCCACTGAGGCTCGAACCTGCCCCCTCCAACATGGGGAGCAACCAAATGCCACTACCGGATGCCACTAGACCACAAGGCCATTGGCTCATCTTTACTATTTGTTCTCTTCATTTTTGTTGGTAGTGTGTTATTTGCAATTTGGTTATTGTTGGTAGCATAGATGACAACGTCATGCAATAAGATTATGATATATGAGTTATGGACTTTCCTTTAGGTGCTCTACTTAGGGTTCATTTGGTTCAACCATTATTGTTGAATGAGTTATTGGGGATAGAGAAATCCATAGTTTAAGAAAACAGATTAAATAAATTAATAAAAATTTGAAAACTTAAAATATTATGCATTCCAAAGATATTAAAATGTAGTTTATTGCTTCAATTTGCTGGGTAATGGGTTATTTGATTACTTTCATTGTCAACAAATCCCCCAAGTAGTTAATATGATTGGTTTCAAACTATTCTTTTTTTATTTTTTTCATGGTATTAAAGAAATACATATGTATCATTTTTTGGTGTAACTACTAATTTATTTAATTCAATAAGAGTAAAATAGAGTGATTTCGCTTCAATTTGTTGGGCTATTTGAGTACTCTCTTTGTCAACCAATCCCTAAGTAGTTAATATAATTAGCTTCAAATTATTTAAAAAAAAATTCATAGTATTAATAAAATTTTTGGTAAATAAATATATAACATTATTTTGTACTATAACTTTGATATTTAATTACAAGATATTGTAAAATAAGATAATGGACAATGTAATGACTATCAATTGATAAATTTGAATGTAAAGAATCTTTGCATGAGAGAAAATAAAGACAATATAACTAATGAAATTATTTCTCTTTATTTAATTTATTTTTGATAATGAATAATTTTTTCAACATCACCGAGGGGCTCCAAGGAGTAGTACAACCCCCTCAACTTGGCACAGGGGTGCCATAGGGGGTCGTGCAAAGGTGGTTGACAGTGGACCTTCACCCCTACCCCTCCAAGACCGAGCGATATATGTTGGAGACCCGGCCTCCCAAGGAGCCCAAGCTCGGTTACCATAGCACAAAGAGTCCTGACCCAGGCACCATGAGGACAAGGAACCCAAGCTTAGCAGCCATGAGCACAAAGAGCCCAAGCTTGGCCACCAAGAACGACCTGGATGATCCGAGTGGACTAAGGGGTCCCGGAGGCCCAAGAAATGGGTTTTTGGACCCCCTAGGAGACTGGGCCGCGACCAGCAAATTATTCCTCTAAATGTGTGAGGACCCGAGTCGCATCATGAGCCCCGGAACCCTTCAGCGAATCATTAGAAGTAGTACGACAGATTTGGAGAACCAATTCAAGGAGCGGGTTGGACCCCTAGGGAGTCTCAAGCCAATATCGTTGTTCTAGAGAAGGTGCACCGAGCGACCCCACCTTGGAACCCGAAGCTATTTTAGTTTTCAAAGGTAAATGGGAGGCTTGATTCCAAACATCGACATATGTTCTCCCTTGTAGAATTTGCAAAGTCTAACCTCGCCTAGCACAAGGCAAAGTAATCAACCCCTTATAGTCGCGGTCATGCGCTCCGGCCTTAACCTTGGCATTCCCTAAGGGTAGTATAGGGGGATGCCCCCGCTCACCACCTAACGGAAGAACCTATTATGGGCAGATTGCCTATTGACAAGGTCGATGCCAAGTAGGTGAGGAGAGCCTACCTGTTCCTCGGTGATGTACTCTATAAGAGGTCAAGTCTATAGGTCTACCTGGTCTTCCCCGTGCAAGCCCGACCTACCTGTTGGTTATACCACCTCAAAGAGTACAAGAAGACAGGTGTCCTACCCCCGGACGAGGTGGGCACGTAAACTCGTGAAGAGGAGAGCTCCAACCTACCTACTACTCGGGGACATACTCTACAAGAGGTTTTACAACAGCACCCTGCTGCGCTACTTGTACCCCGACAAGACAAGGTTATTCATAGAGGAGATTCACAGGGGTACCTGCTCAGCCCATCAAGGGGCTCCACCATGGTTAGAAGGGCAATCCTACAAGGTTACTTCTGGCCCAGCATGGCCAAGGAGTGCGCTGACTATGCAAGGAGGGAGATAGACGTCATCTTATGGGCATACCACACCACACTGAGGAGAGCCACTAGGGAGACCCCATTCTTTTTGTCCTATGGTTTTAAAGCTCGAGCTCCCATAGAGGTAGCCATACCACATTGATGAGGGGAGAAAAGTTGTAGTAATCTGTGCCAAGAATTACCAACGACAAGCCAAGGTCTACAATGACAAACGTGTCCGACCTCGTTATTTCTAGTTCGACGACTACATCTTGCGGAGGCGTGTACGGCAAGCTAACACCAAGAAGGGGGCAAGTTCGCCAAGAGGTGAGAAGGCTCATGCGTTGCAACCACGGTCTGTCCTAGCAACTACAAGCTCAAGACGCCAAAAGGAAAGATGATAAATAGAGTATCGAACTCCAAGCACTTGTTCAGATATTTTCAATAATATATCCCATTCTTGTAAGGTGGTCCGCCCCCTTTAACTCTAATAACAATAATAAAAATTTGTCATAGACGCATTTTCACTACTTTTAGGGAGGAAGGGGGTACTTACCCAACCCCCAATCCCTAAGGGGCACGAGGTCCGACCTCGCGTACTAACCCCAACAAAAGAACCTAATTGCCCAGTGTCTAAGGACTCGGGTCGAAGGGCTATCATACCCTAAGGGGGCACGAGGCCCAACCTCGCGTACCAACCCTGACGGAAGAGCCTAACGGGCTGGTGTCTAAGGACTCGGGTTGAAGGGCTATCACCTTAAAAGGGCACAAGGCCCGACTCCGCATACCAACCCCGATGGAAGAGCTTAACGACCCGGTGTCTAAGGACTTGGGTCGAAGGGCTATCACCCTAAGGGGGCAAGTGGTTCTACCTCATTAACCACCCAACAAAAGAGCTTTTTGACCGAGAGTACCCTTGACCAAACAACTACATGCTACGTAGAAAAACAAAGAAAAAAAAAAATTCAAATCGCAAGCTAGTCCATGGCACAGGGTCTAACCCCTAAGTAGAGCTCAAGCCTCGACCTTGATATCAATGATCGAAGTCACCAAGTGGGGGTACAGAGATGGAGTGGCACTCGTCGAGGGCCCGACCCTAGCCAAGATCCCGGTTGAGTTCAACCTCGGCATTAACATTGAGCCAAGTCCTCACGCCAACCTTTCGGTCGAGGTGGTAGGCCTAGCAGGTGCACAGGAGAGGTTGAATTCGATCATGCCACCCCCTCCCAACCAATCACAAGTTCAGCCAAAGAGAAGGGATGCGTGGGAGTAATGAAGCAAGATATGGGTGATACAAATCAAAGCAAGAAGGGTGAAAATTTCAAGATGCGGCTCGAAGTAGGTAGGTCGGAATTTTCAAGGCGCGCTCGGAGGAAGCGGGTCCGAAATTTTCAAGATGCGGCTTGGAGTAGGTGAGTTGGAATTTTCAAGGCACAACTCAAAAAATTATGAGGCGCCAGTCGGTGATTTATGAGGCGTAGGTCATTAATTCACAAAGCAGGGCTCGGAGTATCTACTATCCTTCACTGACAACTTCTCGCAACTCATAGAGTGGGGGATTGATGATGGATATATTAGAAATGGAGTAAATCGACCTTGAAAGACGGAGCAAGAAGGACTCAAGTGGACCCGGGGCCCCGAGGTAGAGCCCCATGCTCAACCCGGGTGGCCCAGACGGAGCCCATGCTTGGGCCTCGATCCACCAGGCCCCAGGCCTCAACTAAGGCCGAGAGAGTGCTCGACTGTGGTGCTCGGCGGGGGTGCTCAGCCGGGAGCGGTGCAAGTTTGTTACAACCAACTCCCCCTTCTTAGGGAGGCAGTTAGGAGAGGCTAGTTAGTATATAAACCTAGTCTTTTGTCTTGTTAAGACATCATGTAACTATTGTAAAAGCATTATAACGCATTAATACCAGATTATCTCCGTGATACACACATTGTTTGTCTTTTCTATCGTATTATTATCCATTTATTAAATTATTTTCTTCATTTATTGGATTTATTAATTCGAACCGCGTGTTAATTAAATCTATCACATTATTCAATCTTGACTTATTGGTCAATAGCAAATTGATTAATGTATTGTTCTCTATCTGCAACCTCCTTCAGATCAATTCAAAGATATTATGCTATTATGAATATATATAATGCCTCAACTAAATTAGTTGAGAAAGAAATCTTATAATTAAAGAGTCAATGGAATGACTAGTGCTAGATAGAATGATTTATACATTCAATCTTGACTTATTGGTCAACAGCAAATTGATTAATGTATATATTGTTCTCCATCTGCAAAGTCCTTCAAGTCGAAGATAGTAAGATATGCTATTATGAATATATAATACTACCTCAACTAAATTAGTTGAGAAAGAAATCTTATAATTAAAGAGTCAATGAATGACCAGTGGTAGAAGCCTAGAATGATTTACGGTTTGAATAAATATCACCATAATTTTAATTATACCGATAAATATTGTGTTAATGTAATAGTTATTATGATTCGCGCTTAATTGCTACTTTTATGATCCAATAAAAGAAGATTTGATTTTGATTCACAATTATAATTTTAATCAGACTATATAATAGTTCAAGAAAAAAAAAATATAATAGTTCAAGATTTCTAGTTAAGAATATTCATGGACTTTTAGAATTGAAATTAATAGTTGTTAGTGAGAGGGGCTAGATTTACTTAAATATGAGGGTATGAGTTATAATAGCGCGCGCTACTAGAAAACGTTTTAGCTATAATGAAAAATGTAATGGAACGAATTATGTTGTGAATTTGTAACAGAATTTGTAATGAGATTGCATTCCATTGCAATGTTGCAACGGAAAAAAATTCCCTTGCAATTTTGATACCAAAACAAAATTGATTGGAAAATTTTTTGCAAAGGAAAGTGCAATGGAAAATTAAATCTGTTGTCTTTTTTTTTTTTAATAGAATTTGTACAACAACCTTTAATTATGTTAAAAAGTTTTATCAACTTTTAAAAATTAGCGATTTTGTAATGGTATTTGCAACGGAATACAATATCATTGCAAAAGTAGCCTTGCAACGATATGCATTGCAACAAATTACATTTTCGTTACAATTTTTTAAAATTAATTATTTTGCAATGATATTTGCAACTGAATAAAAGTTCATTGCAAAAATGGTATTGCAATTAAAAAAAAAAAAGTAGCAAGGGAAAATTGCAACAAAATAAATTTCGTTGCAATTATTTTAAAATTAATTACTTTGCAACGATATTTACAACGGAATATAATATCATTGCAAAATAGCATTGCAACGGGAATAAGTTTCAATGAAAAGTTGCAAACGAAATAAAATCTTATTGCAATTTTTTTTAATTAAAGTTTTTTTTTATGTATATATAAACTAGGTATGTATGTTGATTATAAACCTCCATCTATTGTCTAAATACCTAGAGCTTATGATAGGGATTGATGTATGTTGACTGCATACGTTATGAATATCATTTCTGATATTAAGGGGAGATAAGAGCCAAAATTTGATAAAATGTCGAGAAATTTCATAAAAATGAAGAAGTTCTTCATTATTTAGTTTATAGGTCATTAGACGTTATTATTTATTTGAAAAATTCCTAATGGGTTTAATATTCTCGAAATGAGAGAAAATGAAAATCGTAACATGTATAGTATTAAATTATAAATGTCTTTATATAACTTAAATAGTTAATAATTGACTGTGCATTTTCCCCCTAGAGAAGGAATATGCAAATAATATAAGCCATTATGCATGTGTTCATTAAAGAGTTGCGTAATGGAGTTATTTATTTATTTATTATCTCAGTCTATGTTGATATAAATATTATTGAAACTCATAAAGAGTTTGATTATATTAGTTCATGCCTAAAGACGGAGTTTGAGATGAAAGCTAAGACTTGGAAAAATCAAGTATTATTGTCTCGACCTGAAGATCGAGCATCTCCCTGAAAGAATTATTTACACCAGTTAGCCTACTTAAAAAATGTCTTAGAGATATTTTATATGGATGAGTGTCATTTACTTACCACAGTAATGGTCGTTCAAATCTCTTGAAGTAGATAAGGAACCCTTTAGACTCAAATAAGATAATGAGGATATTTTGGAACTTCTGGAAGTCCATTGCTTCATTGTGATTGAGCAGTACTGTAGGACTATAAGTTCCATAAAACGTATCAGGTCTGATATTATATTTGCGATAAACTTGCTAACAAAATTTAGTGCGTTCTTTTACAATGAAAGAATTAAAAAAATGTTGAACATATCCTCTGATAACTTTTGAGGTGAAAAAGATTTTTGACATATTTTATGTAAGAAACTTAGATATGATTTTGGTGGGCTACTTGGATACTAGTTATTTGTTTGATCCTCATAATGCTATGTTCTAAATTGGCTATGCTAGACCACATTGTCCTATATGAGGACAATAAAGCTTGTGTTGCACAAATGAGAAATGAGTATGTTAAGGAATATTTGACAAAACAAATATAGCATCAAGATTCAACCACGTGAGCTTAAAAGAGTCATGAGATTATTATGCAGAATCTTCGCTCTAGTGACAATATAATCTAGCAAATTTGTTCACCAAATCTCATTCTACACCTATTTTTGAAAAATATTCTAATTTATTACATTAGAAAGTGTTGACTTTGAAAATTGTTATCTTTAGGGGGAGTGATGTTTACTTAAATCAATCTTGAAGATTAGGTTTTGAAAACCAACAGTTGTACTCTTTTTCCCTTGATTGAGATTTTTATATAATTTTCTTAATTAAAGATTTTTAAAGAGGCAGCTAGAATACACATACATCATTTACTATTATTCTCAACTAGGTTACATTAGGCTTTTTCTAGTGAGGTTTTTAACGAGAGATGAGTATGATATAATAATGTAAAGGGGAGTGTTGTGAATAAATAAATGTGGGCATTACTAGATGAATTATATTATGAAAAAATTTCTTCGATCTTTTATAGACTTGTAGTTATGCTAAAACTCTTTACATCAGGTATATATTAATTAGATTGAATGATGAACAATATATATATGATTTGTTGATTCCGGATGTATCTCTAACAACATGTTTGGTTCACAGAATTAATTTTAAGGGAATAGGAATAGTACAGTATTCCATAGGGAATGGAACATGCCATGAATAGAATATGAATTGTATTCTATAGTTTGGTTCGCTGAAGAAATAGACTTTAAGAATATAATTTCAGTGTTTGGTTGGTTCAAGGAATAGAAGTGAAATGTGTTTAAAAGACATAAATACCCCTATACAAAAAATGTATTATTATTATTATTACTAGTATTTTCGCCCATGCATTGCACGGAATGGATTTGTTATAATATTTTAAGAATATTTCGATCGATATACAATTATATAAATTATAACATCAAATATTATATAGTGCAATTGATGAAATTGGTTGGATCAATTGTGTTTTCTGATGTTTTCCTTGCTTGAATTAGAGCAAATAATTATCCAATTACCCGTGCGATGCACGGATAATTTTTTTTATTATATATTTGGATAATAAAAATAAAGATGGAATTATAAAAATAATTCTAATATTGAACGTGTACATTTATTTAATTATAAGATTAGTCCAAAAGTATTACTTAATTAATTGAATAATATATGACTTGTTTGTCTACCATCTATATATATATTTATATATATAAAACCAAAATCCTCCAAAACGAAATCCTATTTCCCGCCCAAAATATTGTACATTAAAACAATTAAAACAATAAAATAATATTAAAAGTACACTAATATTAAAACACGAAATCCTATAACATCAAAACATTGTTATGCATTAGGATTAGTACATTGTTATAATCTATATATATATATATATATATATATATATATATATATATATATATATATATATATATATATATATATATATAAACAAAATCCTCCAAAACGAAATCCTATTTCCCGCCCAAAATATTGTACATTAAAACAATTAAAAAAATAAAATAATATTAAAAGTACAATAATATTAAAACACGAAATCCTATAACATTAAAACATTGTTATACATTAGGATTAGTACATTGTTATAATCTATATATATATGTATAAACAAAATCCTCCAAAACGAAATCCTATTTCCCGCCCAAAATATTGTACATTAAAACAATTAAAACATTAAAATAATATTAAAAGTACAATAATATTAAAACACGGAATCCTATAACATTAAAACATTGTTATACATTAGGATTAGTATATTGTTATAATCTATATATATATATATATATATATATATATATATATATATATATATATATAAACAAAATCCTCCAAAACGAAATCCTATTTCCCGCCTAAAATATTGTACATTAAAATAATTAAAACAATAAAATAATATTAAAAGTACAATAATATTAAAACAAGAAATCCTAAAAAAAGAAGAAAATGAAGTAATTGTAGGGTGACATTAATTTGATAACAACTTACTATTTACAACCACCATATGTAACCAAACTTACTCGGTAGTACAATGTCTCATTTCTGTCATGAAGTCGGTTTAAGATCCTCCATAGGACGATTGTTCTATGTTCCGCCAGGGTGTGGAGAGTTATACTATCTTAGATTTCTTTTAAATTTGGTACGTGGACCTTTTAGCCATCAAGATATTCGCACTGCTGCAGAAGTCATTCATAATTCGTTTAGGGATACGTGTTATGAATATGGATTATTAGATGATGACAAGGAGTACATTGATGGCATTATTGATTCGAGTTACTGGGCATCCGCGTATGCTTTGCGAAGGTTATTTGTTACGTTTCTCACTTCAAGTTCACTCAGTAAGCCAGAAGTAGTTTGGAATGCCGTTTGGGAATTTCTTGCCGAGGATGCACATGTTCAACGTCGACGTGTCTTGCAAAATCCAGGTATATCGAGCTCCAATCTATTTATTCCACTTTTTTATTTGCTTTTCATTATTTATAAATAAACTAATTTGTTATTTGTTTTTGTTTCTTTTATTTTTTTGCCTTTTAAGAGTTGATGTTATCGGATTCAGATAAAAAACGTACAGTTTGCTCTGATGGAGTTGGAGAATTTACTATCTTCGTGGGTAAAAAGCTTGAAAGACTTTCCGGAAATGCCAATTTCAGACGAAAGTAGCATGGGTTTGAGTGAAAACATGTTGATAGCCGAAGAGTTGGCGTATGACAAGGAATCTTTGGAGACAAAGTATGAGACATTGGTAACACAATTGACCGATGAACAAAAGAATGTTTACGACTTTGTGATGAATGATATTGATTCAAATGGAGGTGGATTATTCTTTGTGTATGGTTACGGAGGAACCGGCAAGACGTTCCTGTGGAGAACGTTATCATCAAAGATAAGGAGCCGCGGTGATATTGTTCTAAATGTTGCTTCCAGTGGAATAGCATCTTTGTTGTTGCCGGGAGGCAGAATGGCGCATTCCAAATTTGCTATACCACTTTCTTTGAACGAAGATTCCACGTGCAATATATCGCAAGGTAGTGACCTTGCTGAGCTTATAATAAGGAGCAAATTGATAATATGTGATGAAGCACCGATGACGCACAAATACTGTTTTGAGGCTTTGGACAAAACCATGAGGGACATATTGAGGTTCGCCATACCGGGTAGTGCTGAAAAGACTTTTGGTGGAAAGACAGTAGTTTTGGGCGACGATTTTAGACAAATCCTACATGTTATTCTGAAAGCAACAAGACCAAAAGTTGTCGGAGCAACTATTAATTCTTCATACATGTGGACAAATTGCAAGGTATTAAGGCTGACCAAGAACTTTAGACTACGGACCTTAGCTTTAGAGGAAGATAGACATACTGTTGATTGGTTTTCAAAATGGATTGCAGACATCGGAGATGGGATTGCAGGGGTTGTAAATAATGGTTCATCTGATATCGATATTCCGGCAAGGTTTTTGTTGAAGTGTGGACACGATCCCATAGCAACTATAGTTGAGAGCACATTCCCAAGCTCGAGATATGGCATGCTTGATGAGTCGCAGCTAGAAGGCCGAGCGATCCTCTCGCCGACTTTAGATGTCGTTGATCAAATTAATTAGTACATGTGCGACATGAATACTGCAGAAGGACGAACATATTTAAGTTGTGACTCTTTGTGTAAGGCAAAATCAGGCGGTGAAAATCTATTAGAAGTGCACACTCCTGAATTCTTAAATAGTTTGAGATTGTCGGGTCTTCCTAATCATTCATTGACATTAAAGGTTGGTGCACCTGTTATGTTATGGCGGAACATAGACCACTCTCTTGGTCATTGTAACAGAACGCGGCTCATTATCAAAAGATTGGCAGATCACATTGTCGAAGCAAGAATAGTTAATGGGACACATGAAGGGACCAAAGTTCTTATCCCCCGAATGTCTCTTAGTCCTTCTGATACGAGATTGTCCTTCAAGTTCCAGCGTAAACAATTCCCGTTGATGCTTGCATATGCCATGACTATAAACAAAAGCCAATGCCAAACACTAACTCACATTGGGTTATTGCTAGAAAAACCGGTCTTTAGTCACGATCAATTGTATGTGGCTTTCTCCCGAGTTAGTCATTCTAATGGCCTGAAGGTGTTAGCGGTAAACGAGGATGGACAAGATTGTGTTGCGACTTCCAATGTCGTCTACAAAGAGGTTTTCAATAATGTGTAAATATAATTAATGATATTATGTTTTTTTTTTCAAAATGATAAAGTTGGTATATATATCTAGACAAAAAATATATCATCTATACAAATGAATTAGGATAACAATTCATTACTATAACTAAGTTGCCAGAGAACAAGCACATTGGGCCAATTTCTAAAAATTCCTAACAATGATATATAAAATCTCTAAAGTTACAACACTGCATGCCTACATCTACACATTAGCTATTAATTTGAGCAATTATTTACTCGAATTCAAGCAATGGTAACATCAACAAACATAAATGACCCAACTCATATCTTCACTTGCACTATATAATATTTGATGTTATAGTTTAAATAATTGTATATCCATTCAAATATTCTTAATATATTATAACAAACCTATTCCGTGCATCGCACGGGTGTAAATACTAGTTATTTTAAAAAGATCGATATGTAATATGACTTATGTAATTATATTATTACTAAATAAATATGAAAAAAATGAGAAACAATTTAGTTATAATTATTATAAAAATAAATTCAAAGACAAATATTTAAATTAATTACCATAATAATTATTAGGCAATTATTAGTCAACTACACTAATATATGTGCAATTATATATACTTTTATACCTTAAGTATATTCATTTTTGCCATATCATATTTAATTTTTTCTTTCTCCCCTATATTTGAACGAATTAATTGTAATTATTATAAAAAAAAATCTAAATGTTTAATTCATTTTTTTATAAGTTTTCAAAAGGAAAATATAATTAATTTTTTTTAAGTTTTTAAATAATTTTTAGTTAATTACCAATTAAACTTTATTAATTTTTTTACCGATTAATTAATACTATTAGTTTGTTCGGAAAAGTTGAAGGTGGAGATTTTACATTTATTAATAGTATTGTTACGTAAATATAGTTACAATATTACCAATTAATAGATATTAGTTACTTTCTATTTTCCATTTTCTTATCAAATAAGATTTATTAATTATTTGACCAATAAAATATTTAATTAATTAACTACAAAAGTTTGGGCAGGAAATGAAGTAGAAGGATATTAATTTTATATATAGTATAGATTTAATTTGTATTCTATTTATAAATTAACTAATACATATACGTGCATTATTATTATTAATGTAATACCACTGAAAAATGTTTATGGTAATTAATTATTATTACAGTTGACGGTAAGTATTGTTACCGATATGTATTATTAATCTGAGTATAGTCAATAGTACTGGTAACTATTGTTACCAGTATATATTATTAATCTGAGTATAGTCAATACATATCGGTAACAATACTTACCGTGGTAACTATAGTTTTAGTGCCAATTGTTACTAAAACAATAGTCGTGGGACCAAAATTTGTAAAAATTAAACATGTGGTAACTATAGTTTTAATGCCAAAATTCATCTCGCCGGTTACCCATCCGTTTAAAACGTGCAAAAATCTAAAATTGTTAAGAGTATTTTCGTTATTTTCAACTTAATATCCCAATTTGAGCATGAATAAATTGATTTAAGTCCTAAGATCGATCAAAATTCGCAATTTTCCTCCTCATTTTACCTTAATTTGAGGAAGGGAAATGTAAATTGTGATCGATCTTAGGGCTTAAATCTCTTTATTCATGCCCAAATTGGGATATTGAGTTGAAAAGGATGAAAATACCTTTAAATTTTTTAGATTTCGACACGTTTTAAACGGATGAGTGACCGGCACGATAAATTTTAGCACTAGAACAGTAGTCGTGGGACTAAAATTGGTACTAAAACATAGTCGTGGATCAAAATTGGTAGAAAATTAAACATGTTGACCAAAATTGTCATTTTGCTAATAGTCGTAGGACCAAAATTGGTATTTAATTTGCTCATATAGTCATTCCTATATATATATAAAATTATTAATAATACAAAAATGGTATTTTCGATATTATAGTATAAAAGTTATTCCCAAATTCTTGAGAATAGTTAATACCAGGGTGTTTCCTAGGAATGACTATTTTCCTTGCAAAGGGAATAGCTCATTTCCGGGAATGTTATTCCCAAGAACAAAAAGACGAAACAAACGATGGAATAGGTCTATTCTGAAAAATGATATTCCATTCTTGACTTATTCTATGAATCAAACACTCTGTAATATTTTCTTTACTTCACCGTGTATTGTTATGTCTATTATATATTTTCTTGTGATGGAACGATACAAGGATTAACGCGAGGAGCGCCTTAATTTACCACCAATTAAAAACCAAAAAAAAAAACAAAAAAAATTAATAAGAAATAAGATAGTGCTTGTATAGTTGAATGGGTGGTGCATTCTATTGCACATGCATGACCATATGTAAAATGTATTTATTAGGAAATAAAAGTAGTTATTTGATTGCCGAAAGATTCTGAAGAATAAATATATTCTGATCCCTACCATTTTTTTTTCTTTTTTTCTTTTTGGAAACGATCCCTACCATGTTCTCTAGAAACTATGTTATCTTCTGTTTTATTTTTTTTGGTTTTTTTTTGGTTTTTTGTTTTTTTTTTCAAAAGTTATTATATATTGGTTTTAATATAATTTCTATCTCTACTAAGGCTATGTTTGGCAAACCTAGTTGAAATGGTAGCTGAAAGCTGAAAAGTAGCTGAAAGCTGAAAAGCTATAAGCTCGAAGCTGAAATTTGAATAGCTGTTAAGCTAGCTGTTATGCTTAAAAGTGTTTGGTAAAATTAGCTTTTTGATAAGTTGATAAATGTAAAAGGACTAAAAAGGACATCTACATAAAAGTTAAATAATTTTAAATTTAAATAGGTTTTTTAGATATTAAAATATAAAATAATGAAATCAATATAATTTAATAAAATATAAAGTAAGAACATATATTTTAAAATATATAAAGTAAAACAAAATGTTTATAATTTATAAAATTAGTTCATACAAAAATTATTGTTCAAACACAAATATCAAATTAAAATTACAACGAAACATATTGAAGAAAAAAATAACAAAAGAGTTTTAATTGGGAGGGATAAATGATGTCATTTATTTAAAATAATAAGGATAAAGATGGAAAAAAGTTAAGAAGCTGCTAACTTATTTTTGAAAAGCTACCTGAAGTAGCGTTTTAAAATAAGCTCTTATTTTAAGCTACTAGCTTATTTTGAGAGCATTACCAAACAAAGCTTATAGCTTATTAGTAGCTTAAAATAAGCTATAAGCTCCTAAATAAGCTCTGCCAAACACAGCCTATATATATCTCTACTACTATATACTAATAAGAGCCAAAGAGAGTTAGGCCTAAAATGGGTAGAAAAAATAGCGGTCAAATTATTTAATCAAATTGAAGGTTCAGATTATTTAGATTTATATTTTTCCTTGAGATTTCCTAATTTATCCTTAATTATATGATTATCCGTTAAGTTTTCTGTTAAATATTCTCTTCTCTGTTAATATTCCGTTAACTTTTAACTTACTCATTAATTTCTATAAGAAAGGTCTTAGGTTCGAACCTCATCTCAATCAAATTTGACATAATTAAGTTTCTCACTCTATTTTACTCTTACTAAATTGAATAAATTAGTAGCTACAACAAAAAATGATACATATGTATTTCTTTAATTTAGAATTATGTGTCTACAATATCTTTATTTGAAAAAATTATTCATTATCAAAAAATCAAATTAAATAAGAGAAATAATTTCATTAGTTATATTGTCTTTATTTTCTCTCATGCAAAGATTCTTTACATTCAAATTTTTCAATTGATATTCATTACATACTCCATTATCTTAATTATTTTTACAATATCTTGTAATTAAATATCAAAGTTATAGTACAAAATAATGTTATATATTTATTTACCAAGTATTTTATTAATACTATGAAAAAAAATTTTAAAATAATTTGAAACTAATTATGTAACCCCTCGGTTTTTACGACAAAGTTAAGATTCGAAAATAGCGATATAAATTTTTTTAAGCTATGACATTTAAGAGAAAAACTATTCGGTGCTCGAAATAATTTTTCTCTTAAGGATTAATTATCGATGAGCTGCGAACTACGTATCGGTT
>CP025650.1:8404463-8414939 GCA_003576665.1 Ipomoea trifida
ACATATATATGTATATATATATATATATATATATATATATATATATATATTTCTGTTAGCGTGCAGTAGGCATCCTTAGGTGCGGTTGTGCGGTTAAATGAGAGCCATTGATCTTGTCAAGATCAACCACTACTGGAAGTTAGCGATTTTTCGACAACCGGAAAATTGTTAGAAATTGCTAAAATCCGGTCAAAAACCAATGTTCCGACGTCATTTCCGACTACTTTGAGGAGCCGGAAAAACGTTTGTCGGTATTTTGACCACTCCATGCAGTAGTCGGAAACTTTCGTCGCACTAGAAAGTTGGTTCGTTGCCGGAATTTTCCAACCACCCGTGGTCTGAAAATTCCAACTGTAGTAGTTATTGGAGGCAGTTTCCGACCACTTTTGGTGGTCGGAAATCAATTAAGTAAAAAAAATCATTGCTCGGTAAATTTAATCTAAAATACAATTTATCCACATGCAAATAGCAATTGTAATCCCAGTAGTAGTTTCATAACATCAATACAAATTTATAATACTAATCGAAATAAACAACACCAAATCAAACATTTAGTACAATTCACAAGCAATCTGTGACACAAGTGTCTAAACAGTCACAACTCACGAGCGTTACATGACATGATTATAGTTTGTAAACTTCATTTCTTTGGCACTGCAAAAAAAAAAAAGGTAAAGTAAATAGATTGAGAATTTGAGAGAGCCAAGCCCAGAAGTACTATGCTATGCTTAGCAATCACAAAGAAAGTAATAGAAGAATTGCACAAATAAAGCAATCAATTTGGACTCATAGGCAATCTAAAGTGGCAACTTCTGCCTAGGCAAAGTTTTACAATAGTGCTAGATAGACTGCTTTTACATATATTTCTAAGTGTTTCCCTTTTTGTGAGATATTTTTTAGATTTCATATGGGGCAAACTTAAGATGCATAAGGTTTTGTGCCTAAGGTACGTAGGTTTTGTACTTAAGGTGTGTCGTGTTCCTTCTTTAGGTGCGTGGTGTTTGTGCTTTAGGTGCGTGCAGTTGGGAACTTAAGGTGCATAAGTTTTGTGCTTAAGTTGCATAGCGTTTGTGTCTAAGGTGTGTATGTCTTGTGCTTAAGGTGCGTTTGTGTCTATGGTGCGTATGTCTTGTGGTTTCTGTGATTAATGTGTGTTTGTTTTGTGCTTAAGGTGCGTGATTTCCTTCTTAAGGTGCGTGGTTCCTATGATTAAGGTGCACCTTTGTATCACTTAAGGTGCGCCATTATTATAAACTGAAGGTGCACGATTTTTAGCTTATGCTTCTTCCTTCCAGACACACGTTTTTTTTAAAAAAAAAATTCATTGATTTGAGCAGTTGATCTAGATTTAATTAATGGCTTAGATCTAACCGCATGACCACCTTGGAACATCTTCCGTGCCTAAACGCTTCCATATTTTTTTTTTGAAAACCAATCATCAATGCATTAATGAAGCAAAGAAACAACAAAGTCTAGGGGAATATCATCCCAAAACAAAGGGCTAGCCTGAGCATAGGCCGTTGTAGCTAAAGCATGAGCTAAAAAATTAGTAGTTCTAGGAATAAAATCAATAGAGCAAGAAGGAAAAGAATGTAAAATGCGTCTACAATAAGAAATAACAATGCCAACGTAAGAACGAGGCTCAGGATCCAAACTTGTAAGCAACCGGTGAAGAGATGAGCAATCTGTGTGCACCCGAACCGGATCCGTTACACGGTTTTTGAGCCATGATAATACCTCTTTACAAGCTAGTGCTTCCGCCATTAGGGGGCTAGTGCACGCCGGTAGTTGCCCATTCATAGCTGCTACAAACGCATTGTTAGTTGATAACAGAATTGCACCTTAAGTGGCCTCATTCTTATCAGCTTTGAAGCTCGCATCAACATAGCGTGCAAAGTGCAGTAATTGAGCTGGCATTTGAGGAGGACTAGACGTAGCATGGAGATTGGTAGTGTTCAATACCTGGGAGAGAGGAGCGGTATTACACTGCCAGGCATGAGCAGCTGCCGACGCCGAATAAGTCACAGCACTCGGTCGTGGCAGCAGACCATCCCAAACAGCACTGCTTCTAGCATTCCATATGGCATATAAAAGTGATGATACAAACAACAACATATGATCATCGAAAACGTCCATAACATGAGACATCCAATCTGCAAAAGTGCTGCCAGACACAGAAATAATGGGGATTTTAGAAGCATGCCAAACTTGCCGTGAGAACTCACAGAAAAATAAAGAATGCATCACACTTTCATCATGGGTAGCACACATATGGCAAGTTGGACTAATCAATACTTTCTTAGCTAATAAATTCAGGGTTGTAGGAAGAATGTTCCTTATAGCGCAGCTCTCCATAGAAAAGTCCTCCACTTAGGAGGGGCCTTTAATTTCCAGAGCTTTGTCCATTTATTAAAACCAACCTGGATGGCAGTATACTCACCCACAAGTTTCCTATAGCCACTCTTCACAGTATAGAGATCACCCACCCAATACCAAGAGTCCTCATATGCAGGGCTTATTGGGACCTTGATTATTCGCTCCACATCCGTCGGGTCAAAAATATCTCTTAACACCGGTAAATCCCACCTATTCGTGTCCATATCAATTAGACCCGGCACCTTAGCTCCCTGCAAATGAATAGGCATAATAGTATGAACCATTGGGTCAGTAACATCTAACAACCATGGGTGTCCCCATATGCAAGTTGAATTACCATTACCAATCCTTCGGCTCAAACCCCCACATACCATAGAATGTGCAACCATAATACTTCTCCAACAAAAGCTCGGGCAGTTACCAATAGTGGCATCAATAAAAGTGGGAAATACCTTGCCTTATAAAGCCGTGCCACTAGACATTGCGGTCGAGTAAGAAACCTCCATGCTTGCTTACCAAGCATTGCCAAGTTAAAGCACTTCAAGTCCTTAAACCCAAGTCCACCAAATTTCTTAGGAGGGCACATGAGGTTCCAAGCCATCCAATGAATACCCTTATTTGCGCCAGAACCCCACCAAAACCGATTCATTTCTCTTTCTAAAGCGAGACACAGAGAGTCAGGGAGTAAAAAAACGCTCATTGAAAACATGGGCATAGCTTGCGCAACACTCTTCAGGAGTACTTCCTTACCAACACGAGACAAGAGTTTCTTATCCATGAGCCAATCCGAGTCCTGATTTTATCTTCAATGTAACTGAACACTGCCCGCTTATTCCTGCCCACAAATGAAGGCAAACCCAGATATTTACCAAAATTTTCTTCCTGGGCAACTCCTAACACAGTAGCCACCCCTTCGCAATCTTGGGCATAAGTATTCCTACTAAAACAGATACTGGATTTATGGAAATTAACCAGCTGTCCGGACAGCCCCGCATATGTTTGCAAACAGTCTTTAATAACAACAACATCCTGATTATTAGCTTTAAAGAACAACAAGCTATCATCAGCGAAAAACAAATGAGAAATAGCCGGGCCTCCCCTAGCCACTCCACACCCGTGAATATCACCCCTAGCTTGGGCCTGTTGCAAAAGTAACGAAAGACCCTCTGCACAAATAATGAAAAGATAAGGAGACAAAGGATCACTTTGTCGTAGCCCACGAGTTGGGGTTACTTGGCCACCTGTGACACCATTTATCTGAATATTATACGAGCCTGACGTAACACATAGCATTATTAAATCAACCCATCTCGCCTCAAAACCCAACTCCAACATCATATGCTTCAGAAAACTCCACTCTATCTGGTCATAGGCCTTTGCCATGTCTAGTTTAAGGGCACCCCAACCAACCTTGCCCAATTGTTTCCTATTAAGAAAATGACCCACTTCGGCAGCTAAGAGAATATTATCTATTATTAACCGGCCTGGGACAAAAGCACTCCGTGACTCCGATATGATTCCATCAAGCAGGGACTTCATTCTATTGGTTAGCATTTTCGCCATTATTTTGTAGACCACATTACACAAAGCAATGGGTCTCAAATCGGTGACAAACTCGGTATTACCCTTCTTAGGTATAAGAACCACATTAGCATCACAAAGACCATCAGGGAACTACCCAGAATGCAAACAATTTAAAATAAAACCAGATACATCTTGGCCCACCACATCCCAAAAATGTTGATAGAAGCCAGGGTTCATCCTATCGGGGCCAGGGGCCTTATTAGGGAACATTGAAAAAAGTGCTTCTCTAACCTCACTATCCTCAAAAGGCCGCAATAGCATGTTATTATTTGCATTCGTAACCAGAGGCGTTATAGATTCAAAAAATGCATCTCCACTAGCAGAATTCGTAGCATTAGATTCAAAAATATTGAAACGCTTCCATCCATATATATATATATATATATATCTATATATATATATATATATATATATATATATGTAGGGCGCGCTCAGGTGCGGACGGTCGCCTAGGAACTCAAGAAAGAAATGAGAACGCTTCACAGCCATTCACGTGTCCAGATCAACGAATCAGATGCAATTTTAAAAAACGACGTGATGACATTTTTCGTAAATAACTCGAACTTTGGTGCAAGTAATTGTGCTGTAAGTGCACCTAGTTTCACTTACAAGTGCACATATTTTCACTTACAAGTGCAAGTAATTTACCTTGTTAACATTCATGCACTTGGGTGGGTGCACCTAATTATAACATTAGGTGCACTTAATATTGATGCTCAGTGTACAATTTACTTGCACTTGTAATACATTTTACTTATACTTGTTGCACCTATTTTCACTTACAAGTACAAGTAATTTACCTTGTTAACATTCATGCACTTGGGTGGGTGCACCTAATTATAACATTAGGTGCACTTAATATTGATGCTTAGTGTACAATTTACTTGCACCTGTAATACATTTTACTTATACTTGTTGCACCTATTTTTCACTTACAAGTGCAAGTAATTTACCTTGTTAACATTCATGCACCTGGGTGCACCCTAGGTGCACCTAATTATAACATTAGGTGCACTTAGTATTGATGTCCGATGTACAATTTACTTGCACCTGTAATTCATTTTACTTGCACTACTTGTGCACCTATTTTCACTTACAATTGTAAGTAATTTACCTTGTTAAAATTCATGCACATGGTGCAACCTAGGTGCACCTAGTTATAACGTTTGGTGCAACTACATCCTGGGCACGTGGCGTGCTACAAAGAATTCTCAGTTCTCTTCTGGGCGGATGATTTTCACCTGAACGCGATCCCCTCTCTCTCTCTCGATATATATATATATATATATATATATATATATATATATATATATATATATATATATATATATTTATTTATTTATTTATTTATATTTACAACATCAATGACTAAAAGTAAAATTTTCTTTATCTCAAAAAAAGGAGTAAAATTTGCTTTAAAAAAAAGAATACCATCATGAGGACAGAAATTGAGATTGAATATCAAATTCAGTTCATTGATTTCATTCACTCGACCAAACGGCCCTTAAGGAGAAGAAATGATTTCATAGGCCCCTAAGTATCCACTGAAATTTCAGGCCCGGCCATTTTTTGTTTTTTGAAATAAGCCCGGACCATTTTAATCCGGCATGTCTTTTTAAAATTAGATTGGGCTTTGGGCCGGACTCCTCCACATTCCCATGTTGACTCCGAAACTACAAAGAGTTCATCAGAAACTACACAGATTTACAGCATTTCATAACTAAGCTGACCCAATTGTAGTCTTTCCCGGTCTAACATCGCCTGAGCCGATCATTCTGGTCGGAATATTCATTCAGTCGAAACTCTTTCTTCTTTTTGTTCCTCTCCATCGCGACTGAGTTGAATCGCTGAATTTCGGAATTGGAAGATGGATGAAGAACTTCTGGAATTGCAGAGGCAGTTCGAGTTCGCTCAACAAGCGAAATCCACCGTCCGTTTATCCGATCGCAACGTCGTCGAATTGGTTCAGAAGCTTCAGCAGCTCCAAATCCTCGACTTCGACCTCCTCCACACCGTTACCGGCAAAGAGTTCATAACTCCTGTACGCATATACATACCTTTTTTTTTTTTTTTTTTTTTTGTTAACATCTCCTTGTTTTATTTGAGGAAAATTATTATTCTGAAGTTAGATTAGTATGCGATTAATAACGAGATCTTTGATTGTTATCCTATGTAAATGCACGTATGTCTCTGCATTTTTTTAAAATGGCGTTATGTTAAATGGTGGTAGGAACACTTGAGGAATGAAATAGCTGGAGAAATTAAGAGATTGGGGCGCGTTTCGTTGATAGACTTAGCGGACACTACCGGAGTGGACTTGTTCCATGTAGAGAAACAATCGCAGCATGTAGTTTCGAGTGACTCATCACTGATGTTGATCAATGGTGAAATAATCTCAAATTCTTATTGGGACACTGTTGCTGAGGAAATTAATGAAAGGCTGCAGGAGTGCAGCCAAATTGCCATTGCTGAAATAGCGGCACAATTACAAGTTGGCTCGGAGCTAGTAGTGTCCATTATTGAGCCTCGACTTGGGACTCTGGTACTATTCTCTTATTGGATAATAGCATCATTTCGAATACTGGTTTCTGAAAGAAGATATTGGTTTGTACAAGTGATTTTTCCATGTGTGAATAGGTAAAAGGTAGGCTTGAAGGTGCCAGTTGTATACACCAGCATATGTTGCACGGGTGAATGCTATGGTCCGAGGTGCTGCAAGGGGTATTTTTGTTCCAATGAACTTGTCGGCTTTATGGAACTCACTGCAAAGTTTACTGCAAGAAATGGATGGAGCGGCGGTGTAGCTGTTGAAAGCTCATTCTTCCAATCGTTATTTAATGGGATAGTTAAAGAAGGAGAGATCCTTGGCGCTCTCCGTGCTGGTGTTCATTGGACACCTTCTGTATGTAGCTTAATATAGTATTGAATCTGAATTGGTTTTTAATAGTGTTTTCATTGTATTCATTACTTTTGCTATTTTTCTGCTACACATTGACTGGCATTCTATCGGACGTTACAGGTATTTGCCATGGCTCAAAAGGAGTGTGTTGACTCTTTCTTTTCACAGGTTTCTATCCATTTACATATCGCTGCATGATCTGAATGTCTTATCCACATTGGAAATTGTGTATTACTTGTGTATTTTCATTACTTGTTTTATCCGCATAGGGTATGTAAAGTTGTTGGAGATTTGAAATAACTTAGTTTCAAATGGAGTGTTATCCTAAATTTGAAGTTGGGTACTGTAATGTGCTTGTAAGCTTGGAAACTGATATCCTGTCTCATAATAATGCAAAATGGGAGACATTAACAATTGAAGCTGCTGCCTGCTGGGGTGCTAGACTGTTTTTTTTTTTTTTTTTTTTTTTTTTTTTTCAATTTTCTGATAGTGCATCCATGTTTCCCCTTAATTTCTGCATTCTTGTTATTAACTCCTTGGTTCTTGATAACCCAGAATTCATTTATTAGTTATGAAGCCTTACAGAAACTTGGAATCCCACAACCTATTCAGTTCCTGCAGGTATCTTCATGCTATGTTTTTTGTTTTGTTTTGTTTTTTTATTTTAATTTTAATTTTAAATAATTTAAGCCTCTAAATGTTCTTAAAGATGATGGAATTCTTGTTATCTTTTATATTATTAACTCTTGACACTCTATTCCAATTTAGTCCAGATATCCAGAAGGTACTTCTTTAGCTACGATATTTGCTCACCCATCAATAATAGAGATGCTGGATGCTGCTGTAGAGGACACTGTGGAGCGTGGCAGCTGGTGAGAAACTCATATGTTCTTTTTGTTTTTGTTTTTGTTTTTGTTTTTTTGTTTTTTGTTTTTTTTTGTTTTGTTTTGTTTTGTTTTGTTTTGTTTTTGTTGGGGTGGTTAGTTGCAAGCAGGCTTCCATTTTCCTTTTCATTTGTGCAGTAAATCATTACAACCTTGTACTCTAAGCTTTCTTTCAATTTTGTTTGTGTTATACATAAAGAAATATTGTAGTTATTCCATGAACACAGTGAAAATATTTGACAAAAATCTATCAAAAAAGGTTAAATGTCTTCACTTTAGCGATTCAACATGGTTGAGTTCACTGTCAGTGCTTCACTGCTTCCTCATCTAGGCATCTTTTGACTATGCAATAGACTAATAAAATTTGTTGTAGGCTACTGCATTGATATAATTCATATTCTTATAATATCTATACATCAGATGAAAAACTATTGAAGTATTTGAACAGTGAGATGATAAGGAAAAGATTATAAAAAGTTTTTTTTTTTCTTCCTTTCTTTCTAAATGTTTGGAAATTCCAGGATTGATTCACTCTCAGTTTTGCCAGCATCCTTTGGTTCCCAGGATGCATCCAAGATCCTATCACTCTGTCCATCTGTTCAAACTGCCCTAAAGGTGATCTGTTGTTACTCTGCCACTTATTGTATTGTTCTTTACTGTTGGCACATTTGTCATTTTCTCATTTTTCTCTTGATTCTCAGTCCAATAAAGCACTTATATTGGGGGAGTCGTATGTGTTCAGCAATGGCTTTGTGAAGGTAGGATTTACAAATCATCTGTAGTATATCTTGAAAACTGTTGGCTGTTGACTTGGACATTGCAGTTTACAGATTAGTAAGTCCAATTGTTATAATCTTGTTAATTTTCTCATGCTTTTTTGTTTACTTTTGCAATTATACTTGGCAGGATCTGTTTGACAGTATAGAAAAGGAGTTGGAAACCTTAAATCTTTCTATGCTAGCTAGTTCTGGTACACATGATGAGCTACATGCCAGTAAGGGTACTACCAGTAGTTTGGCTGATTCCAATGAGACTGGCAATGATGGTGGTGGTAATAAACAAGCCATGGAGAAAGGATCCAAGAAGAAAAAAGGAAAATCTGCTGGAAATACTCGTGCAGGGGCTGCTGAAGCTGGCTTGGATAACTTGGATTCGGCACCATCTAAATCCAAGAAAAACCAAAAGAAAGGCAAAGGTTCTTCTACCTCACAGGAGGTATCCTCAAAACTAAATGCTAAAAAGGAAGAGGATCCTTCTTACCTTATTTCAGAAGAGTGGATTACTCAAAAGATTGTTACTCTAAATCCTGACTTTGAGGAACAAGGTGCATACAGTCTGATTAGAATGCTTTTTTTTCCCCTGAATATCTCAGCTGATAAGAGAAATCTTCTTGATTATTATTTTAACAAATAATCTGGTTCAACTCTGTTCAGATGATCCTGAGACACTTCTTGAGCCTTTAGCACACCACTTAAGACCTCTGCTCGTTAATTCATGGAAGGAAAGAAAAAAGGCTGCATTTACTGAAAATGCACAGAAAATGAAAAAGTTACTTGATAACTTGCAACGGAAACTTGATGAGGTAATTAGCTAATGTCTTTTGCATGTTAGCTTTTGAATATAATGGAGTTGTTTAGTACCTTCACAGTTTTCATGGTTGCTGAAATCCCTAGTTAAGCATGATGGAACTGTTGAATAGCCATAATTGTTATCTGATTGGGGTTCTGTTCTTTTCTTGCCAGTCATTTTTGAATATGCAGCTTTATGAAAAAGCATTGGATTTGTTTGAAGACGACCAATCAACCTCAGTAAGTCATACAAATCCTGTTCAAATAGTTGGAATTTGTCATGCATATGGATTGAGTGTTTCCCTTTTCTGTACAGATTCTTCTCCACAAACATTTGTTGCGAACTACAGGAACCTTTATGGTGGATACTTTGCTTCTTAACCTGGTAACCTATGCAAACTATTCTTTTTATGCTTTTTTTCTTCTTGGCAGTACATCTAATATAATTGGTTATATGTCTTACAGTACTTTTTTAGGCAGTTAAAGTTTTTTTGGGGGCATGGATAGCATCACAAGGTGAATAAACTCTTATCTTTGCTTTAATAACCTCTTAGGATAAGCTGGATGATTCCGCATTCAAGACCTTGACAGATTACCAAAGCACAACAGTGAGCCTTTTGGCACTAATGTCTGCTGCAACTGGTGATGTGAGTTTACTTCCTTACTTTTTGCATTTTTCTTACCATGGTTTCATTTTTCTACTTTTGTCTGGTTGGAAGTAGTTCACCTGTCCATTAGTGACTTGATTATAGTGGTTGCATACTTGCATTACCACTTTTAGTTCTTTGATTTTTTAGTATCAACCAATTCCAGTTGACCAATCCAAAAAGTGGTCGATCTTTAAAAATGCCACTATAGCTGTGTGATCAACAGTGAAATTAACTCCATGACATGATGTTTTGCCTTTTCACTTTATATATGACAGGAAGAAGATTGCTCGTCGGATAGAATCCAAACCAAAAGGGAGGTTCTAGAAGGTTTGATGCCTGCACTGAAAGGCTTAGTGTTGAGTAGTCAACAGTCTTGATGTGTTGTAGAAATAGTTTTACTAACTCCAGTTTGAAGCAAAAGGAACTTGTGTTTCTTATGTTTCCTTCTGCGGAAAATGTAATAACAACCCGATAGATTTCTTGCTGACAAATTTATGAACTATGGACCATAACTG
>CP025650.1:8415007-8429814 GCA_003576665.1 Ipomoea trifida
AAGTTGTAATGATGTATCAATGCAGGATGTGCACAATAAATTGAAAAATGGAATTGAAGTTGATGAGTCTCAAAATCGTGAACCTGCTTCACTTAACTCTGGGGATAGAAATGCTCTTGTAAATACTTTCTCACCTAATTTTCCCCATACTGCTTGTTAATAATGAGTACTGGATTTCCAGAATTAATATGTTGTCATCCCAGGCCAAGAATCTCCCAAGACCACTGTCTGTCAAGGCAACTGCCCTACTTGAAGCTTTGGAAGGGAAGGTCAGTGTTTTGCTTTTCTCAGAAACCAAATTTCAAAATTTTTTTGTGGCCCACATTTTTCTTGTTGCATCTGCTGTCCTAACATAAAGGTATCTTTAAGTTGGGATTTTGAAACTTTTCTTAGTCAGTTGCTATCAATTACTGTAATTGTACATTTTAGGCCAGATTGAATAAGTCAGTCAAGACAATAATAATGATGATGATGATTAAAGAAAAAGGGATGACAACCTTGACATTTTTTACTTCTGAACTCAATTGACTGTGTCTCATTTCTGTTGTTTATATGGGAATTCCATACTTAGAATAAACATTGCAATTCTCTCCTCATATGCAATCTTTTTAGTACTGTTGGCTGACATTATTAATCTTCTTGTGCTTGACAGCGGTGGAAATGTTCATGACTGCACTAAGAGCTCTGGCAGAGGAAAGGTAGCAAAAGGGGTTCTATCAATTGTTTCTCTTTGTATTTCTGGCAAACTATGGAAATGAATAAATGGTATGTTTTTTGCAGCGGATTAATTCTGAAGAAGCTGGATAAGAAATTGGAGAGGACCCTTTTGCATTCATATCGCAAGGTATCACTGGATTACTTCTACAGACACCTTTTTGTCAAAAAGTGAATGATCCGACTAGCTATTTAAACTTTAAAGAACCAGACCGATTATCCCTTGACTGCTTTCTTTAAATAATACTAAATTCCAAATTATTGTGTTTGGAAACATTTTCAATGCAAAGTAGAATAAATTAATGATGAAATCTGAACTAAAAATTTGTCAAATTGACCCTCCTAAAATGAACTGAATCTTTGCAAATGCAATGGATACAAGAGAATGTTGGGAGTCAATCGGGTATTTGATCTAAAACCTGTGTACATAAAAATCATTAAGGAGCTTTTGTGAGGCTCGACTTTTATGGCTTTATGTTAAGATTTTATTTATTTAAAGCAGTACAAAGGATAATAATCTTTCAGCATTGAACTGTAAGATTGCAGCTTCTGTCATATATGTGCTGAAGTGTGTCTTCTCTTGGTACCTATCAGCTACATAGAGCAAGATAAATCAGAATCTGGGATGATTTTGAATTTTTATGTTATTTCAAGTGCATGCTGTTGTAGTGGCTTGTAACTGCACTCCCTTTCCTGCTTGTTTGAAGTGTACATAGTTTTGATGGCTTCTCAACTATGTGGTTTATTCAGGATCTGACAACTCAAGTTTCTGCTGAAACTGATGCAGTTTCACTTTTACCAAAAGTTGTTTCTCTACTTTATGTACAGGTTAGTCACCTTTTTTCTGGTCTGATTTCTAATGATGTCTGTGGTTTGTTGGATAACAGTACAGAGTAATAACAAAATTATAGAACCATACAATACGGTTTTTTTTTTTTTTTTTGAGTTAATTATCGAAATGAGTTAATTCCAGCAATGGTCCTCTGACTATGTTGATTTTTCAAAATTAGTCCCTGACTTTTAGTTTGGATAATTTAAGTTTTTTGACTTTCAAATTCTTTCTAATGTTAGTCCTTTTGTCAAATTTTGGTTAAGTTGAGGTCAAATGAAGGGGTAGAAATGTCCGTTCACCTATATAGTGTATTATTACTCGTATTTCTTCTATATGCTATATATATAAATATAATTTCAGTCAAAGAAACTTTGACTGAGATTATATGGCCTCGATTGAGACTTTCATTGAGATTATATATATATGAATATAATTTCAGTCAAAGAGACTTTGACTGAGATTATATGGCTTCGATTGAGACTTTCATTGAGATTATACATATATTATATATGTCAGTCAAAGAGACTTTGACTGAGATTATATGGCTTCGATTGAGACTTTCATTGAGATTATACATATATACTGCGTATAGGACAGGAGAAGAGTAATAATACACTAAACAGGTGAATGGACAATTTTATCCTTCATTTGCCTTCAATTTAACCAAAATTTGACGAAAGGACTAACATTGGAAAGAATTTGAAAGTCAAGAGACCTAAATTGTCCAAATTAAAAGTTTGTGACTAATTTTGGAAAATCAACATAATCGGAGGACCATTGCTGTAATTAACTCTTATCGAAATGGTTCCTTGATTATAGCGAAATTATTAATTTAGCCTTTGATTATTTTTTTGCCTAATTAAGTCTCTATACTTTAAAAATCTTAACCAATTTGGTCCTCCGTTTGTTTAGTGGTTACACATTCGTTTGTTCAGGACCATATTGATAATTTCGCTATAGTCAATGGATCATTTTCGTCAGCACATACACCATTTCCTCTCTTATTAAACCGACGAAAAGTTAATTACTGAAACGGTCTTTTGACTATAGCAAAATTACCAATTTAGTACTGAGTAAATGGACGTCTAACAGTTAAACAAACGCAAGAATAAATTAGTTAAGATTTTTAAAGCTGAGGAACTTAATTAGGCAAAAAAAAAATCAAAAATCAAATTGATAATTTTGTTAGAGTTAAGAGACATTTTGATAATTAACTCTTTTCTTTCCCGTACGCAAAACTTAACAAGTCTTCGGTCACTTTTAAGAGGGATCCCAGCCTACACGGATGTGCATGTATACAATTGAGATTAACATATATAGCGGGAGTCCCAGTACATTACACATTGTTATAATATATAAGGAAATTAGCATACTTTATCTCTAATTTTTATACAAGATAGCAATTTTCACCAAACAATTATCGACACAAGTCTTACTTATCCTATTGTTTTTCACAATGTGACAATTTTGGTCCTTTAATGATATGGCAATTGACTAATAGACTTCACATCTTCAATGCAAATGTGATGAACTTTAACAGTTTGGTTTTTTGGTCAGAGACCAGAACTACTGTTTTATAAAATAATTGAAGGATTAAAGTCACTATTTTGTATAAATATATATATTAAAAAATGCTTTTTCTTTTTCTAACGTATATTTTGAGATGTTTAATAAATGTTTTCTAATTTAATAAATTCAACAGTCAACACTATTATCTCTTTGTTAAAAATGTCCTTTAGAAAATAATTTAGAATTAACTATGTATACATCTAATAATCAAAACTATATCATTTAATTAATTTATACATGCTAGAAAATGTACAGCTTATTACAACCTATTTTGTTCACATAAAATTTTTATGATGAATAGAATTTGGAATCATTAATTCATCTGGGAGCGAATTTAGCATGGTTTTTCAAACAGGGACGGAATGAGGTGGGATTTCAATCAGGAAAAAAAAAATACTAAGGCTTAGGCTTGCTTGACTATTCTCTTTAATTTATGCAAAACAAGCCTAAGACTTAGGCTTTTTCTTTGTTATTTAAAAAAAATCAAAATACGAGAGAATACAAGGAACAAAATACACATATGTATAGTTGATTAAAATATTTATTTATGATAGTAATGTTTAAAAATAATTTTGTATAATTATTAAAGAATTTTATGATTTGATATCTTAAAGTATTCATTAGGTAATGATTAAACTAATTATTTATGATTGTAATAATTATATTAATGATTAGTAATAATTATGTATAGTTAATAAATATATTTTGATTTGTTAATGAATAAAAAGTATAAACTGAGTTAAAATACGGTAAATATATAAAGTCGATTTGATTATTATCAAATATTTATGTAGTTATGTTCACCATAATAAATTTTGTTTGGTTAGTTTGAAGATTTAATTTTTGGTACTGATAAAAAGTTATAAGGGTTCGAATATTTAGTGTAGTTCTGTCATCAGTAAATATGAGTAATTTTTTGAATACAAACTGCAGATTTGTGATACAATATTTGCAAGTAAATAAGAAATGTACCATACGAGTGATAATTTAACGCTGGGCACTGGTTTGAATCATGAGTTCGTGCCCAACAATAATTACATCGTCGCGTTGTCGTCGTATTCCCAAAGTCCAATTCAGTTTGAAAGAACGAGTTCATCGTTGGCCTGGACGTGAATCTCGTCTAGCGGAAGACGGTGGGAGTAGAATGCACTCACTCCTCCATTGAATTTCATTGCACGGTGGAAAGAAATCAGCTGCATAACTCGCTATATAATGTTCCATGGAGAACATATTTAGCACAAACGAGTCATACATAACCTTTTTAAACTGGCATGCTGCAATGATGTGTGCACAAGGTAAGGAGGTGTTAGCGTTCCACTTTCCACAATCGCAGCTAGAGTCGTTCAAACAACTTTATGAAATCGCATGAGACGTTGTGTGGCAT
This sequence comes from Ipomoea trifida, assembly GCA_003576665.1. Lineage (NCBI taxonomy): Eukaryota > Viridiplantae > Streptophyta > Magnoliopsida > Solanales > Convolvulaceae > Ipomoea > Ipomoea trifida. The sequence goes on from CP025650.1 coordinate 8,419,507, forward strand.
GCCGTCTTTCAAGAGCAACCCCGTACAATCTAGTTGAGTCATTATACCTCTCAATGGTTGCATTGGACGCCTGTTGCTCTCGTTGTGCCAACTCGTGAAAAACTTTCTTAGGCCAACGCAACCTTGCTTCCTGCATCTTTTGGCCAGTTGTTTTCCTATTGGCGAACATTATACTTATCTTATGCAAAGTGAGTCTTGCAAGCGCAGTCACTGGCAACATATGACAACCCTTAAGAGAATTGTTAAACGATTCGGATGAATTGGTTGTCATAATGCCATAACGGTGACCACCATCGTGAGACAATGCCTATTTTTCAGCGTCAATACTTGCTAGATAATTGTATGCTGCTAGCTATTCAACTCTTATTCTCTCTATTTTGTTCCCAAATTCTCGATGTGTGGTTACAGTACCAGCTTCCCAAATTAATGCTTGCAGTCTCCTATTCCTATTTCGGGTCATGACGTTACTCCGGATGTGTCTAAGACAATATTGTCGTTGGACTCGTGGGGGATGTAATGCAGACAAATCCCTGAACACCGCATCGATCCCAGCATGCCTATCCGAAATGATGCACACCTACTCATGATCGGGGAAGACATGTGTGGCGAGTAGTGTCATGAACCAAGTCCAGCTGGATGTATTTTCAGAGTCAACAATTGAATATGCGAGTGGAAAGATTTCCCGATTAGCGTTTATCCCGACCGCTAAAAGAATGTGGCCTTTGTATTTTCCATACAGATGTGTTCTATCAACTACAATAACCGGGAAGCAAAATCAGAATCTGTTTATGGCGGGCTTAAAAGCCCAAAAAGCATACAAGAAATTGCAGTGCGAGGCCCCTTGGTTGGACTCTGTGTATTCAATCTCTACCATCGTGCCAGGGTTTGTTGTTTGTACCGACTGCAAGAAAAGGGGCAGCTCATTGTAAGGATCTCCAAATTTGACATACTCTTGTTCAATGCATTTTTTTACAAGCGTACCAAGCCTTTCGATACGTCACGTCTATTCCGTACTCATTTTTCAAATCACTTTGTATGTGTTTAACTTTATAGTGCGGATCATCATGGAACCTATGCGTGACAAGAGCGGCGATAAGTTTGCTTCTGCACATTTTGTCGACTCCCCCATTATTGAAATCATGTCTGCATACATGGGTATTAGTCAATTTTTTGATTTGCCATTTTCCGGTGGGCCCTTTCAATTTACTTGCAGACAACATCCAATAACATGGGTTTTCTTTCGGCATGAAGTTCACACACACCACATGCCAATATGTGTTTTTTTTTGTAGGAAGGCCAGAATTCTTTCCTTTCACGGATGTGGAAAATGGTAACAACTTGATGTAATTCATCGAAGCTGGGGAGAACCATTCCGATCTGAAGCACCCTAGATTCAGGATCGTAAGACGACATTGTATAGTCCTTCTCTTCTTTAAACTCGGTATTAAAAGATTTCGGGGCATGAAAATACGAGATTTCTGAATCAGCTACCTTGTTTCTCCGGCTAGGTTGTGCATCCTCCTGTCTGACTTGTTGAAATGAATCAAACAGGAATGTAAATTGATCTAAGTTGTTGTGAGTTGTAGTTCCTTGATCTGAACTATACAAGGTGTATGATATTAGCTCTTCAGATGAGTTACTCTCTGATGAACCGATTTGCTCGAAGGTTTCTGGTAAGAATGTCTAACTAGGAGGTTGTTCTTTATTAATGGTTAGGCTCTCCAAGGGATTGCCATGGCGAAAGAATTCGACATACGGTTCGTATGCACCAAAATCTGTAGAGGATGATTCATTGCCGGCCAACAAAGCAGTGAGTGTGTTTTATGAAGATGAAGGGTTGTGAAGCTCTTGTGTCACATAAATGTGTAGCTCACCAAGATTTTTTGTTTGAAATACATAGTATTCCCACACTGCATCATTGATTATACGATATGCCATTTGCATGACACCCATTGGGCTATCGATTAGGAGTCGGGCAGTAATTTGTAATATGCAATCTGAACTTACTCCCATTGCATTCTGGATCAAATTGACTACATAAGGTAATCCGGAATTGACATGAATAGTAATGACCAACTGGGGCGGTATTGTGTAATAAAGTTGACGTGGTGTTGAATAATGACAAATTTCACCACCCCAAAAAACGAACAATTGACAATTGTTATCTGAAACATTCGTCATATTATGTGAGAAGAATGTGATAGGGGAAGAATTATAGGGAATAATTACAAAATTCGGAGTATGTTGTTTGTTTTAGAGACATTATGAGTAGGTGTTGCATAATATATATAAACAAGAGTTACAAGCTTAAAAAAACACGTAGTAAAAAAAATTACTGAAAACGCGTTGACTGATTGGAGGAAAAAAAAGTACTGGAAAAGCCTAAAGGTTAGGCTTTTTCAGTCTGTGTGACACGTCTACCCAAGCCTAACCTTTAGGATTTTTCATTATTTTTTCCCTCCTTGTTAGTATTTTCTATGTTAGTGTTATGAATGACATACTTATCCAACAATAACAATAACACAAAAACACTTTGAAAAAAAAAATCCAACAATAACACAATAGTGCATGTCGAACGATTCCTTTATATTTCAGATCATATATTTAATGCGTTAAGTTCACCATACACATTGTCATGAATGAAATATTTAACCAACCAAGGATAAATATTTTCAACTTGACATTGACTAATAACCATGAGCAGTACAACATCGTCATCCATTATGAATAAAACAACATCATCTGTTGTATTAATGTTAAAATGCGTTGTTATTTCTTCCCACTGTTCTACGAAAAAAGTTGTGTCAAAGTAGACCTCCAGCTTTTGAGTTCCAACTAGTATTTTTAGCGTCTGATCAGAGAACGCATCTGAATCTCTAAGGAATGTAGCCAATTTAGCCCTCTAGAGAAACGTAAGAAGGAAATCAATAAGTAAATAATTGTTAATTAGATGATAGATGTAGAGGTAAAATATTAAGATTGAATAGTAGTAGTGGTGAACATTAAAGTTTCAATGTTATATAGGAGAGAGATGCCTAGTGACTGACGTAAGCTCTTGCGTGACATTTTTCTATTTGGAAATTTTCAGAAATTAGTTTTTTTTTTCATTAGAGAAATATTTTTGTCCATAAATTTATGAAAACTTTATAAAATATCTAAAAATGATTTTTCTAATTTTAGAAAATTTTAAACTACCTTTCAAATAGGGGTGAGTGCGGAGCGGGTTCGGAAGAAACCACATTCAATCCGCTAAAGACAGATTTGAAAAATCTCATCTGCATTCGCATCTACAAAGGATGCATATCCAAACTGATCCAATCCACTAATAGCGGATTTAGTAGATTGGATACGGATCAAATGGCAGATTTTAAGTTTAAAAATAAAATAATTTATAATACAAGATTTCAAATATTATTTTGAATCTTCCTAAACTTCAAGGCTTTTGATTCTTTATATATATATATATATATATATATATATATATATATATATATATATATATATATATATATATATAAACTACGTCATTTTGGCAATGTATTAGCGTAGCAGATTGGATATATAAGATTTTTTAGAAGTCACATCCATATCCAATCCACTAGTGGCAGATTTTCACTAAGTGGATCCATATCCCATCCACTTTAAGTGGTTACAGATTAGATCGGAGCAGATTTATTGAATTTGGCGGATCCTTGCTCACCCCTACTTTCAAATAAGAATTTGATAAACAACTAATATTTAGGCATAAATGAAACAGCCAGCTGGATGTATATAAAACTTGTATTGTATAGTGTTAAAAAGTTTCACTGTAAAGTTGGCGGTAATTACTATAATGCCACCGTATTTTTTTTAAAATCATATATAATCCATTTGATTTTTACGGATGTAAAGGCCGAGATTGATTTTTAAATTTCACTTGGGGACATGATATAGTCACACTCCCATGAGAACATGTCCCTAAAAGAAAACTTAGAATAAATCTCAGCTTTACATTTGTAAAAATCAAACGGATCAGACCAATTTTATTAAAAAAAAACCAAATGCGACGACATTTATGTAATTATGTCCAACTTTAAAGTGCAACTTATAACAATATACAATGCGCTTTTTAACAATAGATAATGCATTTCTAAATAACTTTTAAAAATATCAATGAAAAAATTAAATTTTAAACCTAAATCGTAAATATTAAACCTTAAGAGTAAAAGAGTGAACCTCTAAACCAAAATTAAAATGAAAACAACAAATAAAATCAAAGTGCACTTTGTAAAGTCCTCATAATTATCTAGAGATGCATAATATATTGTTAAAAACTGCACTCTATAAGATTTGAAAGTTCACTCTACAGTGTTGATATGTGCACTTTGGGTTTGAGAATATATTTTACGAGTTAGAATAATGTATTTTTTGTGCTAATGTATTTTATGAGTTAGAATAATATACTTTATGTATTTAGGAATGTGATCCACACAGTTGAGATTTCCCAATATCACGCTAAGAATAGCTAGGATGTGTGGACCACGGTCCACACAATAATGATTGCATTTTTAAATGCTAGGTTAGGTCGGCCCATATACAATAATCAATAAATAAAAAGAGTTTCACTATCACATTAGAACAAAAATATTAGGAAGTAAAATTAAGAGGGAAAAACATTATTCTTAACTAAATAGCATAAACATTAAATGCTAGTAGTATTACATGGAATGGAATAAGTAATATTTATAGCAATGCAATTAATTTGGACAATATTTATTATAATTTATTATATTATAAATGTTAAATAATTATTTAGGAAGTAGAAAGCCTAGTAGAACAGACTAACAGAGTAATAGACTAACAAGCAAACAGCAGTACAGAACATATAAAAAAAATTAGAATTACTTGTTTTCTCAAATTTTCCCTCTGAGAACTAGGACTTCTAGCAATCAAACCTTCAAATACGAACTTCGGGAAAGGGGATTCCACCAGCATTAGCGTCGCCATCGAATAGTAGAGGTTCAGACCAAAACGGCAGCAGCCAACAACGGCGCCTTTGTGACTTGCGGAGGCTACCACCAGAGTCCAAACTAGAGAAGGGAAGTTCGGGAGGCACGAGTTTTGCACGGAGAGGAAGAGAGAAATGGAGATTGAAGAGCAGAGACGAAGATAGAAGTAGAGAACTCAGAGAGTGAAAGTCTAAGAGATTAACAGAATGAGAGAAATGGTGGATGGAGAAGACAGAGAGAACTATGACGTGACTGCGCAAATGTGAAGAAATGAGAAACCCTAGCTGATGGATTATATATATACAAATCTCAAACGACGCCGTTTTATATGTGTGCGTGTATATATATACACACACATATAAATCTTCAGGTTTTGGACGGGTTCACATATGAAATATCCTAACCTTACCCAAATTAATTAAACATACTTTAAATAGCGGAGCGATTTGGATTTCCGATTTCGGATTCGGATATCCCTTCCGATATGCGATTGTGGGTTCGGGTCGTATGGGTTAATCGGCTGGGACGGGTTTTACACAACCCTAAATTTAAATTGGTTATAAATTTATTAAATTTTATTTAATATAGCGTCAAACAATATTTTGATTTTAACATGTTATAAATTTATTTGAACCTATATAATTAATTAATTTTTGTACCTCAAAAAAATTTTGGTTAAAATACAAGATAATTTTATCCAATTCGATTTTCCCAACCCTCAAACTTAATTAGTCATACTACTACTGAAAGGAGTCATATTAGGGAAATTATTGAGGAAGCAACACGTGACTAGAGAAGGAGTGGAGTATTGCTATCTGAGTGATTTATCGCGAACAAAACAAGGTCGCAGATGTTCTTCCAGCAATGGGAACCGGTCAACAAGTAGATTGGGAAATCTTTGGAACTAGCTCCTGAGCCGAGGAGACTTATCTTAATGACTTGGCGCGTGACACTTGTGCTCGCAGAGTGAGGTAGAGAAATTAGTTATTTTACCTTTCCCGGGTAACACTTGTTTCCATGATTAAAAAAAAAATCATATAATCAAAAAAATACCTCTTTGGTTGGAAATTTCATTGATGTACTAACACTCATTAATCATTTTCAATATATCCATCATTGTTGTGTTTGGGAAAATAGATCTTAATTTTCATGCAAGACGCATACTTTTGCTAGTATAATTAATAATATATAGTTTTAACATTTTAAAATCAATATTACTATTAAAGTCAAATATTATTATTATCCTGATTACAGCAAGGAATCGTTAAAATGGATGCAAATATGCATTAACTGAAACATATATAATGCTTTGAATATCAACATTTCCCTTTAAACATTATCTCACCTCCATCTTATAGGATGGTCAAGGCTAGAACAACTAGGAACCTATCTATTCTAAACTTGATGAGGATGGTTCGTGGTTAGATAGGGTTTGGAACCTTAGGAACCAATTCAATCTCTTCACTAGGGTGATGAGGGTGATTCGATAGGGTCTGGACCCTAGGAACCAATCTCTTCATTGTCTCATATCTCATATGAAAATCATCTGTTGAAATTGATGAGGGTGGTTGGATAGGGTCTGGACCCTTAGGAACTAATCTCTTCACAACTTCATATCTCATATCAAAATCATTTGTTGAAATTGATATGGGTGATTTGATAGGGTCTAGACCCTTAGGAACCAATCTCTTCAACACCCCATATCTCATATCAAAATCATCTTTTTAAATTGATGAGGGTGATTTGATAGGGTCTGGACCCTTCGGAACCAATCTCTTCAACACCCCATATCTCATATCAAAATCATCTGTCGAAATTGATGAGGGTGGTTTGATAGGGTCTGGACCCTTAGGAACCAATCTCTTCAACACCCCATATCTCATATCAAAATTATTATGATGATTTTGATTTGTAGGTAATGATGAAATAAGTACAAATAGGAGAGAGAAGGCAAACAAATGAACTTGACATTTTGACTTCATTCTTGAAAACCAAGATGAAGATATTTTTATGGAGAGTTTTTGAAAATATAATCAAAAAAAAAAAAAAAATAGCACTTGTAGTTATAGGCAACGGAATGCTCTAATGGTTCATATTATTTTGATTTTAGTAATCTTTTATGATTTTTCTTCTTTACCCTCTATTATATTATTTTCTTCCCTTAAATAACCCCACATTCCGTTAACTTTTTAACTTTAATAACGGAATATTCCGTTAACTTTTAACTTACGCATTAATTTCTATACCTAAGGTCTTAGGTTCGAATCTCTTCCTAATCAGAGTTATAACTGTTAAACATATATTAAGAATATGTTAGAGTATATTATTGAAAATTAAGTATCATTCTATTACTCTTATAGTCTTATTAAATTAAATAAATTATGTATTTCTTTAATTTAGATGTTTACAATGCATTAATTAAAAAAAATATTCATTATCAAAAAAATTAAAAAGGGATATAAGTTAATTAGTTTATTGTCTTTATTTTCTACAATAAAAATTATTAATTATCAAAAATTTAAAAAGAGATATAATTTCATTAGTTATATATATATATATATATATATATATATATATATATATATATAGTCTTTATTTTCTACAATAAAAATTATTCATTTCAAAAAAATTTAAAAGAGATATAATTTCATTACTAATATTACCTTTATTTTCTACCATGCAAAAATTCATTACTTTCAAATTAATTAATTAATTATATTCACTACAGTATTCATTGTTTTCTTTTTAAACTATCTTGTAATTAAATATTCTGTATAATGTTATATAATTATTTACCAAGTATTCTATTAATTAATAACATAGAAATTTTTTTTAAAAAAAATAATTTGAAACCAATCATATTAACTACTTAGGGAGGATTTGTTGACAAATTAAATAAGATATTCAAATAAACCAATGAATATATGGTAATGGTGTTGAAATTAATATATGGTAATTTGTATGAATTTGGTAAGATTTTATTTTTTAATATATTGAGTGTAGCTGTATATAGTAATTATAAGTGATATTAATTAAAGAGTTAATACCACAAATAGTCCTCTGACTATTGGGCTAGTACTCATTTTAATCCTCGACTTTCAATTAAACCACAAATGGTCCTCTGACTTTCATTTTTGACCACAAATAGTCCTTTGTTGAAATTTCTGTTAAATAGGTGTTAAATCTAGGGGTAATATTGTCAAATTGATTAATATTATTATGATTACTTCTTTTTTAGAATTATATGACAACATAATTAATTTCAAACATTAATAAACATTAAGTTAATAAATATAAAAAATAAAATGGACTTGACAAATTACATAACTGAACAAATTAAATAAAAATCCATGATTAATGTTCACAATTTATACTTGATTAATTATATTAATTCAACGGTGGCGGCATTCAGTTATGTCCCAAACAAAATGTTTGATCGATTAACGAAGAGTGAAAACTATTAATCGGCCATGTATGAACAATCATGAAAATGATGGAAGCAAGGTTTTTGAAAAAAAATTCTTACATTTTAATTTGTTGGTTAAATTAAAATAGATAGCTCTAATATTTTGTGGTCAAAAAATTTTTAAAAATTTCTTACATTTTAACTGTGTTAATGGAGGACTATTTGTGGTCAAAAATAAAAGTCAGAGGACCATTTGTGATCGAATTGAAAGTCAAGGACTAAAAGGAGTACTACTCCAATAGTCAGAGGACTATTTGTGGTATTAACTCTTAATTAAATTGAAATCAAATAATAAATATTACTATATAGGATTATAACACAGTTGTCACAATATCTTTTTAGGAAATACTAATCAAAAGTATATTTCAATTTTTTGAATACTACTAACTCTATTACAATGCAGTATCTGTTCATAACTACTTTCTCAACCTATTGAAGCACAAGAGTCAGTATTGACTCCACTGTCAATTTATATTGAACAATATATATATATATATATATATATATATATATATATATATATATATATATATATAATAGTTAATTTAAAAAATGATCTCTTGACTATTGACACCTATCAATTTTTATTATTATATCCTTGACTTGGTCCATTGACTATTGATTTTTAATCATTTTCATCTTCGACTTTTAGAGTTAATTCCATTTTTGGTCCTAGATTTATATGTGACATTCCACTTTTAGTCTTTTTTTTTTTTCAAAACATCAACTTTTGGTCCTAGTATTATTGTGGCATGACCATCTTTGGTCCTCCGTCAAGAAAACCATTGAAATGTCGTTAAATACAATGACATTTTGATCTTTTTTTATACAAAGTAGGTTGACCCGCTATATTTTTTATGTTTATTTTTTGAAAAATAAATCAAAATCGAAGACTGAAATGGTCTTGTATTTGGCGAAATTTAAACTGTTTTGTTGATGGAGGACCAAAAATGGTCATGCCACAATAATACTAGGATCAAAAGTGGATATTTTGAAAAAAAAAAAAAAAAAAAAAAAAAAAGGGACTAAAAGTGGAATGTCACCTATAAATCTAGGACCAAAAATGGAATTAACTCTCGACTTTTAATTTGACCATAAATGGTCCATTGACTATTGATTTTGTTCCAATTTTAGTTTTCTGTTAAATATAAACAATAAATTTAAAGGTAATCATGTACAAATTTGGTTCTTCACACTCTCACTAATGATGAACTAAATATATTAAGGGTCCGCTTTGAAACTCTGAAAATGACTTTCGGAAGTCATTTTCTTGTGTTTGGATATTAGAAAAAAATAAAGTCAAAAGAAAATATTTATTCTAGTCAATACCTAACCTTTAAAGTATTTATTTTACCATCCGAATTTATTTTTCTTTTAAAGATCAATTTACACCCAATAGATACTATATACTTTCAGCATGATCTACTAAAGTCCAAACATGGTTTCAATACATAGAATCCATTTCATTTACAGTATTCTACTAATTTTTTCCAGAATAGAAATGCTATTTTTTTTTGAAAGAAATAGAACGGCTATTTTTATTACTAAGTTTTTAATTAAAAAAAAAAAAAAAAAAAAAAAAAAAAAAAACCGTCCATGCACATTTTGTAGAAGTATGTGTATAAGAATGTGTGAAAATCTCGAATTTGAATATAAAAAGATTTTAGGATTATATTTTTACTAATTTTTTTTTACTGATTTGATAATGATAGCACAGGTTTAACGAAATATAAATGGAATTATATTTTTACTAATTTGTTTTACTGATTTGATAATTATAGCACAATTTTAAAGATAAAATGTAATTCTACATTCCAAAAAAAAAAAAAAAAAAAAAAAAAAAAAAAAAAAAAA
>CP025650.1:8430410-8454668 GCA_003576665.1 Ipomoea trifida
ATAACATTCATACAATGATAAAATAACATCCAAAACTCATAATTTAAGAAGTCCATACTAGTTTTTAGAATAAAATTGAAAATAATAAAAATTCAAATTTTAGATTGTTGAACATCAATAATTGGTGTAGGATCTTGGCCTAATGTAGTAAATTCATCCTTAGTCATGTTCATGATGTCTTTTACAATCTCATTCATGACAATGGTTCTTAGCGAGTTGTAAACAAGTTTGTGTAAACGGGTTTACACGATAATGTTAATGGGTTAAACGAGTTCTTAATAGGTTTAACGGGTTAACCCGTTAAGACACGAAACATAACGGGTCCTTAACGAGTCAACCCGTTAACTACCCAGGACACATTAAGGCTAAACACTATCCCATTATTTTCGTGTCCGGTTTCATATCGTGTTAACAGGTCGTGTTCATTATTAAAGTCGAAGACATATTTCCAACGCGTAAGTAGGCAGACGTAGGAATAAGGCACAGAACATCACCAATAGTGCACACAAGGAAGACTAAACGAGCATATAACATACCAGCAATGGTAAAATACAAAATGTCATGATAAACTCACAACACCGAATATGAAAGCAAAAAATGCACAGAACAAAAAATACATGCGCACATACATTAAGTTGTTCAGGCACACAAACGAATGAAGAAACACACACATAATGAAAGAGTGTACACACGTAACCAGGAAAACGAAAAAATTACTAGAATACTATAAACCCATTGCACAACAGTGAACGAAAAATAAAGTACTAGTTACCAAAATTGAGAGGCAAGCAACATTCCAAAACGGTGCACATGTAATACCCTAACTGTGCAGACAACACAACAACATTCCAAAACCTGGCACACGAAGCATCATAACTGTGCACACAATTGAGGTGGAGAGTGTCTATGAATGAAGGGGGAGAACTTGGTGAACTTGATGTACATTTGCGTATGATTTACGAGGGAGACCTAGTATAAATTAAGGGAGAGAACTCGCTTATGAACTGAGGGGGAGATCTCGTTTATGAAATGAGGGGGAGAACTTGTGTATATGGGAGATTGTTTGATCAACATATGCCAAAGGGGGAGATTGTTAGTACCTAAATAAATTAAAGTAATATAATTATATTCATTTGATTATAATTACATTAGTTTAATTAATTTTAGTACTTGATTAATTTATTGTTGGCATATGTTGGTTCAATCTTTATTTTATTAAAAATAATATATGGGAAATATACAGAGCTACATTTGTGGAGTGTCTGATGAAATTACTCAACAAAGTGAGTGGTGGAGAAAATTCCTCATCAATTAACAAGCCAAGGTTTGCCAAGCGCCTTGTGCTCAATTGGCATGTAGTGACCACTCTTAGATGGGAGGTCATGAGTTTGAGTCTCAGTGGTGGAGATCTCGAAATTGGCTCTTTGTGCTTCAACAGGTTGATGTGATGATTACATGGGATCAGATGAGTTTTCCTATTTTTAAGTGTTCAAGACCCTATAAATAGGGAAATATGTAAGGGAAAATAGTGAAGTTTCCAAAACAACAACAATAATAATAATATTATTATTCCGGAAGGTGCTACAAGAAATTATTTGGAAGGTGTTGTAAGGAAACTTCAAAACAGGGAAAGAAATTATTTGGAAGGTGTTGTAAGGAAACTTCAAAACAGGGAAAGATTAGTGTACTATCTGGAGAAGTCAGCTCCACTTTATATTAGTACAAGCTGTGTTAAAAATTCAAGTTGGTTACAGTTTGTTTAATTAGTAGAATTAGTTCAAACTGTACGTGTAAACTTTTTAATAAAGTTATTTTATGAAGTTAATGTTTAAGTAGGTGGTAGACCTAGTTGTGTAATTCGTTGAACCTTGTAATTGGCAAAACCAGCGGGTTGATCTTAAGTGAAAAGTTTTTGGGCGTGGCCCCGCAGATTAGGAGGTGTTCTCCAACTGCGTTATCAAATTCAGCTGTATACTTATTTTGGCACTTATGTTATTGCTTAATATTGTGATATATATCTGCATTACATCATTTCAGTTCTTATTTGTCAATGACATTATAAATTAAGTAGTTCTGAACTATTTTTTCACAAATTCATTTTATCCTACATTATAACATTCCCAGTAAGTTTGAAAGATAGCGAATAAAATTTTAAGGGCATTACATACTACACACGACTGAAATTTATTCCACCTTAATCATTCATTATTTTTACTTGTACTTCAACTAAAACTTCCTACATCAAACCCCTCCAACTGCCCGTCGGAATATTTGACTGGTAATTTCCCAACTGGGATCACTCCGCAATCTCTACGCATTGTGTTATATCGCTTTCTTTCTTCTTCTTCTTCTTTTTTTGTTTTTTTTTTTTGGAAACTCGTTATATCGCTTTCTAATGCGTTTTAGTTTCTGAACTTCATTTCTTGACCTTTCCAAGTTCCAACCCTAACTGTACTTTCTAAATGCGCAAATTATACTGTGAACCATGGTCCGCAATGCATTGTGGATCATGGTCATGACTGATATTGCAGTTGTGTTGAATAGATAGTGTAATTGTGTTGAAAAAATACTGCAGCTGTGTTGAAAGGAAACTGCAGTTGCGCAGAACAGAGACTGTTCATTCGTTCAACAAAACTGCAGTATCCTTTCAACACAACTGTAGTATCATACTGCAGTATCAGTTCAACATAACTGCAGTATCAGTTCAACGCTGCTGCAGTTCCAGATGGATGAAACGGTCTCTATTCCGCGCAATTGCAGTTTCCTTTCAACACAACTACAGTATTCATTCAATACAACTGCAGTATCAGTTCAACACAACTACAGTATCAGCTGTGACCCATGGTCCACAATGCATTGTAGACTATGGTCCACGGTATAATTTCTGTTCTAAATGGAGAGGTGATGTATTTGATGTATGTGTTATTTAGTATTTGGTTTATTATTTAGGGTTTTGTTTGGTTCGCATATGGGAATCAGAATCGGTATGGGTATCAAATATTTGGTAAGGAGAATGGGTTTTGGTAACGATATGTCAGATTGTATTTTGTTTACTGAGAGAAGTTTAATTATTTTCTTTATATATAGGTTGTCATGATTAAAACTTAATGGTGATTATTATTTGGTAATTTTTTTATGTTGAAATTTTTAACGTAAATAATATTATAAGTGGCTATTTTGTAGTACAAATATATGTGAGATCCACTTTTAATTTGGACCGGGTTAAAGTGTATTCGTATTTTTCATAGTAAGATGAAAAAATTGATATATTGTACGCTCAAAACGAATAATGAGTGAATTAGAAATTAACTCTCAAAGTAGACTTATTTGAGTTAGAAAAAGAAGGTAGGTGAAAAGACTTTGTAAAAGTACTTATTCCATATTAATTTGGGAAGTTAATTTGCCCCGCTATATATTCAAGAGCCTTATTTGATTTGTAGCCCAAAGAGTTTGACATGTTAATTAATTAAATGATAATAGTAAACTATGGAGTGATTATAGGACGGATTGTTTTTTTTCTTTCTTTCTTTCTTTTTCGTTTTCTTTTTATTGTCTTATTAGAGAAAATTTTCTCTATATGTGATTGAAAAAATGAGTTCACTATAGTGCTTGTGTTGTGGTTTTTGGCCAAATTTAGACCAAAAAATGTCAAGAGAGGAGTAGGTAAAGTTGTAGCAAAATAATTCTACGAACATATTATTTTTTAGAAAAAAATACAAGCACAAACAACAAAAGGTTAAGGGTTTAGTACGAGTCGAGCGAAACATTCTTTTATTAAAATCTTATTTGCTACATCTCTTACATGCTAGGGGCATTATAGCTTATGTTTCTCAGGATAAATGTCTACTATACTAATAAGAGCCAAAGAGAGTTAGGCCTAAAATGGGTAGAAAAAATGGCGGTCAAATTATTTAATCAAATGGATGGTTCAGATGAATTATTTAATCGAATAGATGGTTAAGATAATTCAGATTAATATTATTAATAGAGATTACCTAATTTAACCTTACTCTTATGATTATCCGTTAAGTTTTCCGTTAAATATTCCCTTCTCCGTTAATATTCCGTTAACTTTTAACTTACTCATTAATTTCTATAAGAAAGGTCTTAGGTTTGAACCCCATCTCAATCAAATTTGACATAATTAAGTTTCTCACTCTATTTTACTCTTATTAAATTAAATAAATTAGTAGCTACAACAAAAAATGATACATATGTATTTATTTAATTTAGAATTATGTGTCTACAATACCTTTATTTAAAAAAAATTATTCATTATCAAAAAATTAAATTAAATAAGAGAAATAATTTCATTAGTTATACTGTCTTTATTTTCTCTCATGCAAAGATTCTTTTCATTCAAATTTATCAATTAATATTCATTACATTGTCCATTATCTTATTTTTACAATATCTTGTAATTAAATATCAAAGTTATAGTACAAAATAATGTTATATATTTATTTACCAAGTATTTTATTAATACTATGAAAAAAAATTAAAATAATTTGAAGCTAATTATATTAACTACTTGGAGATTGGTTGACAAAGAGAGTACTCAAATAATAACCCAATAAATTGAAGCGGAATCACTCTATTTTACTTTTATTGAATTAAATAAATTAGAAGTTACACCAAAAAATGATACATATGTATTTCTTTAATACCATGATAAAAATAAAAAAAAGAATAGTTTGAAACCAATCATATTAATTAGATTTGTTGACGTACTCAAATAACACAGTACCCAGCAAATTGAAGCGAGAAACTACCTTTTAATATCTTTAGAATACATAATATTTTAAAATTTTAAATTTTAATTAATTTATTTAATCTTTTTTCTTAAACTAGAGATTTCTTTATCCACAATAACCCATTCAACAATAATGGTTGAACCAAATGAACCACAAGCAGAACATCTAAAGGAAAGTCTATAGCTCCTATATCATAATCTCATTGCATGACATTGTCATCTATGCTACCAACAATAACCGAATTGCAAATAAAACACTACCAACAAAAAGGAAGAGAACAAATGGTAAAGATGAAGACAATGACAATGTTACTCAAAAGAGAATTAAGAACACTTAGAAAAATTTAAATTAAAAGTAGTATTTATTTAGATTATCATTTTTAGACCAAATATTTAGACTATCAATTTTACAAGGTTGCAAACATTTATTTTGAGAAGAACTAATTAATGCATTAAATCATCATAAAGAATGTCAACAAGGAAACGAGGAGGGTTATCAAACCACTCTCCGCAATCTGACATAGAAATGACCTCTCTAGCAACAGAGTGGGTGGCACAATTCGCAGATCGTTTAGCCAAACAGAGGCTAACCCCATTAATCATGGAAGCTACTTCTTTAACATCGTCAATAATATAACCAAAAGCAGAAATAAAAGAGTTTGAACATAAAGCAAAATCAATTGGGAGTCAGTCTCAACATCAATATCTCACATTGCAATGTCCTTTAACCAGCTTAGAGCTTCACGAATACAAACGGCCTCAGTTTCTTTAACACCATAGCAGCTCTCAAGTCGCATACATTTGCTGTTGCAAACATTTATTTTAGTAATAATTATAATGAATTTTCTATATTATCTTGGATTCATATACTTTGAGTCAGATATTTAAATAAAAAAATTCGACATTCAATTATCCATGTATAAACTTCTCCTATTTATTTAAATATAAACATTGACATTAACCCATTCGCGCAATGCGCGTATAAAACTAGTACTAATATAAGACTCAATGCTTGAGCAGTCAAACACATAAAATTTTGAGGAAGTTGAACAGAGTTTCTCAAGGGAAAAGGTGCCAACGTACACAAGTCGCGCGCAAAAGAGAGCATCTATGTTATACAATTCAACCACCTTTTAAAAGGCTCTTGTATATAGTAGTGCAAATCCCCTTACTTTTTCAATGTGGGTCTTTCCACCTCTATTTTCCAACTGAAATGTGTCTATTTTAAAAATCAATTTCTTATTCACCCATTATCTATTTTGAGCGTACAATATATCAATCTCTCCGTCTCACTACGAAGAACCCGAATCCACTTTGACCCGACCTAAATCGGAGGTGGACCCCATATATATTTGTACCACAAAATAGCCACTTATAATACTATTTTTGCTATTTTTTCCAACAAAAGTTACAATATCATTTTTGATCGAGTTGAGTTTGATTAGTCAAAGTTTGAAGTTCAACTTGATTTTAACGTGATAGTTCATCGGATTGTGGTAGATACAGGCAGTTCAATGAATGCCATATCATATAGTCATATACTACTGTATTCTCGAAACAATATTCAATGTTTTCTAATTTGATTTTGAGAATGAGTCAGCTAATCTTAACATCATTTATGTATAAGGAATCGGACCAAAAAAATCTCTTCATTAGATAAAAATGTCTTCGCCGTTACTCTCTCGGCAAGAACAACTTTCTCAATTTGGTAAGTATCTTATTCTATTTAATGTTAAACATCTTTTCTTATATAGTTATTTTGGAGGCAATTTCCTCCATTAGATTTTTTAAAAATAATAATAACAAGTTTGAACTTGACTACATTTTAATTTATTTGAACTAGAGCTTGATTCAAATAGGTTGATTAGTTTGTTTTCCCCTATTTTTAACTCAAAATTTTACAATAGCAAGTACTTTATAACCAAATATCTTAACAAAAATTAATACTAACTTACTAAGCATTATATATTGGTTAGAGCATTTAGAATATATAAATATAAATACATTTGTTAAATTGGTATTGAGTAAATATCACTATTGTGTAATAATCTGTTCACAAATTACACCAGAAAAAATAAATTACATTAATAAAAAGACCCCTATGTGACAACCTTAATCAAGAGAGTTTTTTTTTTTTTTTTTTTTTTTTTTTTTTTTCACTTAGTACACTTCAAAATTTTTCTATATATTCGATTAAAATAATGAACGGTTCAAATCAAATATTAAAATATCTGAATTTATTTTAACAAAAATTTAATTATTATTTTTCAAAAATGTAAGTGGCCACAAGCATACGAGTCAAAACATGAACTGATCCGAACTTAATTATGTGCATGTGAGAAATCACGAAAATTATTGAGAAATATTCTCATATGACAGCTGGTGTTTAATCATACCATCAAGTTGGATTCCACCCAATTACAACTATGATTCCCTTTTCTTAACAACCTTATTTTCTCTTCCCTAAATTCCCCACTTTAAATTATCTATTAATATGTGTACTACTTTTCTTTGATTATTACATTAATTTTTTTATTAACTCGTAATAACATTTAGTTAACGTACAGATAGCTAATAATTTTTTTTCTTCTAAATTCTACAACAAAAAAAAAAGAAAATAAAATAAAAATTGTCACATTATGAAGTAATTGGTCCTTTCGATCAACAATCTTTTAACAACCTTAGTTCAAATATTTTGCATAATACTACGTAGTTATGTGTGTTATTTAAATTTAAGCAACGTGTATACTCCTCAATATACTCGAATTTGAATTCTCAATATTGTAGATCACACAGTTAGATATAATGGTATTGAAATTTGATTAAAATGACTAAAGGTAATAAGAATTTGATAATCGAATACTAAATATGAGGTGTTTGGTAAATAGCTGTTAGCTGATTGGGTTGGTAGCTTTGACAAGTTGTAGTTGATAATATTAGTTGATTGAAGAAAGATGTTTAGAAAATTAATTGTTATCTAATATTTGACTATATGCAAAATGATTTTTTCAAAAAGTTTATCGAAAAAGCTGTTTTGAGCAGCTTTTTGAATGTTAGCATTTTGAAACAATAAACTGTTACAAAAAGCTAATTAATCAAACACTTATATTAGTTGTTTAACCAAGTCAAACAATTAATAGTGTTCAAATAAGTCAAAATTGAATGTTAAGCTAACTATGTTACCAAATAGTGTTGCAGAAAAATTGATAGTCAAAAACAAAATATATGAGAAGTACAATGTCATGGGATCGAGAGGGGAAAACTCTTATTTTCAATTTTTTAAAGGATGTTTTTTAGAAAAATTGGAAAATTAAAAGCCCTGTTTGGTAAAATAGTTAGTCTATCAGTCAATTTTGACTTATTTGATTACTAGTTGTTTGACTTGGTTAAAAAATTAATATAAGTGTTTGATTAATCAACTTTTTATAACTCTAAAATGCTAAAGTTCAAAAAGTTACTCAAAACAACTTTTTCAATTAACTTTTTGAAGAAAAAAAATTTATACCAAACAACTATCAACTAACAGCTAATTTATCAAACACTTTAACACAATCTGCTAATGTTATCAAATAGTCATCTAACTCTGTAACTCAATCAACTTACAGTCATTTATCAGATCGGGTTACAAAATCGGGCCAAAATAAATAAGAAATTAGAAGGATAACAGCCAAAATAATCGCCGTGTCTTTCAAGCTGGAAAGGTGGACTTAAATTGACAGTTATTAAATGCAAACGTATAAATGTGAAATATCTTCTAGAAAAAAAAATTCAAATAATATTTTTTGAAAACTAAGGTTCCGTTTGGAAAGCAGGAAAATGACTTCTGAAAATTATTTTTTGGAAAATAAGTCATTTTTCGGAAAACAGTTTCATTTCCCGTGTTCGGATGTATTATGGAAAACTGTATTTGTGTGTTTGTTTATTTTTTGGAAAATGGATAGAATTGTATAATTAAACATTGTAATTGTTTTATTTAAAATATAAAAAGTTATTAAAATAATGATACTTAATAAAAATAGAATTTATAAAAAAATAAAAATTAAAAAATTAAAAAAATTAAAAAAAAATGTAGCAAAGGTTTTCGGCGGTTTTCCCACCTCCTTGGTCCATGGTTATGGGTGATATGGCTTGATTTTGGTCGAAAACATGCGAAACAGCAAATCTGGCGATTCTGTAAAATGACTTACGGAAAAAAATTCCGTAAGTCATTTTCCGAAAATATGAACTGATTTTCCTTGGTCAACGGAAAACATTTTTCATTGACCATATTTTCAGGACGTTGCCAAACACAGAAATCTCGAAAAATATTTTCTGAAAGTCATTTTACAGGTTACCAAACACGCCCTAATTTAAATAATATTAATGTGAAAAAGAAACACAAAAAACTTCTGGAAAGCTGTTGCCTGTTGGACATTTTTTTTTTTTCTGTGTTTTGTTTTTGTTTTTTCATTAATTACGAACTCCAATTCATTCACTGCAACCTTCTCTTTCCTTTCTCGTACAAATGATGTTTATTCCATAGCTGCAAACGAATAAATAAATACTCCATTACTCTATCGGTTTCAAACTGCAACTTCTCATTACTGTTTAGCCCTTCTTCCCCACCGCATTTCTCCGTTTCTCACCCTAAGAAGTTCGACCCGGAAACCCTCGATGCCCACATGAACTGTGAGTGAAAGGAATTTGTGCTTAGGAATCTCTCATTTTGTCTGCTTTTGTGGTGATCCTTCTCAGCTTCTAACCGCCAGCCCAGTGTTTACTGGATTCCAGCTGTTTAGGCGGCGAAGAATCTAGTCATATTCCCGTGTTTTGGCTCTCTTCTAAATTTCCCGACCCGATTACCCGGGTCTGTTTTGTTTTTTTATTCTCAGTTGATTGCAAAGGTGCCATCTTTCCCCATTTTCTTCTGTTTTCTTTATTGGGTATTTGATTTGATGTATTTCCAGATTTTTTGGTAAGTATAGTTAATCTGTTGCTTTTATTGTGTTGAAACGCTGAGTTTTAGCTCAGTTTAGACTCATAGATCTTAGGGTTATATTTCAAGATTCTTTGTTTTTTTTTTTCATTTTTGGTGTGTTTGATTATGTATTGGGGTTTTGGATTAGTAATCTGGGCTCTGCTCATAGTGTTCTTGGGGGGTTTTGGTTCTAGCTTTGATCCTGGAGATAAATACTTGATAAACTGTGGATCACCTAATGATGGCAAAGTGAGTGGTAGGGTTTTTGTGGCTGATAAATCAGCCTCAAAATTCCTTTCAACTTCACAAGACATATTGGCTGTTGCCCCTTCTAACACCATTATACCCTCAGAGGATTCTCTGCTTTATCAGACAGCTAGAATTTTTAGCGAAAAGTCGAGCTACAAGTTCTCGATTAGCCAGGGTGGGAGGCACTGGATTCGCCTCTATTTCTACCCGTTTGTTTTCCAGGACTACAATATGAGGGCAGCTAGGTTCTCGGTCTCCGCCCAAAACCATGCTCTCCTTGGCAATTTTAGCCCTCAAAATGTTACTGTCAAGGAATTTTCGGTGAATGTAGCATCGGGGGACCTTGTGATAACCTTCAGCCCTTCAGACAATTCGTTCGCTTATGTGAACGCGTTAGAGGTTGTATCGGTCCCCGACACGCTGATAGATGATACTGCTACATCCATCAGCCCAGCGGGGACGTTCAATGGCCTGTCTGTGCAAGCACTGGAGACGGTTGCTAGGGTGAACATGGGCGGACCGCCTTTGACACCCGACAACGATACACTATGGAGATATTGGGTTTCTGACCGAGGTTTCTTAAAAGAGCCAAAGCTCGCAGAGTCTCTGTCCAAGATCTCATCCGTAAAGTATGCATCTCAAGCAACCGAAGATTCTGCACCTAAGACGGTTTATGGAACGTGCACTAAGATGAACGTGGAAAGTGATGATCCCAGTGCGAATTTCAACGTGACTTGGGAGTTCAGTGTGGATCCTGGCTTCCAATATTTTCTTCGCTTACACTTCTGTGACATAGTGAGTCCATCCCCTAATCAGCTCCTGTATAATATCTATATAGGTTCGATAAATGTGTCCCCAGATTTTGATCCGGGCTCTATAGTTGGTGAAGTATTGGCCACTGCATATTACATGGATTATGTTACTGCAACGAGTGATAACAACAAGCTTCGTGTTAGTGTTGGCCCGTCTTCTAGAAGTTCTTTCCCCGATGCCTTTCTGAATGGTCTGGAGATTATGAAGATGAACAATTCTGAGGGCAGCCTCAGTAGTATAAGCTCTGTATCTCCTTCCTCGGGCACGGGCTCGAAGAAGAAGGTTGGAGTAATAGTGGGAGTTGCTGTCGGGGTAGCAATTGCTTTGGCTATGGTTGGCATTCTGTTTTGCCTGCAGAGAAGGAGAAAACACGAGCAGCTTGGCCAGTCAAAAACGTGGCTTCCTTTCTCTATCAACGGAACCACTTCCCACACTATGGGAAGTAAGAATTCGAATTGGACCACGATAAGCGGTGCTTCTAATTTGAGCTATCGCGTTCCTTTTGCAGCTGTGCAAGAAGCAACGAACAACTTTGATGAGAGTTGGGTTATTGGAATCGGGGGCTTTGGGAAGGTGTACAAGGGAGAATTAAGCGATGGTACGAAAGTAGCTGTAAAGCGGGGAAACCCCAAGTCCCAACAAGGCCTTGCGGAGTTCAGAACAGAAATTGAAATGCTTTCTCAATTCCGCCACCGCCATCTGGTTTCCTTGATAGGATATTGCGATGAAAGGAACGAGATGATCCTAGTCTATGAGTACATGGAGAATGGGACTCTCAAGAGTCATCTCTATGGCTCTGATCTTCCTAGTTTGAGCTGGAAACAGAGGCTCGAGGCATGCATCGGGGCTGCTAGAGGTCTGCACTACCTTCATACCGGCTATGCTAAAGCAGTTATACACCGCGATGTCAAGTCTGCTAACATATTGCTCGACGAGAATTTAATGGCTAAAGTCGCCGACTTTGGACTTTCCAAGACTGGCCCCGAGATTGATCAAACCCATGTCAGCACAGCTGTTAAAGGGAGTTTTGGGTACCTAGACCCCGAATATTTTAGAAGGCAACAACTGACAGAGAAGTCGGATGTGTACTCTTTTGGTGTCGTTTTGTTTGAGGTTCTTTGCGCTAGGCCCGTGATCGATCCATCTCTTCCTAGGGAAATGGTAAACCTAGCCGAATGGGCTATGAAGTGGCAACAGAAGGGACAACTCGAGCAAATAATCGACCCCAAACTTGCAGGAAGAATAAGGCCAGATTCTCTCAGAAAATTCGCAGAGACAGCAGAAAAATGCTTGGCTGATTTTGGCGTGGACCGACCCTCGATGGGAGATGTGTTGTGGAACCTCGAGTACGCGCTGCAGCTACAGGAAGCTATCATTCCAAATGATCCCGACGAGAATAGCACCAACCTCATCAAGCTCTCTCCTCAAGTCAATGATTTCAGTCACACCGACACGAGCGCCTCAGTAGCTCCTCGATTCGAAACAACAGATCTCAACGATCTCTCGGGCGTCTCCATGAGTCGGGTTTTCTCTCAGCTGGTCAAGTCTGAGGGTAGATAGAACAAAAACAAAGGTGAGGCCACATAACATATGTTTAGCTCCTCCTTTGTCATCACTGCTTTTTACCTTTTGTTCATGAAGCCATGAAGACTAGTACTGTTTTAGGTTGTTTTTTTTTATATTTGAATTGCCAAATGCCCAAATCTTTATACCAAAGCAATTTCTGGTTTCAGGCTTTTTTCTTCTTTTCTGTGTAATTGTTGGCAGATAGAACATTAGAAAAGAGAACACTATAATATCTGTAAACATCTGAATTTAGCTTCTCATTCTGGGAAAATCTGATCTTATTTTCAATGTTTGAACTATTTAGCCCTATGGCATTCTTAAATCTAATTTCAATTTACAATGTTGTTTGAACTAGGCAAATTATATTGTGGATCATGGTCTAATTGCAAGGGGATAAATGTTTATTTTTAGTATATGAATGTTGAGCATAAATAATATATAAACATAAATGTGCAATTCAACTACAAGTTTAGACTTTTAGTTGAGATTGAGCACATGCTTCAATTATGAAAGTTCATTTTTAAATAGTATAATAAAAATGAATCTTCAAGCAAATGAACATTCTGTATACAAAAATAAGTTTTAGAGTAAATATTCAAAATGGTCCATCGATTATAGCATAATTTACAAATAAGTCCTCGACTATCAAGTTTAGCAAATTAAGTTCTTAACTATTCAATTCTTACTCAATAAGATCCTCAACGAAAGATTGATTTGTAAATTATTGAGTAAAAATTAAATAGTTAAAGACTTAATAAGTAAAATTGATACTTAAAAGACTAATTTATGAATTACGGCATACTCAATGCTCCTAGGTATGATTGTTTAAGCTAATGATTGGGTTATGTATATCCCACACATTCTTTGTTCAAATTGACAAGAAGTTTAAATTTGTTCTCTTCCCTAAATATGAACCAATCTACTCATTTAGTCATTTTATAAGTATATATACTTCATAAATATAAATGACATGCTAAATACTTTTGAGTAAATAAGATTTAGGACAGTGGTGATGTCAAAAATCATTATTCAATGGACCATGGTGAAAACGGCAGTTATTTCGTCTGTTATGTTTTGTATGTGCTCATTTTCTTAAATGATGTTATAATAAAATTACAATATGTATAAAATGAAATTGTATAACAAATATCGTATATGGAGTGTATATCAAATGAAACTGTAGTTAAATTAGAATGCTATTATAGTGGTGCTCTAATGAAACTACCGCGTATATTAAATAAAACTGAATTGCATGTCTCACATATTGAGTCTAGATTGTCATTTTTAAAATGATACATTTTTTTTTAGTATTATCGACTTTATTATAGTGTAGTATCTATTCAATATACTTTTCTGTTCAATATATTTTTTTTTCTATTCAATATACTTTTCTCTATCAGTTATAACCCAAAGAGTCAACACCCAACCACCAAGGTTTGATTCTGTGACATTCCCTCAAAGAGAGCCACAAAAGTGCCAATTGAGCACAAGGTGTTTGGCTTAAAATGATACTTTAGTTATACTATGATAAAACTACAGTATATATATATATATATATATATATATAGAAGTTGGCTCATATGCAGACTGTAGTTTAGATGCGGTCGTGTGGCCTAATCAGCACCGTCCAATTTCATTAATCTTACTGAAATTCGCGTATGTTTAAGTGGGGTTATTATGGTAATTTTAGTATTTATATTACATGATTGGAATGGTGCATTTTAGTACATAGTGTGGTGCGTTTTAATACATGCTGTGGTGCGTTTTATTACGTATGTTGGTGCATTAACTGTGTTGTAGAATGGTGTGTTTTAATCTATCCGTTGGTGCATTTTCATACGTAGAATGATGTGTAACTGTGTTGTGGAATGGTGTGTTTTAATACATAGTGTGGTGCGTTT
The DNA here is from genome assembly GCA_003576665.1 of Ipomoea trifida. NCBI lineage: Eukaryota > Viridiplantae > Streptophyta > Magnoliopsida > Solanales > Convolvulaceae > Ipomoea > Ipomoea trifida. Next base: position 8,444,650 of record CP025650.1, read on the forward strand.
TAATACATGCTGTGGTGCGTTTTATTACGTATGTTGGTGCATTAACTGTGTTGTAGAATTGTGTGTTTTAATCTATCCATTGGTGCATTTTCATACGTAGAATGATGTGTAACTGTGTTGTGGAATGGTGTGTTTTAATACGTCGTCTGGTGCATTTTAATACAGTGAATAGTGTGTATTTTAACACATGTGTTTCTAATAAGTGTGGTGCATTTTAATACGTATAACGGTGCATATTTTAGCACATGTTTTCTAATATGTGTAAATTAATATGTGTAAATAGTGTATGCTTATAATCTGACATGAGGCACGTTGTGGTACATTTTAATATGTAGGATGATGTGTTTTATTAAGTATATTGATGAATTTTAAGTGAATATATGCATTTGGTATATTGTGTGGAATGGTGTGTTTTATCAGTACTCTGGTGCGTTTTAGTACGTAGAATGGTGTGTTCTGTAACATACATATATTGCGCGTTGATTTGATGAGTTGATATGATCTAATGGCTGAAAATATGCCACACGACCACACCTAATGACCAGGCCACACCTGAACTCTACCATATATATATATATATATATATATATATATATATATATATATATATATATATATATATATATATATATATATATATATATATATATATATATAATGAAAATGAGTAGCATGTCTCACATATTGAGTGTGTATTGTCAATGAAAATGTAATTGATTAAAATGATACTTTAATTATGATGTAATGAAACTATAACATATAAGATATATATAAAATGAAATTGACTAACTGGTCTCACATATTGAGTGTACATTGTTAAATAAAATAGTAGTTGAATTAAAATGATTCTTTAGTTATGTTGTAGTGAAACTATAGTGTATATATAATGAAATTGATTACCATGTCTCACATATTGAGTGTATATTATCAAATTAAACTGTAGTTGAATTAAAATGATACTTTAGTTATGTTGTAATGGAACTACAATATATATACATATATATAACTGCAATAACAAAAACTCTAATCTAAAAAAACAATCACAAACCCTAGAAACAATACAGTGAATGAATCAAAAACCTAGAATAACAATTAGCGAATTTGCGATCAATCAGGCTAATCGCGGAAACATTAATTGCATCTATTTGTTGTTTGATCCATGATCAAGTAAAAGATTGCTGAATGAATATGGGAGACGATGAGAAGAAAAACAAGGATGAGCGAAGTTGAATAAAAGATCGCAATTGCAACGAAAATAACACTACATTGACCTTACCATAATTTGTTGTCCATGGTTAACGGAATCGTTGTTTTTTTTTCTCCCCAATCCACAGTGCTTTTTCTCCCCAATCCACAGTGCGACGTAGACCATGGTCCATAGTATAATTTGTCGGGATGTCAATTGAGCTAGTTCACTCGATTACAGGCTAGCTCAGACAAGACTTATTGGACTAATTTTTTTATGGAATAAGGTTCAAATTGACCAGTGAACGTAACCTGAAAGTGCAATTAGGCCACTCAATCCAAAAAAAAATACAATTAAGCCATTGAACACTCCAAATATATGCAATTTCACCTGATATCAGGTTACCATCCATTTCATCAGGTTACTTGCTTACGTGAACGATGTTGACATTTTAAAATAATTTTTAATAATAAACTATTAAATAAAATAAAAAAAAAAAAAAAGCACCGACGACCACCCCCTTCCTCCCTTTAATAATACCCTTGTCACCTTGATAGGAAACATGCGGATGAATCAAATTATTATTATTATTATTATTATTATTATTATTATTATTATTATTATTATTACTTACGGAAAGTCAACTTCTTTCACAAATTTTTTATTTTAATAGTTTATTATTAAAAATTATTTTAAAATGCCAACTCACCTTCTATATAAGCAAGTAACCTGATGAAATGGACAGTAACCTGCTATCAGGTGAAATTGCATACATTTATAGTGTTTAGCGGCCTAATTGCACTTTTTTTTTTTGTTTAGTGGCCTAATTGCACTTTTAGGTTACGTTCAGTGGCCAATTTGAACCTTATTCCATTTTTTATTGGGTTAAAATTTTTTGGCCTTAATTCTAACAATTGTTATGTTGTGCATGGTAGACCATGTCCAAATTATGTATCTGCAATTCACATATTATATATTTTCAGTTAATAAATTATGTATATATTACAATTAATATATTATATACATGTGGTTAATATATTATGTATTTACAGTTAATAAATTTATGTACTTTTTTTGAGCCGTTATGAATTATGTACTTATTACAATTAACATATTGTGTACCTTTAGTTTATTTATAAGTACATAATCTGTTAACTAAAGGTACACAATACATTAACGGCAAGTACATAATTCGAATGTTCTTTTAAACAAGGTCCATAATGCAAGGTGAACTATGGTCCATATAATTTGTGTAACTCTAAAACTTCGAATTATCATACTTATTGGGCGAGTGGAACAAATATTTTTGACATTTAAAGTTAACATTTTAAACTTTCAATTTTAACCTAGTACATTTATTATTACAAATATAAACTTAAAACATTTATCAATTTATATTTCTAATTTTAAATTTTAACTAAAAAGCATAGTGTAACAATTATAGAAATTTTTATAAAATATATAAATAGAATTTTGAATTTATTTAAATTTTAAAAACTAGCAAATAATTTATTTATTTATACTTATAATATGATAATTATAATAACTTCATTATTTTTCATTATTATTTTTATAAAAATATAATTTATTTTGTAATAAATGTATTAAAATTTTAATAAAATATTAATAAAAAAAATTGTCTTGTATATTTGGTTTTACATCATTTGTAAAATAAGGGGTAGTTTTGAGGGCAAATTATTGCATAGACCATTGTCCACACAGCTGTTTGGACCATAGTCCAAAACTACACCGTTTAACCTTAAAAAAAAAAAAATTCACAGCCTTAGGATTAACGTCGTTAGTCGCGCGTTAGGCGATTACTTCTTTGCGATTCCAGTAGATCATCTTCCTTTCTTTGCGATTGCAGTCGATCAACCACAGCCTTCTCTACGATTTCCATCTCGCCATCGTCATTGAATTTGCTTCTTTCTATTCCAATTTACATCAGTTGAATACGGATTGCTGACCACTTCATTCATTGCAATCTCACCTGGCCTCTGCGAATATCATCTCTGTGATTTCATTCATTGGATTGCTTCTTCTCCGGCATTGAATATGCATCTTGCATCATGGATAACATCAGTGATACAAACAACAGAATTGATGTGATCGAATTAGATGATGATATTACAGATTTTTATATTGTTTACATGTGATTTAGGTTTGCTTTTTTAATTTGTATTTTGATTTATATTGTGGTTTTTATTATATTGTAGAAGATGTGAATGCTTTGATTGATGTTGAATTGAGTTCTCCCATTGATGTTGAATCAATTCTAGGTATGTATTTGATTATTACATGCTACATTGTTGAACATGTTTAATGTATTTATTAGATATATTATCTATATGCTCAATGTAAATTATTTGCAGTTGCCACTGTTGGGGGTGCAACTGATAAGAGTTCACCAATTGGAGTTCATGCTAGTTCTTCTAATGCTATGGATGAGAGTTCTTCTATTCCAGATTTTTTTTAAGTTGTTTACTATTATTTAATTATTATTAGTTGTGTTTCTAATTGAGGTACATTATGTTTATGCGTTAGATACATTATTTTAATACATAGGTTACATTATTTTTATGTATAATTTCTGTGTGCATTCTGATTTTGAAAGTTGTGTTTCTAATTAAGGTACAATATTTTTGGTCGTTAGGTACATTATTTTAATGGATAAGGTACATTATTTTAATGCATGATTTATCTGTACTTTCTGTTGTGCATGGTGTTTATTCTTTTAGTGACTATTATGTTTCTGATTGAGGTACATTATTTACATGCAGAAGGATACATTATTTTAATTCATCATTTATTTGTGCTTTTTTATTTAAAAGTTGTATTTCTGATTATGGTACATTATTTCTGTGCAAAAGATACATTATTTTAATAGATATGGTACATTATTTTTAGACATGATTTATTTGTACTGTTTGTTGTGCATTTAGTTTATTCTTTTAGTGAATATCTTATTTCTTTGTAGAGCATGACTGGATTTATTCGTCCACCCCCGTTTACTTAGAAATTTGATTTTCACTAAAGATAATATCAATGTGTTATGCTAGTAACTTGTTAGTTGTATTGTTTTTTTAAATTTACAGTTAATAAGGAGTTGTTGGGGATTACAGTTTCTTCAATTTAAGAATCATATAATTTATATAATGACTATGCTTTTAGATTGAGATTTAGTGTTAGGAAGGGCAAGCAGTATTATGTTCCCGGTAGTCAGACTGTTAAAATGAAGAAATTTCACTGTGCAAAGGTTGGCTTCAAGTGTAATATAGATAAGTCTTTAAGGTCATATTCAAGGGTAGACACACGAACATGGTGTACTACGTTTTGTTAGTTTGATATGGCGTCTAATGGGCAGTTGATTGTGACAAAACATGTAAAGGATCATAACCATGAATTGTGTCCACCTTGGAAAAGCTATCTTCTTCGGTCACACTGAAGCATTGGTGATAATCAATTGTCTTATTTAAAAGACTTGAAAAGGAGTGGGGTTTGCACTGTAAGATAGCATCCGATTTTTTAAGCATCAGTCTGGAGGTTCACCTTTTGTCGGATTTACACCAAGGGATGCATATAATAGCATACTTATAGATTCGATTAGGAGCTTAGAGGTCACCCATTCGAAATCACTAATTGAGATCTTTAGGGAGAGGCAATTAAATGAACCTAACTTTTTCTTTGATTTTGAAGTGGATGGTGATGCAAGATTGTATAGTTTTTTTTTTTTTTGAAGGGATGCAAGAATGAAGGGGGATTTTGTGTTGTTTAGTGATTTAGTAGTACTTGACACAACGTATCGTACTAATAAGTACGCTATGATTTGTAGTCCATTTGTTGGCATGAATTACCATTGTATGAACATAATGTTTGGGTGTGGGTTTTTTGAATGAAAGGATCGAATCATTTGTTTGGTAGTTTAAGACATTCTTGCGAGCTATGGGTGGTAAGTGTCCACAATCAATCATGACCGATTAGTGTTCTACTTTGTCTGCTACAATTTCACAAGTTTTCCCAAGTGCAAGGCACAGACTTTGTATTTTGCATATTGGAGAGAATTCAAAAAAACATATCAAAGGTTTAAGGAGTCAAAAAGGCTTTATGGACTTTTTTAATCTTCTATTGAAGTACACGGACACAGAAGCTTAATTGAATTTTATTGGAATAGGTATTTATACAATTAAATTTATCATTTTTTATATGTGTTTTGTCATTCCTGCATTGTGACTTGTATTAGTTTGTGCTTATAAAATTAATCACGTAATGTTTTACTTTTGATGTTAAGTTGGAAATTATAGTTTTTAGAAAATGTATTTTATGTGTTTTAATAATGTACCTTATGTATACTGAAAATGTATATTTTGCAGTAACATTTTGATAATGTTTTTTTCCTTCTTTTACAGTTGCATTTAGAACTTAGATCTTTTCCTTGTTCTCTATGTGTGTTTCCTTTGTAGCATGTAGTATTTGTGCTTATAAAATCAACTAACATACAGTTTTACCTTTGATGTGAGGTTGGAAACTGTAGTGCTTAGAAAATGTACTTGATGTGTTTTAATAATGTACCTTATGTATACTGAAAATGTACCTTTGTAGTCACATTTTGATAATGTTTTTACCTTCATTTCCAGTTGCATTTAGAACTGAGATCTTTTCCTTGTTTTTTATGTGTGTTTCCTTTGTGGCATGTAGTATTCTATGCGTATAAAATCAATTGACATATAGTTTTACCTTTGATGTTAAGTTGGAAATTGTAGTGTTTAGAAATGTACTTTATGTGTTTTAATAATGAACCTTACGTATGTTGAAAATGTACATTTGCAGTCACACTTATGTTTGTTGTTTTCAAGATGATGGTGACAGAGTATAAGTGCATACAAATGCTTGGTTAGACAAATTGTATGATATTAGGGAGAAGTGGTGTCCTGCTTTTAGTAAAGATTAATTTTGTGGAGGTATTTTATCTTCCCAACAAAATGAGACTACAAATCATTCAGTTTCAAAAGGTTATCTAAAACATTTGGGTTATGTGATTTTTATCTCTTTTGTCAATGTGGTTTCTGAGTGGAGGAGTAAAGAGAATGGGGAAGACGTACGATGTTCTCAAGGGTTGCCTACAATGACATTGGATCATGTGAAGCTTCTTTTACATGCTAGGGATGTATACACCATTGAGGTATATTACTTGTTTGAGCAACAATATTTGAAAGGTGTTGTATGCCATTAAGATATTGTGGTGAGCAATGTTGATGAGTTTAAATATCACATTTGGCGCTCGGATATTGACATTATTTGGCATGAAGTTTGTTTCAATATGAAGGATATGAACATATGTTGTAATTGTAAGTTTTTCTCAAAGATGGGCATTCTTTGTTGACATTGTTTGCGTATTTTTAACATTCATTGTGTTCAAAAAATTCCCGAGAAATATATATGTAAAAGGTGGACAAAAAAGGTGGTTGAAGACAGGATTATGGATATTGCATATTCTTCTAGTACGTTTACAATTGCTTCTCCAATTTGGGTTATAGAAATGGGTAGAAAATTGCAAAGGTTAGTTCTATCAAGTCAAGACAATTGCAAAGCTCAGCAAGTCTGTGAAGAAATTTTTGAAGATGGTAGAAGAAGGATTGAAGATGGTAGAACATGGCTGGATTTATTCGGCACACCCACCCTCGCTTTACTTAGAAATTTGATTTTCACTAAAGATAATATCAATGTGTTATGCTAGTAACTTGATAGTTGTATTTTTTTTTTTATATTTACCCTATGAGTTAACAAACTGTATCATTTGCTAAGGTCACATGTGTTCGTGAACTGACCATTACTTAATTTTTGTGATGTACTCTGTGAGTTAGAAAAATGTACCTAATGCTCTAAAATAATGTACCCTATAAGTTAACAAAATGTAGTTTTGGAGAATATAAAGACAATGTAGTTTTATTTTTTTATAACTTTAATAAGAAATCAATTTACACATAGGTTAACTTATTGAAGTTTTAACATTTGTTTTTTTTTTTTAAATTTAATAAGAAAAACAGAGTATACTTGAATTAATACTAATATATAACCATCTCATGCAAAATAAAAGTCAATATTATTTACTAGTCATATCATATCAGTGGAAAGTATAAAGAATTCTCTCAAAATTTCAGTCAATTAATCACTGCACAATAACAACTAACTAAAATTCCTCCTCTTCACAAACTCCATAGATCAATTGCTGGCTAGCAAAAGAACTCTAAGCTTTCAGGATTGAGCATTGAAGTTGTAGAAGAAGAAGCCTAGTTATTCAAAGTCCCACATCAACCTAATGCCATCCCCCACTTGCAAATCCCTTTTCTTCACAAACTTCATACACCAGTTGCTAGTTTGCAGAAAGCTCCTAGTCTTTCATTGATACACATGGGATGTTTGGAACCAAATCTTTATACCGAAGAAATAAAAAAGAGATGAAATTACAGAAATTTGGAACTACTATTGAATAAAAGATTATATCACTAACTGCCAATGCAAATCTTTTCCAATGCAACTGCCATTATGGAAACTAGCTGCCAATGCAAATGTTTCCCAATGCAACTGCCATTATGGCATAGAAGTCAATTAATAACACAATCAATTAATTACAATCATCAGTGTCTATCCCATCAAGTTGACTTGTAAATATTTCGGGCTGCCTTTAGTATGGATACTCGGTACTCATTCATTTGTGAAAATAATGTCTGCAGCATATTTTGCTCTCAAAGATGTCAAGAACAAGTCCTGCACATATATTCAAACAAAATGGTAGTTATATACACAAGCAAACACATGAATGAGTATGACATAAAATCACTTTATGGAAAGAACTATTAAAAAACTAACAAACAAAATCATAATATGCACATAACAAACATCAACAGTACTTATATTTGCAAGTGTTTTGTTAAATTCAGAATCCCAATTTGGTCCAATACCCTTAAAGGCCTCCATATGACGCATGCAATAAATTCTGCAATCAGTAACATTATAAGAATTCTTCCAATACATCTTCACCAATTCATGCTTAAACACATCATCCCCATCCTCACTCTTTGTCAGTTTGTTTAACAAAGTTGTGATCCCTTTAAATTTGCAATAGTTCTTGAATGCTCCAACATGCACATTAGTTAATGTCCATTATAATATATCAAGTACCTGATAGTTCTTAATTTGAACGAATAAGAATCTTAGGTTTGCAACTTACAACGATTTGATCACAATTGTCATATTTACAAACAAAGTTGACACCCTTTCCAAATCTTCTGTTGTCAAGTACTTGGACAACCATTTTCTAGAAATTCAAGTAGATGATGAAGTAGTGATGATGGCGTAGAACAGCAAAGAAAATATAAATACATATATATGATTTTAGAAGTATAAACAATGAGTGTATATAAAATGGCTTTCACAGAATTTGTTAATTTATAATATTATGTTTTATAAATTACCAATTCTGCATTAGAAATGGGTCAATGTTGGAGGCCAATTGAAGCACAAAATCCAGACATTGATTGAACTGTCTTTGTTTTGAACTTGGGGAGAGTTCTTTTTTCCAACAATCAGAATCACCAATTTGCATCTAAACGCGAAATGATATTACTAAGTAAAACATATTACATGACCAAATAATAATGATTAGAATAGAACATCATCAAATATAATGTACTATATACACCTAATTTTTATGTACACAAATAATATACTCTATGAACAAAAATTATGTACCTGTGCAGAATATCTCATAATCAATAAGAACTTGCATTATCAATATAATATTGTAATATAAGAGAAAGTTCAACCACTTACAATAGGATTGGTGATGAAGTAGATGCACTTTGGCTCACCCAATCCACAGGTTATATTTTTATTATCCATTTTAAGCTCCAAACATCTATAATACTCTTTTTGCTCAAAAAAAATCTACAATACTCATCTCTACGCAACCGCTCCGTACAGTCAAGAACTGGTATGTTCCAATGTAGTACCTTTTAAACTTAAACAGCGTAACACTGCAAGAAAATGACTTGTTAACGCATAGTAAAGACAAAGATTAGCATAAAACATTATCAATAACCTACTACTTTGGATGTTCAGCTGATAGGTCCATGCAGGCAAATTTAGACAGTAGTTTCTCCTTCGTAGTGACAAAGGAGAGCTTTTCATTGTTTGCCGTCCAATATGGAGACCTTAATGGTAATGGAAGATTTTTTAAATTTTTTGTTCTCTCTCTCCCCATGTTGGACATGCTCAAAATCAAACTCCGATTCTTCAATTACACTACCACATAAAAATAATGTACCTAATGCATAGCAATAATGTACCTTAATCAGAAATTTTAGACTTTACTTACATGTCAAAAAATGTTTTTACGTCTGTTGTGTACTTTTCAGTCTCTTGAATATTGACAGGTGCATTGTGTTCAATAAGAAGTGTGATGGTTGTTTCATTTGGTTTTTGAATATCTGGGGCTAGGTGTTAACAAATTCCAACTTTAGTGATGAAAGTGGGCCATCCAATGCTTATTTTGGATGTTCAGCAGGGTTTGTGGTGACTATGAATGCTTTCTTTAATGCTGACACTGCTGCAAGAAAGCTCTCGTCATTAAAGATTGGATCATCTTCCAGCAACGTCGAAGTCTTGGCAGGCTGGGAAGTTGAGGCAACGTTCAGCATATCAGACATCTTGCCAAAAGTTTTCTTGATAATGTCTTTCCTAGTGTTTTTACTCCCAACTTCAGCCATAACTTCCACAAATTCAACTATAGCTGCAGCCAATTTCTTCATTCCTTTAGATATCTTTTCTACATCGC
>CP025650.1:8455668-8544117 GCA_003576665.1 Ipomoea trifida
AACAGAATTCAATCTCATTATCCACGGCAGAGGCAGAATATATAGCTGCTGGGAGCTGCTGTACTAAACTCCTATGGATGAAACAGATGCTGAACGACTATGGTTTAAAGATCAATAGTGCTGACCTTCATTGTGACAATACCAGTGCCATCAACATAGCTAAAAATCCCGTACAGCATTCCCGTACCAAACATATAGACATCAGACATCATTTCATCAGGGAACTTGTAGAAAGTGGAGATATAAGAATGCACTATATCCCAACAGACAAACAACTTGGAGATATATTCACTAAGGCATTGGATCTGACCAGATTCAACACTCTCAAATCCGAACTTGGAATGTGTTATGGACCACAGAGCTAGTACAGTAAGATGATCAGTTTTTTTTTAAGGCTCAATTTTATTTTTGGGTATTTCTTCTCGCATCTTTTTCATAAAAAGGTATCTTTTGCCATTTTCTGCTTTCTGCCTATACTCCACTAATGTTTCATTTTTTGAAAAAAGCATATAATATCTGAAGGATAGTGTACTCATCTGACCATAACTGCCAGAGCTTTAATTACGGAAAGGACAACCGTCCTATCATCACGACTCCCACTCAACCCATGCCTCATCACGTGACCCGAAAAAGCCGGTCACTTTTGGGAAGTCTCTTCAATCCTTGAAAACCAGTTGCAGTATTGATCAAAACAATCTCTCTCATCTGCAAACCCTTCAAAACCCTCTCTCAAAAAATTCAAGAACACAAACAGAATCCAAATGGATCAAGATGAGACTCAATATTTCGATTTCTCCAGACTCACAAACAGATATCCCTCCGAAGTTCAACATCAAGCATCACAAGAAATGGTGATGATAATCAACAACAAGATGAAACCTCCTGGAGGCGAACCAATCTGGTCGTGGTATTCTAGAGCAGAGCAACTGGATTATCTGAAAGGGTTTCTCAAACCGATTGCTGTTGAAAAAGGAGAATCAACTACGGCAAGAGCCCCTGAGGTTTATTTTCATACACTCCTATTATTTTCTTCCTTCTTTCATTTATGTTTACATATGAACAGCATAGTCTCTGCCTTAAATATTTTCAGGATATAATTGTTCTATCAGATACTGAGGATGATGCTAATCCAGAAAATGTTAATGTTGAAAAACCCTTACCTGTAGTGTCTGTCAAACAAGAACCATTAGACGATGATCCTGAAAAATCACCTGTCATTGAGAAACCCTTGCCCATATCTGAGAAAAACACTTCTGAATCTACTGTAGTTTATGGGCCTCATCAACTTGAACCTCCTGCATCTCTCTTCACTAAAATTGATCTTTTCAATATCTTAGATGGTCATAGGAGAACATCCTCTCTCATAAACAGATTGCCTCTTCCACTAAATGTCCCACAAAACATCGAACCTACACAGGATAAACCTCTGCCCCTTCCATCACCTCAAATTCCACAATCAGAAAATATTGATCAACACAAACCTCTGCCTCTTCCAGAAAAACCACTCCCCACACAGTCACAAAACTCCCACACTGATGAAACTATGATTGAACCACAGACTGAACAAAATCCAGAAATAACCCCCACAATTCCCTTTGATGATTCTCCACTAGATTTTGAGTTTGAAACAGGAAATCCACCAGCCCTACCAGTTGCAGAACAACCTGAACCAGTTGCTGAAGAAGCTGAAACAGCTACAGAACAAGTTGATGAAGAAGATGATGTACCCTTGGCTCAAGTAAAGAAAAACCAAGCAAAAGCAAAAGGAAAGAGAAAGGTTCAAGAAGATCAGGTGGATAAAAATCCTGTTGCCAAAATACAAGTCTTCCCTGCCCCTATCACCAGACGAAAAACCAGGTCATCCATAGCTCAGTCACAAAAGGAAACTCCCTCACCAGCAAGAAAATCAAAAAGGAAACAACCAATGGCAGAACCATCTGATACAGTGGAATCTACCACTAGTAAGAAGAAAAAGAAAATTGTCTCTGATTACCAGAAACCAGAAGAGCAACCTGATGTCTCAGCAGTAGCACCTCTTACAGCAATCATACCTCAATTTGTTTCAGATGAGTATGCTGCAAGATGGGAATCAACCAACAACAGGAAAATCCTGAGTGAAAGATATCTTGATGTAGAGAAATTCAGGTCTCAATGTCAACTTATGCCCATTTTTGAAAAGCTGAATCTGATCAAGTCAGTCACAACCCAGACTAGCTATCCTCCCATTGCAATCAAAGAGTTTTATGCCAATCTCCTCACAACCATCAACGATACAGGATCTCAAGTCTATGGACGCATTTGGTTAAGAGGAAAAGAATATGCTTTTGACACACGATCCATCAATATGTATCTTGGGATAGATTCAAGCGACATTGAAGATCCGATTCTGGGAGCAAATGGCATCACGAAGGTTATCACTAGAGGAACCTATAGCTACTGGCCGGGTGAAACAAATAAGCTACCAGCAAAATCTCTCACCACCAAGTATGTTGTCCTGCATAAAATTGCCATGACAAATTGGTTGCCGAATGAACATCGAGGTAGTCTGAACTTCAATATGGCATCTTTAATCTATAGAATTGGGCGAGGCATTCCTGTTGATTTGGGAGACATCATCTTCAAACACATTGCATCCTTCCGGAAACCAGAATCTAAGGAGAAAAAGGTGAAACTTCCCTTCCCTTGTACAATCTATGGCGTCCTCCGCACACAAGGCTTCAAACCACAACCAAATGAACCCATGGAGGCACCCCTAGTCAGAACAATTGATGCCAGACTGAAACAAGGGAGTCACGTCCTTGACATTTTTCCAGAACATGCAAGCAGCTCAGCCCCAGCTCTAAACCTTGATGTACCTTACACCAGCAAGCTCACAGCAAAACACCTGGATAAAAGCATCCAAGATCTAAACACAATCATCCAAATTCTTGTTGAGAAAAGAACAGTTGAGATGGAGTTACGTGAACAGCTTAGGCTAAGAGACCAGGAGATGTCTGTCAATATTGCTGATCCAACTGCTGCTCCTTCCACTGCAACAGATGCAGCACCTGATGCTGAGCCATCTACACCTGAAGTTGAACCTTCCACTGGATCTGAATCCTCTGACGCAGAATCTATTGCTGACAGTCAGGACGATGAGTCCTCCAAAAGCTTCTAAAAACTTGGGTTGTATTTTCCTACTTGGTCCTGCTATAGAATCTTGTGGCTACAGATTCACAAGTTCTTGGCAATAGGGGGAGTAGGAACAACCTTCTAACCATCGGTTACCAGTTACTTGGGCACATATCTCTTTTTCTTGCTCCTTTTTGATTACTGATCAAGTTTGATGGCATTCTCATTGTTGACCCTCTTCTGCTATATGATGATAATCACTATCTTTTGTAATAGGGTCTCTTGTTAGTTTCTACTATTGTATTTCTTGTTGGATGATATGATCATCTTTGAACATTGTTATGCTACAGTTAGATGATATGATCATCCTTGAACCTTGTTTTGCTAGTTGTCATGTATCGTTTGTTTTATAAGACCAAGTGTTTTTGACTATCTCTGATGATTTAGGAAGATTGTAATGTATTGCCAAGAAACTTGTTACAAAGGGGGAGATTGTTAATAAAATTACAATAGAAGAAAAATTATTTTCTCCTCTCTTTTTATTGTAACAAAGTTTCTAGGTCAATTCTTTTAGATCAGCAGATAGTTCGGAATAATGCTTGGTTGTCATTTGTATTTTATCTTTTGTAGTTCAGCAGAAGGATCAGAAGAATTAGAAGACGACTGGCTGAGCAATTTATGACAAGAAGACCAACGAATTCAGTTATGAAATATAACTGTCTTCATCATCATATATAAGGGAGAGATTTCTTAGAAGTGAATGGAGATGATCTGATTGAAGTATTCAAGAATCAAATGGAGATGAGCCTCTCTTAGATGATGATGTTAAATCGATATCTTGACAAAGCCTACCTTTGATTCAAGATGAGTTTCATTATGATGAACCGGGCATGCAATCACTCTGAATGTCAGTTTGGCTAAAGTTGAGGGGGAGCCTCAGCTCAAGAAGATCGGGAGATCTAAGTGATACGCAACTCTTCAAGGCTGAACGCTAGATTGGTGATTGATGATTTCTAGTGTTGCCGTGTGTTTCATTACTGTAAACTGTTGACATTTCAGTTTGATCAATGAAGAGTTGGGCGTTCAGAGTGATGCCCCCCAGATGTAGGAATGGCAATTCCGAACTGGGTGACCAAGTCTAAGTGTCTTTACTGCATTATTATTTTTGTTGTTCCTATCTGCTCATACTTGTCTTTCTGATCTTGCTTCATTCACTAGTTCAGATATTTGTTCACATAGCCTTCTAATCTGGTCTAGTAATTAGATCAAACAGTTAGAAGGCTCTGTAAATCAATTGATTGAGTATCTGAATACTCCAAGTAAATTTCAGGGCACCATGTTATTAACCTTGAATTTCCTATTCAATTAAATTAGCTTGTAGCAGTGGAAATTTATTTTGATCGTAGCATCGCCGTATTTCGCGGTGTACCGAACCTAGCCCAATTTTGAGTTTTAGTCTGAGATAAATTTTTGGTTTCGAAAATTGTTCTGTTTAAATTATTTTTCTACCGAAATTATATCTGTTTTAACCCATAACAGTCTAACCGAAGATATTTTACCTTACCCACCACAAAAATGTAACAAGTGTCACTTTCTAGGCCACATGTCTTCACCCTTATCTTATAAGAAATAATATAAAAGCTTTGATCTCTCATTTTCTTCCCATTTGGCCGAAATTGGAGAGGGAAAAGGGAGAGGAAAAATACCTCATCTTCTTCCTTGAGTTCAAGAAGTTTCATAGCTAAGTTCTTCACAAGCTCATCATCTATCCGGTAAATTTCAATTTTAATCGGTTCAAAAGCTTTATTTTCCTTCCTAGATCTTGAATCCAAGTATAGTTTTCTTAAAATATGTGGTTATGATGTTATATACTTCCTAGGATTTGTAGGAAAATTTTTGGGTTAGAAAATCCTATTTTACTAATTATTTTAGTATAGTTAGTGTTCTCAAGGATCTAATATTATGTATGTTGTGGATAAATTATGGATTGTGTAGAAGAACCAAAGGAAGTGGAAGAGTGAGCATCTAGAGGAAATTAGTGAGATTTTCAAGAAGATAAGGTAATCTTTATGTCCACCAAAACCTTTTTCCACCATGATATTCATGAATTTCTTGATAAAGTATGGAAATAAAGATTTTAGTAGATGAAAGATTGGAGTAATTGTGGTATATCATGAATATATGTAGATATGTGGATGATTAAATGAAGTAACTAGTATACGATTATGTTGTGATGAATATATGTAGTAGACATGTATAGGTGTTTACAACCTTATATATATATACGTATATAAATTGTATGTATATATATATATATATATATATATATATATATATATATATATACATATATACATCCCTATACATTTAGTTATATTGATGATATTCTTGTCATGATTATTATATATACTTACATATATTTATACCGTAGAAATACATATATACGCATATTATTATTATTATTATTATCATTATTATTATTATTATTATTATTATTATTATTATTATTATTATTATTATTATTATTTATATATACATACATTAATACCGTGTATATATACACTATCGTATATGTATTTATATTACCATATATATACATATTTGGTACTATATGCGTATAAGTGGTATGTGAGAATACTATATATGTATAAGTGGGAGTGACCTTATATGTGTATGGATATATGAAGGTATATATATACATATATATATATATATATATATATATATATATATATATATAGGGTTGACTTCATATGAGACAACCCCTTTAGATGAGAAATAGGACAAAATTCGAACCATACGATTACAAAATTTGATGGCTGAGATTTGCTAATAAAAATCACGCACGGTGATTGCAATTTACCATCAAATAATAGGGGAAATTAAAAAAAAAGGGTAAAATAGTAAAAAGAGCGCAGGAGCGGTTAGAAAAAATAGGGATTGGCCGACTTCTCCTCTCCCACAATTCGCCAACGCTGGGCGTTCGAAATCCATCAGAAAACCCCAACCAAGACGCGACAACCCTAACCCAAAATCTCCTCCCCACACCCCACGTCCTCCGGAGAACATCCACCACTCGCGAATTGCGAACCGGTTACCCATAGCAGGACAGAAACGACCAGCGAAGAGACAGAGGGGACGGTGACCGCAATCAGCTTCCAAAGGTACTGTATCCGATTGTTGAGTGTTTTTTTTTGTTGGTTTCATGGTGGGTTTGTTTGTTGTGTGTTGTTTGATGGCGGTCCGGTGCAGGACATCGTGATTGAGCCGTGAGGGCTCCGACCAGAACACATGCACACACTCCTCCCGTTAGCAGCGTTCAATGAGAGGTAGATGTTGACCGGCAATTTTGGGTGAATGCAGAGTTAGATGTTTGGACCCATAAATGTATAGTTGCACTGCCATACAAACTGTATTTTACCCGAGTGCTACTGTTGATGTATTCTAATGGAATGTAGTAAGAAGTTGGTGTAGATGGTTATTTACAAAGAATGTGTGAATCTGGTGTATTTGCTTATTTTGAAATGATTTTAAGTGCTGCATTAATAAAGGGAGTTTAGTAATTATAAGCAGCACATTGAAATCGTATTGCTAAACCCCAGTGCACGTGGGCAGGGAAGTATGTGCATGTTAGTTGGAGTTTGCATATGGTGTTTACCACCTGTGATGGGTAATATAATAGACTCTGTGTGCACTAGTTACCATAAGTGTGTGCATGGCAGATGTAGTACATGCGAAACTTAATTCATTAATGATTTTGAAATTCCTTCCTACTGCACAGGTAACAAACGCCAGATGACACAAGTCAGAACCGAACAGTCTACACCCGTGGGAGATGATGACAATTTTGTGAACCCTCCTCTAGCATTCTTACATCGCCTAGAAGCTGAGCCAGCATGGGATGCCCCTGCGTATGAACTAACAAAGGAAGAGAAGGCCAGATCTCCGAGCATGAAAACTCGGGTAACTAGCAAGCCACTCATAAATGAAATCAGATTTTGAGGATTTGGAACTTGGGAGTTGTTAGCAGCCGAATTAGAAAACACAGACGTAGAGGCAGCATGCGAGGAGGATAAGGTAAGACGAACATCGCGCTTTTATTTTGGATTTGCATTTACACTGGTCACTAATATTGTGCACAGTGTAAAACACTGAAATGCAAAGGGGTGGTATGAGTATATGTTACAACTATTTTACGTTAAGAATGCAGCTACATGCACAATGCTAACAACTGAGATGCACACACCGTTTATGATATATGCACACAGTAGGCTAGCACACGGTAAAAGAAGTAGGTGCACACAGGTAGCTGGTGAAAAAATGCATACCGCGTTTATGATATATGCACACAACAAACTAAACTCGTTAGTAACGTGCACACAGGAATAGAACTAGGTGCACACAGGTAGTTGGTGAAGAAATGCACACACCAGTTATAATATATGCACACAGCAGACTAAACCCGTAAGTACCGTGCACACGGGAATACAAGTAGGTGCACACATGCAGTTGGTAAATTGAACACACCTCATGATTAGCATTCCTACCCTGTGTAGGTCCTATTCCCAATACTCCAGGAGCAATACTTCTACATAATAGCCTTTGACATGCGCAGAATGAAAATTGAAATCATCGATAACTCCTCTAAAAGGATCTCCAATGAGAAGAACTACCTGAAGGTGTTAGAGGATCTGGTGAGCATTATCACCCAAATTTTCCACACAATACCTAGAGTATTAACCTACCAAACTAATATGCCACAATGTTTGATAAAACAATGTGTACAGATCGACATGTTTTCTACACAATTGTACGACGAAGGGGATGTGATAAGAAGCGGTGACATCGCTAGGGTAACACCAACACGCATGCAAATGCCCTGGAGAAACATCCGAAATGTGATAGATTGCGGATTCTACACCATGCGTCACATGGAAACCTTCGTTGGGCAGACATTCTGATCTCCTCATGGAAGTGCAGACTAGTGAAGGGTGACCTCGCATATCTACGCAACCTGAGAATGATATACATGAGGGAAATCCTAATAGCCGAGATCAACGAACAGCGACTTTCCAACATTAACAGGGCTACTAAATTCCAGCATGATGCAATGATGAAGACTATTTGATGTAATTTTTGTGACTGTGGGTTACTAGTATAATTTTTGTGACTTGAGTAGGGTTAGGGTACACAGCGTGGCAGATGGCACAACTCGTAGTTGCTTTATTTTTGTTGGTGCACCTATATTATCATGCATGTACATCCACAACTGAATTCCCGTTTGTGTAACGGTAGTGTGAGCCATGATGTGTTAAAACCATACTTATTTAGACACCATATGAACCAGTGAATGAAAGTTTTTGCATGTTTGAATTTATGCATTGCATGTCTATAGGGATTGTAAAAATAATAAACACCATATGGAAATCGTACTGGGACCGTGCATGGTATTTACAAACCACCAAAATCTATTTAGGCCGCTTGTGTTTGTGATATAGGAAATATGCAAAATGAGGACTTAATGCAAAATTAAATTCATAATTGATTGCCTTTAGTACTGATTTCGCATTATTTTTTATTGTGCTGACCAGGATAGAGTGAACCATGAAAACTACAGGACATGCACATGGTGTCTACCAAATGTGCCCACCGTGATGTAATTTATTTGTTTTATTTCCCCCTAATAACCCACAGCAACCATCCGGGCAGCACATTAGTGCACAACCCTACTCACCGACAGCACAAAACCACCTACCATAGTAATAAACCGCAAATGGATGAAAACTATGCGGAATTTAACATATCTGAGTGGCCAAACCAACTACCACAAAACAACACCAATCATTCCAAACGTGCACACAGCACACAAATAAAGTGCACATGGGCGAAACCCACAACGGGTGCCAACATAGATGACAACCAAACAGAATGGAAAAAAGAAATAACATTAAACAGTAACAAAGGATTAAACAAGAGTGAGGAAATAAATGTTTAATAGTAAACAATAACAGTACCCAATGTCTAACAGAACAAATAAAATAACACCACCTCCCCCTCATGCTAGCTAGCAATGAAAACTACGCCTTTGCCTTTGAGTTTGCCTTCGCCTTCGACTTTGACTTTGTGGTTCCCTTTGATTTGCGATTCGGATTTAAAAGGCAGTTGCGAGTGTCATGCCCATCAAATTTGTGACAAGTCTTGTACTCACGAGTTGACTGTGCAACTTTCTCAACCGCAGGCTCTTTTGAGGATTTGAACCGCTTCCTAGACCACTTATTCTTAGCAATAGTATGTGGGTGGACAACAATCTATGGAGACGTGAGGACGCCCCCAAATGACCGAATAATGCCAAACTTCCGCACAGATGAAGCTGGTATACTGTCCGCATCAACACATGACAGTCTCAACTCCTTCAAAACACGAGACAACTCCAACACATGGCACCTGTGCTCCTACTAACCCCCCCCCCCCCCCCCCCCCACCCAAAAAAAACTATCTGTAAAAGCAAGACGGAGTAAGGGGTATGAAAGCACACGTCTGCACCAGGAAGTTCAACAAACCCATCTGTAAAAGCGAAAAACATACAACCACAATACAGAACCTATGGCACTTGTGCCTACGGCAAGAATATGAACATGCACACGCCTGACCTCACAGATGCACACAGTCGCGAATTACAGAAAAAAAAATAACACACACCAAACTTACACGACGAACAAAAAAAAAAGGGGAAAAAAACCAGACCGACAACATACCGCCATCGACAAACTCCATGGCCACAACACTGTAGCAATAGCGTAAGAACAATCCTGGATGAATACCACAGAACCGTGAGAATGAATAGCAACAAAGAAGAGAAATTCAATCCTACCAAAATTATCACACCTAAAATAAAGCATAATATATGCATTAGAATCCATGTCTAAAAATAACACACTTACAATTACAATACAACCCTTAATAATTAAAATTAACCACATAAAAAAGGAAAAAAGGAATAATCTCAACCATCAAATACTACAAGATGGACGTCCCACAATGCGTATTATTTCTCATCTAACTATGATGTCTCATATGATTACAATTATATATATATATATATATATATATATATATATATATATATATATATATATATATACAAAAGTAGACTTATATTGTTCAAAGTGCATAAAGTGAGAAAGTAAAGAATGAGATAAAATGAAATCACGGTGGGAAGTTGGAGGATATTCCTTTTTAACATTCATAATGGAATCACAAACATTGGGCCCCAAAATGATTGGTGTTAACCACTTGAGTAACCTTGTAGAAACAGATCCAGGGTTACTAGAGCTAGTGACTAACCTGCGGGCTTGGAATCCCGACAAGGGGTCTGCACACTAAAGGTCCTAGATCTGCTTCCCCTAGTTGGAATAACTAGGTTGTGGTGAGGTGATGGAAATGAGAAGGAAATTGTGGTGTTAATTGGAATATCTTTAACTTCATTATGGTAAAAGCTGGTTATTTCTAGTTAAATGCTTATATGATCATGATTATAATTATGAGTATGAGTATGATATTGTGCATACATGTGGAAATTGTGATTATTGGCACATATTTTCTTTGAAACAATAATGAGGAAATGAATATCTCTTTAATGAGAAATCTTGTTGAAAATGTGTTATCATGTGAAATAAACCGTTTTTCGAAAACAAAGAATAAAACTATTTTCCAAAACCATGATTTTACAGGGTGGAGTAGGGATTACTTAGCACTATGTGCTAATTCTGTTTTCCAAATGAATTTCAAGTATGGAGTAGATCTTGTTATCCGAGAGCGATAGAAGAGAAAATGGATCTACTCTTGATGATAGAAATTACTATAGATTTTGGGTTGTATATTATTGGGATGTAAGGCAGTAATAGTATGTATTAATAAGGATAGTAGATGTAAAGACTACCTTAGCATCTAAGTTTGTGATAAACTTAGGTGTGGAGTAGCACCTCTGGATTTATGCGCTTCCGTTTTGGGAAATTAGTAATTATGATTAATTATGCCTTTTAGTATGATGGAAATATCTGGGGGTGTTACAATAGCGGAATAATGCGGAAGCGAATAATCGAAAATTGAGAATTATAGAAGTTAAATAATAGGGAACAATATAATAATGACTAATGAATAACTAAAATGGGAAAAATATAAAAATATATATATATATAATCTCTTAAAAAGAGTACAAAAGGAATATATATATATATATATATATATATATATATATATATATATATGTACACATATGTATATATACATATATGTATACGTGAGGATAAGACAGAAGAAAGAATGGATTCAAAATGAAATTTGATGCAATTAACATAGCAAAATAGCAAGGCTATTTATACATACAAAAAAGAGATAATTGCGCCATGTTGGAGGAGAACCATCAATTTCGGCAAAGACGACATTAGGGCTGTTAACGAACCGAACATAAACGAACGGAGGTTGTTCGTGTTCGTTTGTTAAGGATTTTAGAGTGTTCGTGTTCGTGTTCGTTTGTTAAGGTTTTTGAAAATCCTGTTCATGTTCGTTTGTTAAGCGTTTATTAGTGTTTGTTAACGTTCGCGAACACATTCACGATCGTGTTCGTTAACATTAACGAACACATTCACAAACGTGTTCGCGAACGCTAACGAACGTGTTCGCGAACGCTAACGAACGCTAACGAACATGTTCGCGAACGTGTTCATTAACGTTAACGAACACATTCGCAAACATATTCATTTACGTTCATGAACACGTTCGTGAACACTTAATAACCAAACACCTACACATGTTTATGAACACAATTTTTTCGTGAACAATAAATAATCTACGTTCACGAACAATTATCAAACAAACACAAATTTATATTATATATATATATATGTGTGTGTGTGTGTGTGTGTGTGTGTGTGTTTGTAAACATGTTCACGAACACTATTGTGTGTGTGTGTGTTTGTAAACATGTTCACGAACACTATTAAACGAACACTTAACGAGCTTGTTCGCGAACATTACTAAACGAACACAAACGAGCTTGTTCATGAACACTACTAAACAAACACAAACGAACTTGTTCGCGAACACTTAGCAAACGAGCTTATCATTGTTCAGACTCTGTTCGTTTATTAACCGAGCTCTAAATTTTGTTCATTTATGTTCGTTTACCTTAACAAACGAACATAAACGAACGCTTACCGAGCTCGAACACGAGTAGTTTGTCGAAAGCTCTGTTCGCTAACACCCCTAAGGACGTGAGACACCAACGTGGAGGGCCGTTGCGATGGAAGAAAATGTCTTCATGAATTTTATCCACACAAATTATAATTCTAACAATGGGTGAGCTCAACTACTTCCTAGGACTTCAAGTCAAGCAGCTTAAGGAAGGAATCTTCATAAATTAGGAGAAATACATCAAGGATCTGATAAAGAAGTACAATGTAGATGGGAAATCATCAGTCAAAGTTCCCATGGGCACATCTCTACGAATCGATCTGGACAGCGAAGGTCGAGAGGTCGATCAAACTATGTATCGAGGTATTATCGAATCTCTTCTTTACTTAACTGCAAGTAGACCAGATATCTCATTTGCAGTAGGTGTATGTGCAAGGTTCCAGGCAAGTCCAAAAGAAAGTCATCAAAACGCAGCTAAAAAGATCCTCAGATATCTCAAAGGTACGCAAAGTGTTGAACTTTGGTATTCGAGAGGTGGATCTTTCGAGTTAACAAGTTATTCAGATGCGGACTTTGTTGGATGTAAGATTGATCGAAAGAGCACATCTGGGACATGCCAGTTTTTAGGTGGAAGGTTTGTCTCATGGTTTAGTAAGAAACAACACTCTATAGCCACAAGCACGGTTGAGGCAGAATATGTTGTTGCTGGGAGTTGTTGTGCTCAAATTTTATGAATGAAGCAACAATTACTGGATTATGGAATAGAATCTAAGGGGATTAAGATTAAGTGTGACAATACAAGGGCTATTGCCATCACTCAAAATCCAGTGATGCACTTAAGGACTGTAACACCCCGCATTTTCCCTATTATTATTTTTAAATATAAATATTTAAAATGAGGGGTTATTTATTATTAAGTAATTATTTAAATAATTATAAGTATCGTTATTTTCTATGGGCTTTGGATTATATATATATTCCTATATAATTTATTAGTATGATTACACCAAAATGCCCATAGCCCATTAAATCTATAGATATATTTCTTTCCCTACATAATATATTATAAAGCCCAAGTAAAGGTATGCATCTATATACATAATTATTTTAGTCTAAGACCAAAGTTGGCCCAACTTCTAATTTGATCCATGCTCAAATAGGAAACCTAGAGTTGTTAATTATAGCTAGTGTATACACCATTAGCAGCCAAGATCTTCCCTTATCTCTGCCTCACGATTTTTCTCTCTTGGATCTCTCCCCTCTCGCTACATCTCTCGGGTAAAACAGCAACAACACCACCATGAACCGGGAGCTTCCATCCTCCTCCTTCTTCGACTTAGCTTCTTCGTCACACACGGCAAGCTGCCGTGATCTTCCTCTCGACGCAGCAGCAGTCAACCAAGGGCTCCGACGAGCTACGAGCAGTGAGCAGCTCCTCAACAGCGGACTCTGCGGCGGCGGCGACATGGAGCACTCGTAAGCTCTCCGACGGCGATACGTGACGACGGTAGTGGCGGGTCGTGCTCCACGGTGGTCTTCGATTCCCCTCCCTCCAACGATCTTCCCCCCTGGTCTTCGCTTCTCTCCGCGATGTAGCAGCAGCAGGGCGTGACGGCTTCGCGAACCTGCGGTGAAAGCCCACGGAGCTCTCTCTTCCGTTCACAGCGAGCATGGCAAGGCGGTGCAAGGTGGCGGAGCGGCTCGGCGGCACGCCCCTCTCCGTTACGGCGCAAGGAAGCAGAAGCGGTGAAGCCCAGCGGAGTCCCCTCCTCCGTCATCAACCCGTGTCCTCCTCCCCTGCCTCGGGCAGCAACGGTGGAGTTCTCGGCGGCAACGGCGATGCAATGGTGGCAAAGCGTGACCTTGAGGTGGTTGGGCTCTTCCAGCCGGGACCTTCGACGTAGCAGCAGCAGCTCAGGCGTGGTGGCGGGTGCGGCGAGCTTTGCAACGACGGCATGCAACGACCGGCCGGGTCCTCTTCTCCCTCGGCTACGGCAATGAAGGGTTTTGTGTGTTGGTGGCGTAGCATAGCAGTAAGAACGGCGTGGCGTGGCGGTAGGGTGTTTGTGTGTTTAGCTTAGAGGGCGCGGGTTTGAATCCCTCTAAGGTAATTCTGTTCTTTTAGCTTTTACGATTAAGGAGTCCATAGCTTAGGATTGTTCATAATATTATTGTTGGTAGTTAGATCGCTAGACCGTAGTATTGTGCTTATATGAAGTTTAGGTGATAACTATAAGTTTATAATGGACCAAATAGGAATATTAATATCCTTGTTATTAATAGTTAGTGACGGTGTTAGTTATATTAATCTTCAGGTTCGTGGTTATGAACCCAGCTTAGAGTTCGTGTTGCTTTGGATTATTACGCTTTTGGATTAAGTATGCTTCAAAGGTAACCACTATGTCCATCAAAACCTATTTCTACACTCTTATTCTATATGATATCCTTGGTGTTGGAAATCCTGAAATTTCTTGGTGTTTAGCCCTATTTTTGGTTGTATTTGTTGGATTTCATCTTGATCTTTTGCCTAGTGTTGTTATGATCATTGATGATTTGGATTTCCATATTTTTGGCCTCTAAATGGATGAAATGTTGGTGTATTTGGATCTGATTATTGCTCTCTGGAAATGATTTTTATTCGTGTCTGAGTGTTCTGGAAACTGGGAGGGAGAGATGACCTCGCGGAGGACCCTAACGGAATAATGTCACCCGTTGGAGTGCTCCGCAAGGCCATCACGGAGGAAGGTGACGGGGAGAGGTGGTCCGCCGAGGGGCTCCGCCCCCTTCGTGCGGTAGTGGTTGGCGGTGGACTGTGTTCCGCCTAGGTGTTCCGCAAGGCTTCTGGGAATTTGATTCCAGAGGCTGTTCTGGGATGTTGTTGTCTGTTTGTTTCCCTTTTGTTCTGAATATTGTTGGAATGTTTTGTTGGGTATTTTACCATGTCTTTGGAGCATTGATTCATGTCGTTTGTTGGGTATTTATACCATATCTTGGAGTATTGATTCATGTCTTTGGTTTCCCTTTTTGTACTCTTGGTTTATTAATTCTTTGAATTCATTACCTGGGAGTTGGTTTGTGTTCATAGTTGAGATGAACACTTTGTTTGGTTGTTTTGGGTTGAGGTTGGAGTATGAGTATGTGGTGGTGGATTTCTTGGTATCGTTTGGAGGTTGTTGGGTGGGTTGACTGTGCTACTATTGACTATTGACTATTGACTTCTGACTTTGGACTTCGGTCCCTGTGATTGGGTTGATTACCCCTGTGATTGGACTTCGGTCCCTGTGATTGGACTTCGGTCCTTGTGATTGGACTACGGTCCCTGTGATTGGACTTCGGTCCCTGTGATTGGGCTCATCACCCCTGTGTACCAGATTTCTGGATTCTGACTCTTGACTTCTGACTTCTGACTGTGGGTTTGACTTGGTATGATGGTTGGTATGAGGGTTGGAGGTTGGAGTTGGGATTCTTTCTTGGTTTATTTGCTTGTGAGTCCTTGTGTATAATCGGTTGATATCTCGTTGTTCTTGGTTATGGTTGGTTGTTTCTTATGGTTGTTGTTCAGTTGGTATCATGGTTATGGTTCGCTGTTGTCTTATGCTTTCGTTGTTGGATATTGGCTTTGTTTGGATGAGTCTTGGTTTATGATTCGTTCAGCTTATTGTTGTTGAGTATCTGTTTTGAACTATTGAACAGTTTGTTGGTGTTTATATTCTATATGGGTGTGTAAACCTATTTACAAGCTTATGTATATCTATATCTCCTTGCGGGTGTGAATGGTGGTTGCTTAGCAGTCTTTTGCTAATGGTTCTTTGCGTGTTTTCCAGGTATGGAGTAAGTCTGAGCGCGAGCGCGTTAGAGCCTATCTTATGAGGACGCTTAGACTTAGTTTACATTGTTTAGACTTTGGTTTGTGGGCCTGTGTGCCATTTGAGATTTTTATATACTCTTGACTAGTGTTTGGATATTGTTGATCATGACTTGAGGATTTATTTTATTCTATGCATGACAGTTTAGTTCGGTTCTTATGGTTAGCCTGTGCATCTAGGCTGTGTTTTCTACCTAGATGTGGCATGATGCCCCTTAAGTCTTAAATTCGCTTCCGCTATGCTATGTTGTTGGTTGAGATAGGCAGCTGTTGTGTTGAGTTTGATCTATCTCAGCTTGTGTGAGGTTGGGGTGTCATAAGGACAAAGCACATTGATATCAAGTATCACTTTATCCGTGACCACGTTGAGAAAAAGGACATTGAGAAAAATGACATTGTATCAACGGAACAACAACTAGCTGATATTTTCACTAAGGCTTTATATGAAAATAGATTCTCTCAACTAAGGATAGAATTGGGAATGATAGAAATGGGTTGAACGGTGAAAGCTTGTCCTCTCTTTTTCAGTTTCAACACTATTTCACATGTGATGTGAAGGGTGATTACATCAAACTTTAAGGCATCTTGGAGTTATGCAAAAGGACAAGCATTGAATGGTCATTCAAGGAGGTATCACGTGACTTAAAAGTACCTAACTTTTGCTATAAAAGGAGATCATTCTCTTCAAGATCTTCACACCTCTCAAATCTAGACATGGAGAATGAAAATGGCAAAACACCATTTTGGTACAAAGGCAAGAAGCCTGCAAGAAGTTCCAATGACTTCCAAGGAGAAAATTATCCCGAACTAGTTGGGGTATCTCTTAGGACGGCTTTGGAGCCACCAGTAGTCAGGTTTGAAGATTTACCCCCAGTCAAAGAGGAAGAATGGAACTCCACTATGAGAAGTGGAAGGAGTATGAGCAATCAAAGGCTGAATTCTAGGCAGCTAGGGGAGAAGTCCTGGAATCAGGAGAAGAGTCCCGTGTGAGTGGTCCTCACACAACTGCACAATCTGGAAAAGGGCTCTCAATGGAAGGATGCAACTCTAAAGATAAGAGGAAGTAGTATGAATAGCCACCTCTAGTTATGTAACTAGAAAAATAAGTGTTTAGATGGCTAGTTCCTGCTTTAACCGCAGATCCTAAATGGCTAGTTCCTGCTTTAACAAAAGCCTCTAGGGAATCAAATAATATATTGATTCACATGTTAATTATATATATTATATATAATCGTGCACAACACGGATGCAAATACTAGTAATAATAATAATAGAAAAGCAATAAAATGGAGCTGGGAGGAAGATGAAAGAATTCCTTTCTTTTGTATTGATTCGGATGCATTGTACAAAGGGATGTAGGGTATTTATAGTATTAGGATGAGAATAAACAAATACTCCGTATTATTTATGCAAAAGATAAACAATTGTTGCAGCTAGCCTAGTTGGTTGATCAGATAAAATATTTTGCATAAATAATATTTGTGAGGTGGTAGTGATGAGCTAGTACCACCAAGCTACTAGCTCATCACTGTCAAAATAATTGTTTATCTGATCAAACAAATACTTTGACAGTGATGAGCTAGTACCACCAAGCTACTAGCTCATCACTGTCAAAATAATTGTTTATCTGATCAAACAAATACTTTGACAGTGATGAGCTAGTATCTTGGTGGTACGGAACTTTATCTCTTATGTAGAAGGTCTTCTTGTTCAATTTAGTGCTTACTCTAATTATCTGCCGTTTACCTACACTCCACAATCCACATTGGATTCTCTATTAGACAAAGCAAGCAATAGATCAAAAAATCAAAAATACACAGAACAACCAAGAATTCTTGCAAAGCATTGAGGAAATGCTAAAGTCTTCACACAAGAAAGGAAAAAAAAAATATCCCATTAGCAAAGCACTTATTGAATCAAGCATTTACAATGCGCTAAGCCCTCCACGCAGGAGACCAATCACCGCCAAAAACTACACAATAATATCGCATGTACTAATTTACTTCCCCATTTCGTATTCTTTACATGAAGTTTATATCGAGTAATTAACATATAGTTGAGTCAGGGTCCCCTGCGCCCCTTCCCTAATACTCCTAGAGAAGAAGACAAGTCTCGGGGTGGTGTTTCATCTGTTGCTTCGCTTGTTGCTGCGACCAGTAGGCGTGGGCGGTCAGGACCCTGTCTAGCAGCTCCTGGGGCACCGGCTCGCCTCTTCTTTGCTGTGGAGATATTTTTGCAGTATGCACTAATGTCTTCCATTTGTCCTATATTCACATGAACACAAACCGAATGTCATGTAATCAATTATGCGTGGGAAGAACTCTTCAAGAGTCGTTAACTAAAGCCTAAAGGGCATAATCCAGCATTCCAGCCACATTAGAACATTATTATAGGGAGGGAATCCTCTCAAAACCACCAGTTGACAAAAGTTTCGTGTAGAATAAATGTAAACGTGAAATGAAATTCTAATTTAGTCCGGATAGTACATTAAAGGCCAACTTATAAATGCAAGGAGAATGTAAGATGGTTCTTACCTTCAAGTCGACATATGTTCTGTGCTTGGCGTTGTCAAAAGCTCGAAGCTTAACATCACGCCATCTGCAAAACAATATAACCATCACGCGGATAAAATTAACACTACTAAAAAAAAAAAAAGTTAGCATATATGTTCATATGATCTTGAGCATAGGATTGATGATGATGAAAACATAATTCAGCTAAATTTTCCTCCCAATCCATAATGTAAAATAGCTTCTGCAAACGAACCTTCCAGTACCAAGCTTCTCTACAGCTTGAACAAGCGCTTCCACTTCAGTAACAGAGAAAGGTCGGCGAATTCGACGTCGTGCTGCCTCAGATCGCTTTGGTTTCCGCACTGGAACTGCGGCAAATGTTTCCAGATTTACCGCTGGGACAGCAACCAATGCTCTTGAATCTGCTGCATGTTTTTCTAATGAGACATCAGCACGGGATGGAGCTAAATCATGACTACTTCCAATGAAATTGATCAAATTTGTTCCTGCTTGATCATTGAGGATATTGGCAGGTCCCGCTTGCACCACAGCATGAGCTATGCTGTGAGCAGCTGGATACCTAGTGAGAAATCATTAATGTAAAATCAGCAACAAGAGACAGGCTAAGATCCCAATTAATACTAAGTTAACTTTGATATTTAATGTGAAAACACTAGCATGAGGAAAATAAAATGCGGGCAGATAGCAAAAAGAAGTCAAGAAACTAGGAAAAGGGATCCACATCCAAGTGTGTTTGGCAGAGGCCGGTTAAGGGCCAAGTTCAGCACTAGGTGGCCAGGGCCCAGGGGATTGTTAGGCGAAAGCCTGAAGGGCCAAGTCCAGCACCCTGCCTCTCGAAAACGTGGTGGTATAAGGAAATACAATTGTCTCTCGAAAATGTGGCGGTATATAAGAAAATAAAGTTGGGCCTTTGCTACAAGCTATAGCTTTTGGCATAGTGGTAAGCGCTTGATCCTAACAAAGGGGAACATATCTGTATAATTACGACCAACAGAGATCACTAGGTATGTGGAATACCTTTTTAGTGGTTTTGGTGTATCACAATAAGGTTGAGTATGGCCTTCTGAACACAGAAGTGGGGGATCTTGAGAAGGATTGGGCTCAAGAGTGAAACCCAAAGCATCGAGCTTGTTATTGTGAGAAATTCCTGTCTGTAATAAGGTTTTTTTGTCATCTCCAACTTTCTTTCCCTGGAAAACCACACCAACACATAGCCCATCACCAAGAATTCTGGTCACTGCCTCCATGACTGTCCTCTGAAAAGTATCATGAAAAACAGTAATACATTATAGTCTTTAGACTTCACAGACAAAACGAAAATAAACTTACAACGGAATTGTTGTTCTGGAAATAAAAGAGGAAACATATATAGTCTGTATAATGGAATTAAAGTTTGCGTGCATGCCTTGAGAGAACCAATGGTTGCAGTTTCTGGAATCTCTATGAAAAGCTCAGGAACTCGGAAAGACTTAATTTTGAGCTTCACTGAGTAAAATGAAAACCATTTTTTATGTCAGAACCCCTCTGATCAACAGAAATGGACTCACTCAAACTATTTATGTAAATAAAGTTTATATATGTAAATGAAAATTATTCCCGTGAAAGGATCTCGCACCATGGGGATCACCAGGCCTAAAGGATGCTTGTTCATCCACTGAAAAGGTTGATGGCCCAGTTGTGGAGTGGGCTGCCAGAATTAAATTAAATGCATGTCAATAAGAGTGATGTGAAAATGAAAACATCAATTTTTATACCATAGACCAGGGTTTATATTGCATTGTGAACCCTGATACAAAAATTCTGTACCTTCAGTTAACACATTTTGTACCTACAGTTAACAGTTTTTGTACATATAAACAAATAACTTGATAATTGTTGACACATAATATGATAACTACAGGTACAGAAACTGTCAACTGCAGGTACAGAATGTGTCAACTACAGTTACAGAATCTGAAGGTTATTTTTGGACCAAGGTCTACAATGCAAAGTAGACCCTGGTCCATGGTATAATTTGCCTGAAAACAGACCTGGGGGGCAGTCTGCCCGGTTATGTATGAAATACAAGAATGAACCTGTTGGTAATGTCAGACAATAACGGGAGGCATCTCCATTATAGCCCTCATTAGGAGTAGTACATAATCCATTGCTACTTTTCACCCCATTATAACCCCTAGTAAGTGAAGTACACATTCCATCGCTACTTTTCCCCCCATCAGAGTTTCCCACCAAGCCACAATCATAGAGCTTTCTTTTTTTGTAAGGGTAATCTCTGAGAGACCTTTGGTGCTTGGTACTGCTTTCAACATCTGTAGATATCGCCACTACCATATCAAATTACGCATCAAATAAATGAGAACCCTACCAAAACCAATACAATGCAATACTCACCAGCATCTAGATGTTGCTTATCACTTGATTTTGAATTCAATTCCCAATATTTAGATGCCAGTAACTTCTTGACCCTTTGATCTCTCATTCGCAGTGATGGCCTGAAGGCCTTATTAGAGGTGCTACGTAGGGTGCACCCCAACGGGTTTTCGTCATCATCTCTACTACCTAACTTTACATCATCCCTATTTGCAGGAGGCAAGGACCCACAAGGGATGTGGTTCCTTGATAAAGTTAACTCTACACTATTGTCTGAACAAACTAAAGTTGATGGTTTCCTATCCCCAAGGACCGGAAACTCTGAACTGCATATGCCATCCTTACTATCAGTTGAAACCTTGACATTATCAGACAGCCGATTGCCTCCTGATTTTCCAACTGCAGCGCCTGATTTAGAGCTAGAGAATACTTTGCTACCAGATTCGTCCAAATCTACTGTCCTATTTAAGCCTCCAAGTTCAAGTTTGCTTCCGTCATTACCCAATTGCTCCACTAAACCAATCGTATCTGAGAAATCAGAAGTTGTTATAACAGATGCAGGTCCAGACAATATACCATTTTGGGAATGTGGGAGTTCACTCAAACAGTTATTTAACACGGGGGCCTGTGAAACAAGCTCGGAAATAAAGAAATTCCGTTCTTTACTTCCTCGATTGCAAGATGTTTCTAGCATGGTTCTATCTTCATTCTGTTTTTCCTTCTTGATATTAACTTTCTCGGGTGAAGTATTCTCGTTAGCATGTGACTTATCTTTGGAACTAGGAGAGCTTTCCCCCTCCAGCAGTAACTTGCCAGCTACACTAGCTAATAATTCAAATGCACACATCTGATTGTCATCGGCTTTCCTCCAAATAACGCTTCTCCGCTAAAAGAGAAACGATAATAAGGGCACTATCCCAAAAGCAACTGCATAAAAACGCATAAAATTCAATTCTTCTAATCCATAATGCGGATCTACTTACCCTCGCTGATCTGGTAGCTCGTGGTATTGGTGGCACCTGATAGCCATTAAATCCGTAATCAAATCTCTTCTGCAACACCATATCTCAAAGGCATGCCAAGAACTCAGAAGACACAGAACACTATCATTATTCTTTTTTATTTTTTTTGTTTTTTAAATCAAATTTACTGCCACAGATTCACTAATCATCTTCCAAAAGCCCAAAGGACAAAGAAACCCTGCATTCTGCAATCAGATAAAGAAAAGGTTTAGAAGTTAAATTACAACAAGATTATAAGACGATTCCGTGCAAGATCAAATATATTATAGATGAAAACTTTTCATAAGAACCCTTTATACAGTAAATTCAGAAGAATGAGAAGGATTTGATTTGTTTGAATATGATCATTCATCCAAATATTTTGAAAACAATTCAGTCAGCTCTGCAGATATACTATATAGTTAACACATCTAAAGGGAATCCCTAAAATAGAAATTTTTTAAAACAATAATATAATGAGAAAATTCAAACAACCCATCTATATCCGAGTCTAAGGAAATTGAGAAAAACCAATTTAATCATTCTAAGGACTTCGTATAAATTTCCAAACTCTCTCAAGATTCTTCATTTATTATCAAAAATACCTTGTTATATGCTCATGGAGATCGAAAATGGCTATACCCAAGGATAGAGGAAAAAAAAAACCCTTCCTAAACCCTGACAAAACAATTTTGGAAAGATAACATCAGGGAAGAAAAGGAAAATAATAATCCCTTGGTATAATCAAATAGCCCTTGGATGTCTCAAACCCAGGAAGGAGATCAACCAACAGAATATGAACTAGTGGATCTAAAGGAAAATGGGAAAGGGGATAAACATCAGTTTTGGACCTCTCAAAACTTATAAAAACAACAACAAAACCCAGATCGAAAAAATGGGCATATAAAATGAAAATACAAAACTGAATTGCAGCAAGATTTCCCAGTTCATATCAGAAAACGATATTTGGTAAACAAAAATGTCAAAATTCGGAAGATGCTCTGGTTGTGGTTGGCAGCAGAAAACAAAAATAGAAAAAAATAATAATTTTGAAATTTTCACTTGGACTCTTCACCAAAATAAATCACATTTGATTAAAAAGGGCGGAAAAGATTTGAACTTGATCAAAATAGAGCAAGAAACAAGTCAGAAATGATCATCTCACCTGCAAGCAACCGACTTTTCGTCAAAATTCATGAGAATTCTCCCTAAAAACCCATGCTTTCAAGAAGCAAAGCAAAAGCTTACACAATTGAACACCAACAATGCAAGATCGGAACTGGCCAGAAAATTTGAAACTCAGAAATCTAATAATCTAGGAAAGAAAAAACAAAAACCCAGACACAGTTTTCGTGGATCACGTAAACAGAAACAGCCCCTATCCTATCCCATGGTTTTCTCGCTCTGCTTTCTTAAGACCCAAACATTTTCCGACACGCAAACCGTAGTTTTATAGTTTTTTTGTTTCTCCTTCTCTCTGCAAAAACCCTCTGAAAACCATCCTATCTGTGGCTTAAAGCCTTAAACCCCAGTTCTTATACAATTGACCCCCAGCCGCTAAAATCTTGTTAGAAGACGGGTACAGAGCGTTGCTTACAGACACCATCAAACCACCTAAAGACCGGTTCGTCGCCATGAATGGCCCACACTCTCCCTGCCAGGTTGGCTCTGGATGCTGCCACGTGGAGGGATATACGGATCGGGTGGTCACCGCCTGGTTTTGCACGATCGAGAAAAACGTTGGGTCACGAAACAGGGAAATTTCCTTTATTTTTTTCTATAATTTTCTTTCCCATGTTAATTACGGAATATTTATTTGTCTGAAAACTTTTTATTTAATTTTTTATTATTATTTTTAAAAAAAAAACTCTATTTTCCAACTTACTTTCGCTTATAACAAAAATCATTATATTATTTAACAAAAAGTTTTTTTTTTTTGCCAATAAATTTAACAAAAAGTTTTGAATTGTTTAGTAGTTAGGAAATGTTGAATTTTACCAGGAATTTAAAGAGTAGAAAAATTATTCGCATATGTAATCTTTGACTTAAGAAAATTTGGGTAAATGACATTCAAATTTTATGATATCAATTGAAGTAAATTCTCTCCGAACTTAGCGTAGTTGGTTTGTCGACTGACTTAAAGTGATAAAAAGGCCTAAGGATGACCAATGGGCTGATTGGGTGACTTGCGATATACCTCTGCAGTGACTCCAAAGTAGGGTTTTGCGAGCTTAGAATTAGTTTGGCAAAACTGTGATCACCTAAGTTTTTTTTTTAAATAAAAATAAATAAAAAGTAAATCTTACCTAGGAGAGGTAGGCCTTTTTTTTTCCTCGGGTGACTGAAAATCTACCAAATTTATTCAATTATATATTTGTCTTTTTTGACGTCTGATAAGAAATATACCCTGGGTATACCGCCATACATATTTTGTATGTTTATTCGGCATCGAGTACGGGTCTATGTGCCTGTATAAAGGGTCCTAGCCCTTCATTAGAGGAGATCCCATTTTTCTCTCTTATCCTTTACTCTCTCTCTATAACAATGAATAAAAAGGCTCTCAAGCCAATTTCCAGGATCTACTATCTACTTTTCATACATTTTTCATATACACATTGCATACACTACATGAATTTGTTCTTATAAATATTTTTTTTAAATTATCTCTCACATCATTGCACATTGTTTATTATGATTCATTACATAACGATGCAATACGTGTGTGTGTATTCATTTATATATGTAGTACTTTATATATAACTTGATTAACTTGAGCTTAATTTTGGGTACTAAATTAATTTGATGACTTGGTGATTTTTTTTTGACATATGGTTTATTGATTTACAAGTAATTTATTAAACTCTCGATTATTTGTTATGTTTTTTTTTTTAATGTTGTATATTGCAAAGATATATTATAAAAATTTCATTGAGAAAGTTTAAACGAACCAAACATGTTAATTAGTTATTCAAGTAATTTAATTGTTATGTTACTAAAGTAACACCAAACATATATAATTTTTTTGAAGTTATTCCTATCAAACATATTCTCTGAAAAATAAGATAGATTCATCCATTTATATAGATCAACAGTTGATTATTGCTGAAAAATAAGAGGAAAAAATGATTGTGTTAATTTTATAAATATTACAAATTTAAAAGTTTTCAATAATTATAAATTTGACCCGTATATAACTCTTAAATACTAATTTCTATATCACACAAATTTAGGTGTGAAATGAATCTGTATAATATAATGCTTCATCTATCTCATTTTATATGACATGTTTACTACTCCGTATTTATTGATAAAATTAACTCTTTTTGTATTATTATTTTCTTTAATATTTTTATATTATTTTTAAATTTTATTTTTTGTGTTTAATTACACTTTTATGTAATTTATAAATATATAAATTTTGTATACTATAAACTAAACTTAATTTTCAAATCTCATTAACGCCAGCGACCTTGTGGTCTAGTGACACCTGGTGTCCCAGTTTACACTCTCACATGGATGATGGGAGTGGGTTCGAGCCTCAGCCGAGCCTCGGTGGAGGTGAACAGATAATACATTGTAACAGAGTTAGTAGTACTCAAAAAAAAAGAAATCTAAAATAAAAAATAAATATTTTTTTGTGGATCAATAAATATTACATTTTCATTGAAAAGTATTAGTGGAAATGCAATACTTATTGACTCATTAAAAAAATATGTAACAAATACTATTTGTGTGAATACTTTATATTTATTTGTTACTTATATACTATATTAAATCATCTCAAATTAGATGAAAATGACAACATTTTTATACATTTTTTAAAAAATAACATTACCCTAGTTTGATGTCTTCAACTAATTTTCAACAACAAACAAAACACACAAGCCAAAATAAGAGGTGAATTAATTCAAAGATGACAATGCAATATGGACCAAGTGATTTGGTAATAAGCAATTTGATGTGACTTTGTTTTAATTAATTTATCCAAAGATGTTTTGGTAGTATATTATCTAACGTGACTTAGTTTAATTAATTTATTAAAAATTAAATTAGTTAAAATAATAGGTAATAAATATTTTTTTCTCAAAAGGTTGAATCCCCCCGCCCAAATGGTCCCCACGCACATCCCAACCCGACAGAGCATCTGGCCGAAAGGATGTAAATTATGGTAACTCAACTGAACACAAAGGTTAGACATTTGTTAATGAATTTTTTGACGAGAAATATGTATGTCAATTTGTATATAAATTTGATTTGAATAATATTTGGTATAATTTAAAAATATGGTTCAAAAGATAGCAAGGAAGCTTCGTTAAAAAAAAAAAAAAAACATTTTCTTTGAATAAGTATTTGCTTTAATTTCCGGTTAACGCAAAATTGATGCATGCAATTAAGTAATTGCTCATATCCTTTGAAAACAATATTATCTATAATAATTCTAACATTTGTTATTATGGGAGTCATTTGGGTGTTTGGCAAAAGGCTTATAGCGGATAGCTGATAGCTGATTCGTTTAGCTAGTAGTTGATGACTTATTGCGTTAACTGGTTTGACTAGTTGGTTGTATTAGCTGATTATAAAAAACTGTTTGGTAAATTAGTTGTTTACTAGTAGCTGATTGAATGTAAAATGACATTTAAGGGTATGCGTGTATTGTATTATTTCAACCTTTAAATATAACAAGAAGATAAACTCTTATTAATAAATAATTATCAAATTTGGGTATCATCTATACTTTTTTTAAGGACATAAGTTAATTATTTTTGTTTATTTAACTCTTATTAAATTATATTCTAAAACAATTTTTATTAATTATTTTCAATTTTATTATTATTATTATTATTATTATTATTATTATTATTATTATTTATTGAGAATGACAAACCCATCATCCGTTGTTGTTGTTGTTGTTGTTGTTATTATTTCAAAGGATAAAATATATAGTCAATATACTCATTGATCCCAACAAGCTAATAAAAAAAGCTACATTCATTAGCTTTTCAATGTTCAGCTTATTGGCCCAATAAGTCAAAGCCAATAAGCCATTTACCAAACACTTCAAAATAGCTTATTGGTAGGTCAAACAGCTAAACTTGATCAAATAAGCTAAAATTTGGCTGATAAGCCAATAACCAAACACCCCCATTTTATATTTAAAAATTACTTTACTATAATGTAAAGCATTAAAAAAGAAACGCATTATACATGAACATATATCACATGACCTACTATTCATAGTTTCATTTTTTTCAAAAATCAAAACAGAAGGGGAGACCCCGAGGGAGACCCAACCTTAGGCACTCTTCCTCGCTCTACGGGCGCTCGACACCCGCACTAGATCATTAAAGACAACATCTTCACTACAAGGAGGTAATTTTTTCAATTCCACCAAATTAGCTTGTTGTTGAGTAACCAAGGTAGCAAGAGCATACACCACTCTGTTTTGCTCACTGTAAGAAGAAATATTTTTTTTAACAAATACAAACCAAAAAGATAGAAAAAAGACTAAAGTGTCATCCCGCAACCTGAACTATATCGGATTGTTCATGCCCCACCTGAGTTTTCATAACGTATATATCGATCCATAAACTACTAAATTTTTTTCGTATAGATTTTTACAGGTTAGCTACAGGCAGGTAAAAATATGCTGACATGGACTTTTGTTTTCTTTTTTTATTTTTTATTTATTATTTTTTTCTTCTAGTATTCTTGCTGCAATTTCATGCCCGTTACAAAGTAGACTCCTCTGTTTCCATAGAGAATAAGATCGATTTTGTGGGTTCGAATCCGATCACTAGATTTTAACGCAGGTTCCCCTCGCCGCAGGGTTGCGGAGCTGGAGCCGCAGGGTTCACTTTCTTTTTGACCCAGTGAACGAGTGACTGGAGTCTTATTTGGAAAACGTAATGAAGCTGTCACATGTTTTGCAATTTTATATAATGAAAAATGTTTTCTTTTAAAAGGAATCCACTCTGTAAGTGAGTTTGCTTAATTTGGGAGAGCCCAGGTTTGGTTTTTTTTTCCCTTTGATTAGAGCTTTGAACGCAGTTTGTCAAGAACAGCGTCCATAGTTATTGGCTATTAGCGATGCACGCACTTGATTTTTTAGGATGGAAAACTGGATTTGAGCTGTAGAGAATTCTCTTATTTCATTTCAGCGAAGATTTTGATTAGAATTAGTTGTGGAGTAAAAAAAAAAGTTTTGTTTCAAGGGCAGGGGCTTTGCCTTTAGAGCACTTAGTGCCAATGCCTTCAATGGGAATGGAGAAGACGACAAAGGTTTTTCAGGGCGAGGGTATTAAGATCCGGAAGGCAAATGTGGATCTCATGTGAAGGGAAGCGGGTGCGAGCAATTGAAGGGGAACAGTGGATTGAGCTTCTTGACAGTGGTGGTGGAGGTGATGCAGCTCAATTCAAGGAAAATGGGTGACACAGAAACAGTGCTTCTCTAAAGCAATAATCTACTGGAATCTCTCTATATAATAAAGCCATATCGCCATGACCAATCAGATTGATGCATTTTCCTGCCCAAACAAAACGGCAGCGTTTAATGATCCAAAAGAAGCTGTTATGACTTTGCTTTGTTGTCTGATATTATTATTAATATTCATATTCATTGGAGAATGTTCACAGCGGAACTATCATTTATTTAGTTTATTGCTTGTTCATTCCCAATAATGAATTTATTACATTGAATGTTCATTCCCAATAATGAATTTATTACATTATATTTAAACATATATTTGAA
This sequence comes from Ipomoea trifida, assembly GCA_003576665.1. Classification (NCBI taxonomy): domain Eukaryota; kingdom Viridiplantae; phylum Streptophyta; class Magnoliopsida; order Solanales; family Convolvulaceae; genus Ipomoea; species Ipomoea trifida. The sequence goes on from CP025650.1 coordinate 8,484,490, forward strand.
TTCAAATGCCTATCAGAATATAGGAATAAGAAAAACGATATTAAAAGAAGATTAAAAAAAAAAAGAACATGTACAGCCACACTAGTTAATTACAACACCTGGACAGTTCGCTCTCCAATAAAAATTAATACACATCATTTAATACTATAGCTATCCAATTATCTGCCTATCTGCCTATAAATAAATGTTGCGAAGCGGTGAAAGCCATTTGCTCAAACGGTCTATACTCCAAAAATCATACAGATTCTATGCAAAATGCCGTATCAATACATCCTTGCAAGTCAGGTTAGCCCTCTACATACAAGGAGAGCAAGGAGAGCAATCTGAGTTCGGCTGGTCTGAGTTGAAGCACCATGTGACACCCCAACCTCACATAGGCTGAGATAGCTAGAAACTCAACATAAAAGCCGCCAATCTCAACCAACAAACCAAACATAGCGGAAGCAATTTAAACTTAAGGGCGTCATGCCACACCTAGGTATTACCAAAGCCTAGATGCACAGGCTAAACAAGAAACGAACTAACTGTCATATCATAGAACGGGAATAATAATCCTCAAACATAATCCATGAAATCCAAAAGAAATACTCAAAGTACTAAACAGAGTATCATAAGATCTCAAGGCTCACAGGCCATCAAAACAAAGTCTAATCAGAACTAACTAAGGCTAATGTCCTCATAAGGAAAGCTCTAGCGCGCTCGCGATGCAACTACTCCATACCTGGAAAACACGCAAAGAACCATTAGCAAAAGAATGCTAAGCAACCACCATTCACACCCGCAAGGAAATATAGATATACATAAACTTGTAAATAGGTTTACACACCCGTATAGAATATAAACACCAACGAACTGTACAACAGTGCAAATCGATACTCAACAAGGATAAACTGAACGAATCACAAACCAAGACTCAATCCAATAAATCCAATAACCAATAACGAAGCATAATGCATAGCGAATCATAAATGAGATATCAACCGAACAGTCCAAAGAACTCACAAGAACCAACAAAGAAAGACACCCCAACATCAACCTCCCAACCAACCAAGCCAACCATCACCCAAGTCAACCATATATCACAAGTCAGAAGTCAGATAGTCACGAGTCAACGACATGGACCGCAGTCCGCACGACATGGACCGAAGTCCGCACGACATGGACCGAAGTCCGCACGACATCGACGAATGTCCGCACGACATGGACCGAGGACGCATCCGCAGTTAGAAGTCAATAGTCAATAGTCAATAGTCAATAGTCAATAGTCAATAGTAACCAATAAGCCACCATCACAACCATACTCCAACACCATCACAACCAACCAATACGTGGGTTCATCTCAAATATGAACACCATCCAACTCCCAGATCATGAATCAGAGAATCAATAACCCAAGGACACCAACAAGAGGAAACCGTAGACATGAATCAAGACTCCAAACTAAGGCATCAAATGCTCAATGAATAACATGAATAAATACTCCAATAATCATGGTAAAATACCCAACAAAACAACCCAACAATGATCTGAAACAAAAGGCCAACAACAGACAACAACAACAGAGAAACTGCTCACTGGAAATCAATTCACAGTGAACTTGCGGACACCTCACGGACCACTGCCTTCCGCCAACCTCCTCCGCGAAAGGAGGCGGCTCTCCTCGCGGACCACCCTCCTCCGCCCTAGCCAACCGCTGCCGTCTTGCGGATCACATTGGCGGGTTACATTGCCGCCGGCAGCCCTCCCGCAAGACCAAACCCGATTCCAGATTCCAGAACCAAGAACAGACATGAACAAATCCAATTTCCAGAACACAAGATCAGACCAAAGACACTCACATTTCATCCAATTTAGAGTCCAAAAAAATAAGGAAATCCATAACATCATTGATCATACAACACAAGACAAAGATCAAGATGAAATCCAACAAATAGATCCAACAAAATAGGCTAATCACAAGGAATTATCAGGATTTCCAATCACCAAATCAATATATATAGAATGGGGAATAAAATAGTTTTGATGGACATGGATGGTTACCTTTGAAGCGTAATTAATCCAAAAGCATTTTAATCCAAAGCAACGTCAATCCTAAGCTCAAAGCACGGTTCATACTCACGAACCCTGAAGAATTAATATAATCTAATACCGTCACTAACTTGCTATTAATAACAATACTAACATTCCTATTTGGTCCATATAACCTATAATCCTATAGTCCATAATATTATTCCTAAGCATGGCAAGGGTCACAAATACACTATCATTAACAAGGTTTAGTGCCTAAACCATATTATTAAGCTTAGAGGGCACTGTATGTGACTAACTACTATTATTTAAAGCTTAAAAGAGATAGTTACCTTAAAATGAACACACTAGTCCTAGCAGATTCGAACCCGAGCCTCCCGCTCCACACACAAGCACCGAACCAACACGCCACTTCGCTTCTTGTTGCCATACTACGCGACCATTCTTTAAGATCTTCAAAACGACCGCCGTCACTTCGACGGAGCTGCATGGGAGAAGAGACGGAAATGGCGATGACCGCTGCTGCCATCCGCTTGCTCTGCTTCTTGTTTCCAACGGAGATGAGGAGTCCGCTGTTGCCATCCGCCATCTTGCTCCGCCACCACACCGCTTCTTTGGATTTGTTGCCGACGTGCCGCCGCCGCCTAGCAACGTTACAGCCACTCGCCGCCGGAACAGGGGAGAGAAGCCGCTACTCTGCTTCGATGACTTCCAACATCTGCCGTCGGAAAACCAAGGAAACATGTCCGTCGGAGCCTTCCGTGGGTCGGCGTCGCGTCGCGAGGGAGAATGGAGGTCGAGGCTGTCGCACTTGTGGGAGAAGGGTTGCCGTTGACGCTGCTTTCGCCCTCTAATGCCGTAACTCGCCGCTGAGTCGAGAAAGGTGGTGGCACCGGATTCACCATTCGCACCGCCGGGAACTCCTTGCCGTCGGAAAATGCCTAAAGTACATGCCGTATAATGCATTTGGCATAAAATCAAAATTTGCAGTATCTAGGTATGAGATTATTCGAAAATAACAAGTTCAGTATTACATTACACAAGAAATCATAGGCAGAATCGAGCATTGCTTTTAATCTTAAATGGAGTTCAACATCACAAAACTAACCAATCTCAACAAATAACGTAAAATCATAACCATAGATCGATCGAAACACTCAACACCACATGCATTTCCCAGATTTGATGATAACTTTAGATACAAAATTTTGTAATTTTAGCTCAGAAATTTATCAACGTATGAGTAGATTCTAAAGCCTCATTTGTTAAAGTTAACAAATTATAGCAGAGAATTGAAGATTTTTAGGTTAAATCAAACCGATTACAAACCCAAAACAAAGATTAAAAAAAAGGTAAGAAGAACTACATCACCTGCTGCGACCTGCGAGTGTAGAGAACCTATGATCTTATTGTAATTTCAATTTTTTCGATGAGAGACCTAATGAAGAATCAAGCTGAGAGAATGGAGAGAGAGTGAGATTGTTCGAGAGAAAAAGGGAGATAGAGAGCGTTTATGCAAGAGAAAGAGAGCGAGAACGGGAAATGTGGAAATGGTGAAATGGGTTTGGAGTTTGGACGACAGAGTAGGAATGCAGTATATTCTAGAACATTTTGCCTTTACATTTATTTATTTTATTATTATTATTATTATTATTATTATTATTATTATTATTAGCTACGTAAATTTAATCTTATTACATTAGATTGTTCAATTATAAAGGCTAAAGTGTCATCTAGCACCATGAACTATATCCAATTATTCATGCCGCACCTTGAACTTTAATATCGTATATATCGAGCCGCAAATCAAAATAAAAAATTCACCTAGAACTTTTAGCAGGTTTCCAGGTCTTCCTGCTGACATGACACAGGTTTTCAAGTGATGTGGCATTTCTTTTAACCTTATGTTGTCCATGTAAGCATTTACATATTAAAAATATTTTTTTTTAAAAAAAAACAAAAAATACAAACAAACAAAAAATTAGCATTTCTATAAATTTGAAAAATTGAAAAAATACTAAACAATAAATTAGCCAAAAAATATAAATTCTGAAAAAAAAAATTGAAACATTGAAATTGCAAAATTGAAAAGTATACATTATGAAAATAAAGTAAATAACATTCTAGTTATTTTAATATAATAATTTTGTTTTTTCTTTTAATTTTAAATATGTAAACGCTTACATGGACAACATAAGGTTAAGAGAAATGCCACATCAGACGCCATGTCAGCAAGAAGACCTGGAAACCTGCTAAAAGTTCTAGGTGAATTTTTTATTTTGGTTTGCGGCTCGATATATACGATATGAAAGTTCAGGGTGCGGCATGAATAATTGAATATAGTTCATGGTGCTAGATGACACTTTAGCCAATTATAAATTATTAGAGAAATTAGAGATGCTTAAATTACATAAAAGTAGATTATGTAATTACTTAATTAAATTATTATTAAACAACATTTGGAATCAAAGGACTGAAGCTATGTCTTAAATTACGGGAAATTCATACGCCTCTACCTAATTTGATTAATGGTAACTCTTTTAATTCTTTTCCGTTTTCTATTTTATTAAAATGATAATTTGATCTTTATGGTACAAATGATATTGTTCTCAATTAACAATTCAAAGTACATACTTTAGAACAACTCTATCTCAATCCACGGTTATTAACCGCATGAATGCCGATTGTTTTGAGAGCATATTACCTATGAGAAAGCAATGCAATGGTAAATGATTATCACACCTTTGTTCATTTAATCGTTATAATACATTGGAGCAAAATTGTTAATGGTTCTTTTCATTTTGGTTGGTTAGGTATTTATTCAGGAGAAGATATTCGGTAAGAAGTTGTACTACTTCAAATGATACACCATTAGGTACCATTACAAACGGTAAATGTTCTATACTTAGTGTGTATGTGTGTATAGATATAGTTATTTTTTTTATTTGACTTTATTATTTTAACATCTAAATTTGCATATTTAAAAATAGAGACCCCGAGTCAAATAATCTCAATTATTACAATTAATGAAGGTATGGCGAGCTGTCGTAGGCTCCCAAATTAAACCTTAAAAACGTAGTAGCGAGAGTAAGGATCGTTCCCACGAGGAGTAACTAGTTTGATTTATGAGTTCAAATTAAAGAGGGGGGTTTGGTATGAAATTAACATTCAAAATAAGTAAATAAATAAATAAATAAATAAATAAGAATAGAAAAGATGATAATTAAGCCAAAGTTTACGAAAGAAATCAATTGAAATTTTAATACTTGGTCTAAGAAAACATTCACCACTGGATTTAAGTAACTGATCATAGATTCACGGTTAACTCATAACAATTGAACATTCGTTGTGGGATTAATTCCCGATTTTCCTTAGTTAGGTAATCAAACACAAGCGGTATCAACTACCCCTAACTATCAAATAACACAAGACAAGCACTTATATTTAATTTGATAGCAGCATTAAAATAAGAAAATCAACGAAACTAAATAACATAAACACATGCGGTTATGTTTAATTTAGATTAATATTCTTCCTATGATTAATTTTATCCACCTATGATTAAATTAACACTAAGCCGTGATAAAATTAATCATAGTTGCTACACAGATTAGAAAACAAATTAAACGAACCGCTAACTAATCTAGCAATAAACTATTCAAGAAATTAAACTAGTAGGCCTCCTAGCAATTAACTGGAACAGTCATATAAAATAAAACAAATGGAAGCACAGGAGAATATCAATTACTCAAATGTATATGAATTACACATTAAGAACAAATTAAATTCAATCTCACAGTACAGAATGATCCAGGGTTCATGTAATCTTTTGACCAAGTTTAGAAAATTAGCCTCGCAGGGCCATGAACCAGAAAATTTAACAGGAAAGAAAAATTATGAACTGTAAAAATATAAAATAAAGCAGATAGTCTATTCCCCTACAACAAGAACTCACCACTATTTATACACTAATAATCCCAACAAAAACTCTTAAATTGAGGAAAATAATTAATCTGAAATTAATTTGAACCTCTCAAAAATAAACCCAAATGGTAGAAATTATCTTTGTCGTTCGTTCCCTGCTGCCATTGTTGACTGACGAGTTCTCCTCAATGCACGGTCGAAATCTGTGCTGAAATTTTGACAAAGCTTTTCGCAATTCTTCGCTCCTCGTACGTAGTAGCTGCGCAGGGAACAAATTAACAAAACAAACATTTAAATTTCTTTTCTTTCTTTTGTTGATTTAGTGAGACTAGGTAATATACTTTGGACTATTTTATTAAAAAAAATAATAAATGGACTTATTAAAGAACACTAACTCTTATTTGGTCCAATAACTAAAAACTAAAAATTTAAACCTTAATCATACCCAATAATTATTATAAAATATTTATTATATCTAATCAACTATTTATTCTAAAAATATTAAAATAAATTAAAATAAAAATTAATAAATATAAATATACTATAAAAACCTACATAAATTAAAGTGTAAAAATATACTTGTCAAATTCCCCCACACTAAACATTTGGTTGTCCTCAAGCAAAAATATTATTTGCTAAATTAAAATAATATTCTCAACCAAAACACATAACACATCATGAACAATAATCTGAAGCACCCTGCAATTAATAAGTTAGCACCCGAGTTCAAAATATGGAGAGAACTAAATAAGTAAGCTCTCACAGGAATATAATATCATTCATATCACTCATAACGCTCAAGTGTTTGATAGGTATAAATTAATTCCACTCAAATTCATTCCTATAAAATTGTTCTACCATAGGCTTGCATATCTTCTCAATCACCACTACAAGAGCCATGCATGACACAAATCATAAGGACTTTTCATAGCTTGTAATGGGGTTAGGGTTAAGGTAGGGAAAATTTAGGAAAATAGCTCAAAAAGCTTTCAAACTAGAGGAGCAAATAAATACAAAAAACCCAACACCCTCAATTCCCATTCAAAAACACTCTCTTATTGATACTTCAAAACTACTATCATTCTCAAAAACAAATAATTCTTCCCCAATATCACAAGAACTTTCCCATACTCCATTTATTCAATAGTAACTTCAAACTCAAAACTAATTGATGATTCTTCCTCATTTTTCAATAAATTTTCAGCAACATTTTTTTTCATTTTCAAACATATATTCTCCATTTTTTCATTTATTTTTCAATCTTTCATACTTTTTTTTTCAAATCATGAATTGCCTTCACTTTCTTTTTTCTTTTTTTTTTTTTTGAACAAGAATTGCCTTCATTTTCTTTATAAAGACAAAAAATAATTGGCAACAAAGATACAACCCACCTCACTCTCAATCTTATTAATAAAAGCAAGTGATATCCCCCACACTTATTCTTCACAAACCACGTAGATTACATAAGGAATTTAAAATTTGCTCCACTAGTTATTCAGCTAGGTCTAGGCATTAATTTATGGTATAAAAGGCTTGTAATGTGGTTTGAAATAAAGAAAAGAATGGCCACAAAGCTCAAACACTACAAAAAAACGCCGAAATAACGACGGATTTTGCGACGGATTCGTTCCGTTGCTGAATTAACGACAGTATAGCGACGAATCAACGACGGTTTTATTTTTTTTTCAAAAAATTAGACGTTAGCGACGGCCTAGCGACGACACGTCGCGACGACAAACGGTTGTCGTTAAATCCGTAGCTAATTTTAGCGGTAAATTATCGCGCTTAAAATTGTGACGGATTAGCGACGGAATTTTGGCGGGCTAATAAAATACTATTTTTAGCTACGGATCCGCGACGGAAAGATATCCGTCGCTAAATATTGAAACATATTTCATTTTTTGTTACACAATAGCGACGGATTCGCGACGGGAATAGGTATCCGTAGCTACGTAGCGACGGATTAATATCCGTCGTTAAATATTAATCTGTAATACACCTTTATAATACCCGATAGCGACGAGAATGTGTTTCCGTCGCTAGAATATGAGGGCCGGTTTTTTTAAAAATAATGTAGCGACGGATTAACGACCATTGCATTACGGATGTAGTTTAGCAACGGATTTGAGAATCCGTCGCTATATATAGCGACGGAATCTCAAATCCGTCGTTAAGTTGACCGGTCGATTTGTGTTTTTAAAAAAATATAGCGACGGATATACCTATCCGTCGCTAAGTTGATCCGTTTTCGCGCGGGGGGGGGGGGGATTTTAAAATAACGTAGCGATGGATACTTATCCGTCGCTAAACGTTATAAAAAAAAAAAACTATCCTCAAAATTGGATCGGTCACAAGTCACAACCCTAAACGCCGCCCACTCCAAACGCAAACACAATACGCTCCGCCCACTCCAAACGCAATACGCCGCTCGGTATCCGTCACCGCCGCCCACCTACGGTCATCGCCGCCCACTGCCCACCGCCCACCGCTGGGTCACCGCCAGCCGCCGACTCTCCTACACACACCGCCGTACACACCGCCAGTCGCTGCACACCACAGGCCACCGACCGCCTCTTCGGCATCAGTCGCTGCACAAACCTCCGCCAGTCGCTGCACACCACAGACCGCCGCTAGTCGCTGCACAGACCACCGACGCCGATTCTCCTCTCCACGCTCAGCTGCTGCCCAGGTAATTCTGTTTTCCAAAATACATGAATATATTAATTCTGTTTGGTATTACATATATTAATTCTGTTTGGTATTACATGAATATTATATGAATGTATGGATCGATGTTTCTATGAATGTATGTTTCTATGAATATATGTTTGTATGAATATTATATACGTATATATATGTATGAATGTGTATAGACTATAGTATTGTGCTTTAGGCAATATAGAGTGTAGTATTGTGGTTTAGGTACATTGTATTTATCTTACACTGTATTTATGTTAAAGAATACAGATTTAATACTTCAAATTCCAATCAATACTACATTGTATTTATCTTAGAGTGTAGTATTTTGGCCTCCCATTTGTCACAGACAAACATCCTAAGTTAATATAGATTGCATTGATCTACCCCTAATTTTATTGACTAATGGGAACTCTAAAGCTGTTGGAACCAATTTGTTCAAATGATTTATGGATATATACAGAGCTTACTTTGCAATATAGCATACCGAGATTAATTTTCATGCAATTAAAGTAAGGTTTAGCCACTAATAATGAATTGTTTTATTAGGTAAAAAGGTTGTTCATTTTATTTTCATTTAATTATAAAATTTTCATTTATTGTTTATTTGCCGGCTAAACCGCCTGTGGGTACCGGCACTTGTGTTATCTCCGGCTAAACCGCCTGTGGGTACCGGAGGCTTATGATTATTTGAATTTGTATTGAATGTGTATGAGAATTTGTTCGAATGATTTATGATTTGGTCAAATGTAGTTTTGGTTTTTATTTTAATTAAATGAAATGTAGCATTGAAAAATATTTTACAATAGGTGATAAATAGAATGAGTTCAAATCGTCATTGGATGTATACACGAATTAGAAATGGTCTTCTCACTGAGGAGTTTTTGGCTGGTCTTGAAACTTTCATCCAATTTGCTACTAGTCAACATAGTTGGATGGATGGGGAAAAAATTAAGTGTCCATGTAATCAGCGCAAGTGTCAAAACACTAAGTTTTTAGATGTGCCTACCGTGAAATTCCACTTAGCAAAATATGGTTTTGTGTCGGACTACTATGTTTGGCGCTTCCATGGCGAGGCCAATCTGAGGGTAGATGTCGATCAAGATGTTGGTGCCCCATCTCAAATAGCTAGTGAAGAAGCATCTAATGCTTACCATACAATGGTTATGGATGCTGCTAGTCCTGAATTTAATGTGGATGAAATAGAAGAATCGCCAAACCCTGAGGCCCAGAAGTTTTATGACATGCTGAAGGCTGCAGATCAAGAGTTGTGGCCTGGGAGTGAAAAACACTCGCAGTTGTCTGTTGTAGCTCGACTTATGAGCTTGAAATCAGAAAATCACATATCAGAAAAATGTTTCAATCAATTCACTGAACTTATGAAAGAAGTTGCCCCAGAAGATAATCTAGTCCCTGAAAACTTCTACGAAACCAAAAAGCTATTACGGGCATGGGGTTGCCGGTTCAGAAGATTGATTGTTGCAAGAACAACTGCATGATATATTGGGAGTCAGATATTGATATGACAACGTGTAAGTTTTGTGCCCATCCTCGATTTAAACAAACTTCTCGTGGTGCTACAAAAAGACAAAAAACTAATGTAGCATACAAAAAAATGTATTACTTTCCTCTAGTTCCTCGATTGCAGAGGTTGTATGCATCAAATGCTACAGCAAATGATATGAAGTGGCATGCAAATTCAGTTGAAGATGGAATCATGCGTCATCCCTCAGACTCGCTTGCTTGGAAACATTTTAACCGCATTTATCTTGACTTTGCATCTGAAATTCGAAATGTCAGGTTAGGTCTGTGCACGGATGGTTTTCAACAATTTGGACAATCAAGGCAGCAATACTCCTCATGGCCTGTGATACTAACAACATACAACTTGCCTCCTTGGATGTGTATGAAGGAGGAGTATATGTTCTTGACCGTATTGGTTCCAGGTCCAAAAAATCCAAAAGAGAAGATAGATGTTTTTCTCCAACCGCTTATTGCAGAGTTAAACCAATTATGGGAAGTAGGTGTTCAAACATATGATATTTCTAAGAAGCAGAATTTTCAGATGCGAGCTGCCCTTATGTGGACAGTTAGTGATTTTCCTGCATATTCAATGCTATCCGGGTGGAGCACTGCTGGGAGGTTAGCTTGTCCGTATTGCATGGACAAATCAGATGCCTTCACCTTAAAACATAGTGGTAAGCAATCGTGGTTTGACAATCATCGAAAATTTTTGCCAGCAAATTATCCATTTCGCAAGAATAAGACAGCGTTTTTCAAGAACAAAGCGGTTACAACTGAGGCACCGCTTGTTCGGTCAGGACATGATATTCTTGCAGAGATTGAGACTTTAGGCCTTAAGAAGGTCACTGAATTGGATGCTGCTGAAGTTAATGGATTAATTTCCAAAACTTGCGGTTGGAAGAAACGAAGTATCTTTTGGGATTTGCCGTATTGGAGTTCACACTTGGTACGACATAATTTGGATGTCATGCATATAGAAAAAAATGTGTTTGATAATGTGTTCAACACAGTTATGGATGTTACTGGAAAAACAAAGGACACATATAAGTCTAGAGAAGAGCTGAATGATTATTGTCGGCGGCCTGAGCTGAAGCGAAACCTTGTGACTGGAAAGTTTCCAAAAGCTTGTTACACACTTGACAAACCGGCAAGGGAAGCATTGTGTGAATGGGTCAGGAATCTCAAATTTCCTGATGGCTATGCATCAAATATGAGTCGATGTGTAGATATGAAGAAGTTGAAGTTGTTTGGTATGAAAAGTCACGACTGTCATGTGTTTATGCAAAGGTTAATACCAATTGCATTTCGTGAGTTGCTACTGCTAAATGTTTGGAAAGTTCTTACAGAGTTGAGTTTATTCTTTAAGAACCTTACTTCCACTACAATTAGAGTTGAGGAAATGACGAAACTCGAGAATGATATACCTCTCATTCTTTGTAAACTTGAACGTATATTTCCTCCTAGTTTCTTCGACTCCATGGAACATCTACCAATACACTTAGCTTACGAAGCAAGGCATCCTCATTTATCAATTCCAATAGTTGTAGTTCATCTGCTACTTCACAATTTCATCAAGATACAATGAAGGAGACGATGTTAGATACCATGCGAGTTGAGATGGAAGCTCAGATGGAGGCTAAATTACAAGCTGAAAGAAATCAAATGCAAGTTCAAATGCAAGCTCAGATTGCAAGTTTGATGGATGAGTTGCGTCGCAACGGCATCATACCTACCACTTCAACGCCACAACCTCCAACTACTGAAGGACATTCTGTTAATTCAAATGACGAAGACTTGGGAGATGATTAGATTATGTTTCTTAGTATTTTGGCAAGCTCAGATTATGGTTTTGGATGTTGTTGATGTTGTTTGACACTGTTTCGTAGTATTTTGGCATGCTCAGATTATGTTTTTGGATGTTGTTGATGTTGTCTGACACTGTTTCTTAGTATTTTGGCAAGCTCAGGTTATGTTTTTGGATGTTAATGTTGTTTTTGGAAGTTTCTTAATATTATGTTTGCTTAATATATTTGGCAAGCTCAGATTATGTTTTTTAAAATAATAGATTTAAACCAGGTACGTGATATTAATTGTGGGTAATTTTTAATTTTTTTTTTTAATTTTTTTTTAATTTTAGCGACGGATAATTCCGTCACAAAGTTCAAGCTAAATTAGCGACCATAGTATCCGTCACTAAATATAACGACGGAAAATAGCGACGGAAAACTCTGACACTAATAATAGCGACGGAAATATCCGTCGTTAATCCCTTGCAAATTTTGACCAAAAATCGTCGTCAAAAGAAATTAGCGACGGACAAAGTGTTAATATAACGACGGAATTTCCGTCGCGAGATGTAGCGACGGAAATTGTCGTCGCTAGTCCCTCACAAACGTCATCGACGAATCCGTCCCGGGACGAAATTTAGCGACGGATTCGTTTCGTTTAGCGAGGGAAATATCCGTCGCAAATTTTAGCGACGGAAAAAAATTGTGTCGCAAAATTCTAGCGAGGAGGGTTTTTGTGACGGACGAAATCCGTCGCTAAACGCTTTAGCGACGGAATTTTGCCGTTTAGCGACGGAATTTGTCCGTCGCTATTCGGGCGTTTTTTTGTAGTGAAAGTGGGTTAACAAAGGAAAATAAATCATAGGACAAATCGGTTATTTGGCTAGTGAGGCTCAAAATCAAATAATGGCCTTAATCACACTTGAATCATGTATGGTCAAATTAGCTTTAACAGAGAATCAAGGCAAGTTCTAGAGAAACAAAATTATGGAAGAAATCACACAATAGAAAAAAAAAAAGACCGAAGTGTCAGTCAATGGCTCAAAGTCTCACAGGTTTATTGCTTACTTAATATAGCCACTACATATCAAACAAGAAATGCTAACAAACTAATTACAACTTGCCAAACTATTTATTCAATCATGTTATGAATTTCAAGAAAGGAAAATATAATAATTTTTTTGTCAAAAAAAATAACAATAATAATAATAATAATACTTATTTTACATAAAAAAAAAAGAAATAAAATATTTTTGAAAATTTTGACATAAACAGAAATAAATAAAACTAAATTCCCTCCCCCACACTTATTATCAACATTGTCCCCAATGTTGAATAAAATGCATAGAGGAAATAAAGGAAATTAAATAAGAACAATGAATAAAAGAAAAAGAATGGAACAAAATCACCTTGGGTTGCCTCCCAAGCAACGCCTTCGTTTATCGTCGTTGGCTCGACTTATTGCTTTAACAATTCTTTAAATTTCCATCGTCTTTTTGAGTACCTTTGACGATTATTATTATTTAAAGAAATAGTACCTTCCTGCAAATTAGTACTCAAAAATGATTTATTAATTTTTTCATCTTTATTCTTATTAGATGCAATTTCATCGAATTTAACAACCTTCAAAGAATCAACAAAAATTGCAAAATTATCATCACTATGAGATTTTATAGTATCATAAATATTAAAATTCACAAGTCTACCATTAGACTCCATAGTAAGCATACCACTATGAATATCAATTTTAGTTTTTGCAGTTTTCAAGAATGGCCTTCCTAACAAAATATGAGAAATTTTATTATTATTTTCCATATCAAGCACATAAAAATCAGCAGGAAAAACCAAATTATTAACTTCAACAAACAAATCCTCAATCACACCCCTAGGATATGTAGTAGATCCATCAGCCAATTGAATTACTACACAAGTTTTCTTAAGGGGTCCAAGATTATTTAAAGAAGTATAAACAGAATATGGCATGACATTGATAGAAGCTCCTAAATCTAACATGGCTTTTTCAAGTTTCACACCACTTATCATGCATGGAATAGTAAACATACCTGGATCTTTACACTTTTCAGGAAGCTTGTTTTGAATCACAGTAGAAACATTCTCTTGGATTTTCACCTCCTCAACTCCTTCTTTATTTTGTTTCTTTTTCATAGTGCATAACTCTTTTAGAAACTTTGCATAACGAGGTACATTTTTAATAGAATCTAAAAATGGATTATTACCCTCACATTCACGAAATGTCTCATATAAATCATTATTTGACTTTGTTTTTCTTGTTTCTAAAAGAGCTTGAGGAAATGGGGGTACTGGCTTATAATCAGAAAAAGACGAAAACTTACCTTGAGACTCCTCTTTATTGTTGACAATGTCCCCTACACTTGTTTCATTGTCCGAATCAACATTCCTTTCCAGCGACATACCTCTCACGCTAATTGCACTTACATTCTCTTTAGGATTAACAACTGTTTGAGATGGTAAGTTTCTAGAGTTTTGTGCCTCCAACCTGTTGACTGCAGTTGCCAATTGACCCACCTGTCTTTCCAAGTTCTGAATACTAGCCCTTGTTTCTTGAATACTTGACCTTGTCTCTTGTTGGAATTGTTGTGTTTCTTGTTGGAACTGTAAAGTATTAGTAGCAAGAGACTTAACAATATCTTCAAGATTCATACCTGAGTTAGAGCTTTGGGCCGATTGTTGTCTTGGAGGAAATGATGGTCTATACTGCTGAAAATTAGAACGGTTCTGAGCAACCTGGTTCCCTTGTGAGTTTCCATAACTAAGGTTTGGGTGATCCCTCCAACCAGGATTATATGTATTAGAAAATGGGTCATACTTACCTTGAGGTTGTCCAGGAAAACCTCCAGCCATGTTGACATGTTCAATAGGTTCTTCTTGAAGAGTTGGGCAAGCATCAGTTTGGTGCCCAACTACCGAGCAAATTCCACAAGCCTTCACAGTTTGCATATTTCCTACAGCTAATTGACGAACAAGAGTAGTTAAACCAGCCACTTGTTGTTCAAGATTGGAAATACTTACCTCATTTATTTGCTTGGATGGTTGGGCAAGTCTATTGCCAAACTGTTGAGAATTTGCTGCCATGTTTGCAATTAGATTCTTTGCAGCATCCGGTGTCTTATCAACTAAAGCACCTCCACTTGCAGCATCAATCATGCTTCTATCAGTTGGAAAGAGTCCTTCATAAAAGTACTGAATGAGTAATTGTTCCGTGATTTGGTGATGAGGGCAACTTGCACAAAGCTTCTTGAAACACTCCCAATATTCATAAAGTGACTCTCCATTGTGTTGCCTTATACCACAAATTTCCTTTCTGATGTTGGATGCCCTTGAAGCTGGAAAGTATTTTTCAAGGAACACCGTCTTCAAGTCATTCCATGTGGCAATGCTCCCGGAAGGTAGATAGTATAGCCAATCTTTTGCTGAATCTTTCAGAGAAAATGGAAATGCTCTCAACTTGATTTGTTCTTCAGTAACCCCCGTGGGTTTCATACTTGAACATACCACATGGAATTCTTTTAAGTGTTTATGAGGATCTTCACCTGCAAGTCCATGAAAAGAAGGCAAAAGATGAATTAATCCAGATTTTAATTCAAATTGTACATTAGCATCTAAAGCAGGAAAAGTGATGCATAAGGGTTGTTGATCTAAATTTGGAGCTCCAAGCTCTTTTAAAGTCCGATTTTGAGCCATTGGTTTTTCTTCTAAATCAGAATGTGAGGAAGATGGGGAATCAGTAGCCAGTGCACTAAACTCCAATTTCCTCCGAGATTGTTTTCTCAATAATATGAAATAAAATTGCAATGATTATCGTTATGAAATTTTTTGTTCTATTCTATTTTTTTCTTATTATACTATACTACAAATTATATATATAATCTATATGACCGTGCATCGCACGGGTGCAAATACTAGTTATTGTTAATAGTACAATTGTTGCACCTCAGCTGGATAGACCTAAACCAGTGTGGGTGACTAAGAATAATCAACATTGCCAACAAAGACGGAACGAGAATCAACTTCTTCCCTATCCGATTGGCTTGCAGCAGCAGAAGCAAGGTCTTAAACCGCACATATTTCATTCTCAACTTTGACCTGCATTTCGCGGAGCGCCGCTACCTCGCCTTCCATTTCCTTCAACCTCTTTTTCATTTCATCCAATTCCACGGCAGCTCCGGCCTATGCCACTGCGGCCATTTCCACCTCGTCGTCGTCGTTGCCATCCATGGCGACCTCCCTCTCGATGGCTCGCTCCGCCCTCAGTATAACTTTATGCTTCAACTTAGTTTGGCATGGGGATAGGGGAAACCGCTTAAATTTTTTTTAATAATTAAAAATGCTTACATGGATTGACAAATATGGCCACATCAGCTTATTACTGTGCCATGTCATCAAGAAAATCGAGAAACCTCTAAAAAACTCTAGATGGAAAAAATTTAATAGTTTGTGGATCGATATATACGTTATGAAAGGTCAGAGTGCAGCATGAATAATCCGATATAGTTCATGGTGCCGAATGATACTTTAGTCTAGAAAAAATTTAATTTATCCTTTAAAACCAATTACCAATTAATACATTAAGAACTATAAAATAAAATGAAAGCACGCATAATAAATTTTCAATTCTTGTAATTTTTCAAGTACTATTAAGGGTGTTTTTGGTTCGAACATTGGATTTAGAATCAGAATGGGAAACAAATACTTGGTAATTGTAATGAGTGTTAGTGAAAATACCTTTTTGATGAAAACTCTATAAGGTGTTAAAATAGACCGATGTTGTGGTGTAACTAGTACAAACACGCAACCATGATTAGTTGTACTAAATATCAAATATCAGTGTTGTTACCATCCGCTATACACGCATAATTAAACTATATACAACATGATAGAGGTGTCATTTGGCATCAAAATTCATAGAAAAATACTATCTTCATTGGACAAATGAGGGAGTAAGTTGGATGGGGTGGGGGATGGGGGTTGTTAAAGCCTAAGATCATGTGGCTCTAGATCTACCTCCATTCATTGTCTCACTATCCTTTATAATCCTTCTATCTAATAAAGCTATAAGATTTCGACCAATGAAATGACCCCATTTTCCCGCTCGCCCTAAACTACGACGTTTTGGTTTTTGGCTCTACGATTTGGTGAAGTCTTCCCGCTCATGTTTACGTACGCTTTTGGTACGCTTTTGGCGGAATCAATTACCTATAATCAATATCAATTAGTATTTAAGTTATACTTAATTACTACCATCTTTTGGCATTCCCAATTTATAGGAAGTTGTTATAATTAAATTAAAGTTCTTATATATCAAGGTTTTCCATCAGACTCAGCTACTTAAATACTATATTTATATTACATACATCACTCAAATTACATAAACCCTAATCATATCATTAGGATTTTGAATTTCAAAATGCAGGCATGCGTATTAAGCCCCATGTCGTTTCGTTTATCGGTGTATTTATAGGTTGCAACTTATCATCATTCTTCAGCCTCCAAAATCTTCTATAAAATGGATATGCTTTCTTCTTCCTTCTACGTAAGACTTTTGCTGGCCGTTTTCCATACCTTACAAAACAAAATGTCAATGCTCTATGTATTAGCAAAAGACATTTATCCTCAATCCTATAAGAAAGCAATTAGATTAAGGTTGATTCGTACTTACATTGTGACTGAAGGTAGGAACAAATCTGCTGTGAAGAGTCAAGAGTGTGTCTTTCACGACAGTGAGGTAATTACATATCCATATCTGCTTCATCTTAATCTGCAAAGTGTTTTAATAAATTGTTAATTGTTAAAAAAATGCTAATACTGAGTATAAAGTTCATTTGTTTCTATTCTTTTGTTTTTTTCTTATTATTTTTCTAGGGTACCTATGTTCATGCAAGTATACATGCCGATTTTATTGATCAATTTTCCCATCTGCTAAAAGAAGGTAAAGTTTATGCGGTAAAAAACTTTGTGGCCGTGTCTTATTACTACCAATATAAAACTACACAGCATAAATACATGATGAGGTTTAATCAATACACAACTATTGAGAGACATAGGAGAAAAGGTTTTCCAAGCCTTTTGTTTCGGATTAAACCTATTGAGGAGTTATTGGCTGGCAAGGTTGAAGAGAAGCTGTTGATTGGTAAGCTACTCTACACCATTTTCAATTTTTGTTTACTTATACATCATACTTCTCAACACATCTACATTTCAATATAGATGTTATTGGTAGAGTAGTTGAGTTCTATTCTCCTAAGGATAAGGTCATTGCTGGTTTCCCCACACAGTTGGTTAATTTTTTGATTGAAGACTCAAAGTAAGTTTCTCAATTAGTGTGAAAGATTATATTATTTCATGTATTTTTTTTTACATGCTTTACACTATTTCACTACACTTTTCCTGTTTACTTAGGGGAAATAGAATCAAATGTACATTATGGGATGAGCATGTACCTGCTGTTATGCCATTTTTCAATAACCATGTTGATGGACATTTGATTGTTTTGCTCCAGCTGTGTCGTGCGAAAACAGTTGACAGTAAGTTCCCCTTCCCTGCCATCATAAATAAAAAAAAATCAGATTATTTGTTTGCTTAGTTTATACCTATTTTCCTGTATTTTTTTTAGATGAGGTCAGGATTTCAAGCTCATACACTGCTACAAAGGTTTTATTCAATTTGGACTGCCAAGAGTTTGCAGATTTCAGAAATAGGTACCCTAGAAATTCCCTGAATACATTTTTGAACTTTCTTAAAACTAATGAGAAATTATTTCATTTAACAGTTTGAAGGCTAATTGTAGCCCACTCAGAAGTATTTCTGTGGTGTCTTATGGTCACAGTGCTAATAATTCACAGTCTCCTATGGTTGTCAGCACAATTCGAGATTTGTATGAAAGGGCTGAGTTAAGGAATATCAGATTTACAAACAACATATGCATTAACTATTTTATTAATGCCTAACTTCATTTTTTGGTTTAATCAAATTTGCAGGAAGGCTATTATTATGTCCCAGGTACCATTGTATCAATTGAAAGTGGAAAGAAATGGTTCTATAACTCATGTATAAAACCAGGGTGCTTTTAATCACTTACTCTTACAGAGACTTACTACTTTTGTGACACCTGCAAGACTAATTGGGCAGAAGGGAATGTGAGATACAAAGTAATTGTTAGGGTTCTAGACAAAACAAGTGATGCACCTTTTGTACTGTGGGATAAAGACTATTTTGAGCTTCTGGGCATTACTGCCTATGATTTGAAAACCAAGTACTCTATGGTAATTTTTTTTTTCTGACTACAAATTTATTCCTACCAGCTGTTTTAATTCAACTAATTGCTTCTGTTTCCCAGGCTAAGATGCAGGTTCCAATTGAGTTTGAACAATTGAGGAACAAATCTATGTTGTTTAGAATTAATCTTAAGAATGAACACATTAGGAATCCAACTAAGCCTATATCAGTGTTAAGTGTTAGTCATAATGAGGAATTGGAAGCTCAATACTGTCCATCTATGTTGGATGATCAAGATGAATTATCTAGAATGATAGAGGAAGATGCAGATGATTTGGAATCTGATGTAATTGACTTTATCTAACAGATGCCCTGTAAATCTAATTATTTTACTTACACAACAGTTTTATACTACTAAGTAGATGATTTATAATTACTATTTTTTTTTTCATACGCAGGAAAGTGAATCAGGAGATGAGGCAATTAGTCCAATAGTGCAAGCTAACTTGAAGCTAAAAGGTGTGGCCAATGACCAAGATGAAGTTGACACAGGTGCTATTAAGAGATGTCTACTTGACCAGTTCTCATCAAGTCAGAATTTGAAGAAGTGTAGACCTTTAGTGATCAAGGAAGAAAAGACTTTATGAGACTCTGAAAATTGTTGGGTTCTATGTTGTAGGGTGAATGGACAATGATGTTTTGAGACTTTATGCAGTTTTACTGCATTTTTTTGGAGAGTTTAACTCTCAATTTAAATTTACTGTTTTTTCCATGCTCAATTGCTTAGTACACCCATTACTTGCTTCTTTTTTTATTTTTTATTTTTTTTTGCAATGCAGGTGCTTAGTCATGAAATGCCATGTACATTATATTGTCAACTTAAATAATAAGAATTCTTATTTTGTTACTTGCAGTTATATATTTAAACATTTACACTACATCTAAGTTGTTAAAAGTACATATTTAAGAAAATATTTCGCAGAAGTAATTTAAAGTATAAGGTCAATTTTTTATCTAACTTACCAGCAATATTTATACTATAGGATTGAGGATTTTGTTCTTCCAGTGATCTCCATTCCCTTGAGTATTTCTGCTAACATAAAATAACACATGGCTATTATTTAAAATCACAAACAGTTAATCATTTAAATTAATACAAACTTTCAGCTTAAAATATTTTGTCTACTTAACATTTAATGAACTTTACACTTATCAACTTTGAAAGTCACAACCAGGTAATCATTTATAGTTATAGAAACTTAGTCATAAAACTCTTTGTCTTCTTAACATTCAATGAAATTACACTTACCATGTTTTAAAATCCCAAACACCTAATCATTTACATTGAGACATACTTAGAGCATAAAACTTTTCAAATTCTCAACATTGCATTGAAAATTACAATTATCAAACTTGAAAAACCCTGAAATGTAATCCTTTAAAACACACTTCATCCCTCAACTTTTTCACTACTAGATGTAAGCATTTTACACAGAGAATACCATAAATCTGCATTTTACAGAGAGAAATAACCAACACAACTAAGTTTGTCAAATTCCAGCAGACAATTACATGAAGAAGTTAACACAATCCTGTGTTATACGCAATAGACTTACAGCAACAACCAACAACAAAGGTATTTATACTCTATGTATTATCTATTCTAACAAAAAATGTATTGCCTCCCTATACTACAGTTTAAAGAACTCATCTGTATTTGTACTTTGTATCTGGTAGCTTTATCTGGTAGCCTCATCTGTTAGAACACAACATAAGAAACACATATTCAGAAATTTTAGGAAACACTTAGCAAGCAGTAAAGAATAATCGTATACAACTGAATTAGAGGGTTAGGGTTAGGAATTCTTATCTTGCTACACTGGGAATTATATTTCGACAGAGATTGAGGCGAGGTGCACTGATGGAAATGTACATGCACCCGATTAGAGCTTCAAAGAACCCTAGGTTGAAATTAAAGCATCTAAGAACGCATTACTACACAGATCCGCAAAATCACAGTAAGAATACCAAAGAATCTTGCAAAAAACATAGTTTAATTTGAAATCAGATGCTATAACGCAAGATCAATGGCAAGAATTACCCGACTGTGCGAACTTTTGTTTACTGCTAGGATAGACGAAAGAAAGATGATTTCAGTAAAGGATTACAACCGAATTGAGTTAGGGATACTTAGCTTTGAACAAATATTGTCTTCTAGCTATTGGAATCTGCCATTACAGACCAAGGAGAGCAGCGGAACACTCTCGGCAGTGTTCTAGAGAGAGAGACGAGAGTTGATGTAATGAGGTTTCATCTCGCCTGAAACTGCCCACCTGCGGTTTTGTTTATTTTTTTTTTCTTTATATATATATATATATATATATATATATATATATATATATATATATATATATATATAACTAAATATAGATTTGAATCATATTTTCCAATAAACCATTGAATATTAATAGTAGTTTATATTAATTTGAAATTAATTAATTCAATTACCATATTAGTTTACCTTATCAATTTTAATTTACTGGAGTGACTATTAATAGTAGTTTATATTAATTTTTTGTCATGTTGTGTTTTAGGATTTTAATGTATTTATTTATTCTCTCATAATATTATAATTTGTTTTGATTTATTTTAATCACATTAAGACTATAATTTTTGAGTTTGTTTGTTAGGAATTTTAGTTTATTTCTTTATTAGTTTATAATCATTAAATATATATATATGTTTACGTAATTTAAACTACTTGAATTTTACGTTATCACATTCTCATTTAGAAAATGAAGAACCACGAACAGAAATTTTAGTTCCTTCATGTCCAAATGATGACAATTACACTAAGCACATTCCGCACTTGATTCTTACCAACAAAGATTGTGCGGTCAACTCACTCAAAAGGCAACAAACACAAGGTCAGTTTATATTCTTTTATTAATTCATATATTTGCAATAACCGTTTAATTTATGTCAGATTTTTGTTCTAATTTAGTTTTGGTTCATTTTTTTCCAAACAGATAATCAACTCCCCAAAATAACAAAGTCATGTGTTATAGGCAATAAAAGAGAAGCAACTAACAACAACAAAGGTATTTCTCCTGTTTGTTGATACAAATATTTTTGAACAATTTTAAATTTTTTTAATCACGTTATTAGAACAATTTATTTTTTGTGTTTTAGTAATGTTAATGTATTTATTTGTTATATCATAATGTTATTATTTTCTCCTTTTTTGTAAAAAGGTTGTAAATACCAATTATGGTATTTCTTATTTTCTAATCGTTTAATATATATATATATATATATATATATATATATATATATATATATATATATATATATATATATATATATATATATATATTTTCTAATAATTTATAAAATGAGGATGCCCGAACATCTCTTTTTGTGCCACCAAAATCATGTCAATTTAGTTTCACTAATAACAATCAAGATGTGAGATTGACGTACAATGGTTTCTTTCTCAACACACCCAGAAGTCAACTAACACCTGGTCATAGTTTTAACTACACTTTTGTCAATTTAACTATTCCGTTCTAAAGTTTGTTTGTTACATTTTATTCCATTTTCAAACAGAGAATCACCTGACCAAAATAATCGAGTCATGTGTTTTTATAGGCAATAAAAGAAAAGCAAAAGCCAAGCACCAAGGTATTTCTCCCGTTCTATGAGCACTTTCTTTTCATTATTTTGAATGCATTAATTTAAATTACTTTTTGGTTAAAATTACGCTCTCTTTACATTTATAAAACAAATTTGTTGTTTATATATTTTATTTTTTCATTACTATGTCACATTAAAATTTGTAAATTCTTTCTTTATTTTGCACCCATGTTATTAATATTGATTGATTATTTTATGTTATTTTTCATCAACTTTGTTTTTTATTACTTTATAACTTAGAAAATGAAGAGGGCCAAACATCTATTGCATTGCCACCAAAATCATGTCACGTTAGTTTGACTAATAAGACTCCTGACGCGAGTTTGGCCAACGATGGATTATTTCTCAACACACCAAAAAGTCAACTAACAAAAGGTCAACATTTATTATACGTGTAATTCCTATATTTTTAATTACCCTATGGTCCATTTAAAAATTTAGTTCTTAAATTGTTTGCCTACATTTGTTTGCATTTTTTAAACAGATAATCACCTGACCAAAATAACAGAGTCATGTGTTATTATAGGCAATAAAAGAAGAGCAAAAGCCATCCACCAAGGTATTTGTCATTTGTTATGCCATGTTTCTTTAATTATATTTATTTTTTCTAAATACTTTTCGCTAAAACGTATGCTCTTTTTACTTTTTTAAGAGAAATTAGTTGTTTATATATCTTTTTTTTTTTTAATTACTATTACGCATAAAAATGTTTTAACTATTTATTTATTTTGGCATAATGTTATGAATTGGGTTACAGTATTATATATTCTTTTAATCAACTTTGTTTGTTATCATGTTATAACTTAGAAAATGAAGAGGGTCGGAAATCTTTTTTTGTGCCACCAAAATCATGTCACGTTAGTTTGACTGATAACACTCCTGACGTGAGGTTGACCAACAATGGATTCTTTCTCAACACACCCAGAAGTCAACTAACACAAGGTCAGTCTTTATTTTTTATTTAATTCCTATATTTTTAATTACCCTTTTGTCTATTTAACAAATTTGTTCTAAATTTCGTTTGCTACATTTTTTCCCATTTTGAAAACAGATAATCACCTGACTAAATTAACGGAGTCATGTGTTATTATAGGCAATAAAAGAAAAGCAGAAGCCAACCACAAAGGTATTTCTCCCGTGATTAGAATAGTTTCTTTAATTATATATATTTTTTCTAAATACTTTTCGCTAAAACTTATGCTCTCTTTACTTTTTTAAGAGAAATTAGTTGTTTATATATCTTTTTTTTAATTACTATTACGCATAAAAATGTTTTAACTATTTATTTATTTTGGCATAATGTTATGAATTGGGTTACAATATTTTATATTCTTTTAATCAACTTTGTTTGTTATCATGTTATAACTTAGAAAATGAAGAGGGTCGGAAATCTTTTTTTGTGCCACCAAAATCATGTCACGTTAGTTTGACTGATAACACTCCTGACGTGAGGTTGACCAACAATGGATTCTTTCTCAACACACCCAGAAGTCAACTAACACAAGGTCAGTCTTTATTTTTTATTTAATTCCTATATTTTTAATTACCCTTTTGTCTATTTAACAAATTTGTTCTAAATTTCGTTTGCTACATTTGTTCTTATTTTGAAAACAGATAATCACCTGACTAAAATAACGGAGTCATGTGTTATTATAGGCAATAAAAGAAAAGCAAAAGCCAACCACAAAGGTATTTCTCCCGTGATTAGAATAGTTTCTTTAATTATATTTATTTGTTCTTTCTAATTAGTTTTCGCTAAAACGTATGCTGTCTTTACTTTTTTAAGAGAAATTGGTTGTTTATATATCTTATTTTTAATTACTATTACGCATAAAAATGTTGTAGCTGTTTATTTATTTTGGCATAATGTTATGAATTGGGTTACAGTATTTTATATTCTTTTAATCAACTTTTTTTCTTATCATGTTATAACTTAGAAAATGAAGATGGTCGGAAATCTCTTTTTGTGCCACAAAAATCATGTCACGTTAGTTTGACTGATAACACTCCTGACGTGCGTTTGACCAACAATGGATTCTTTCTCAACACACCCAAAAGTCGACTAACACAAGGTCAGTCTTTATTTTTTTATTATTAACTTTAAAGTTTAGTTCAAAATTTTGTTCTAACTTAGATTTCCTACATTTTTTTCATCTTCCAAACAGATAATCAACTAACAACAACACCAAGGTCATGTGTTATAGTCAATAAAAGTCAACTAACTTATGGTAAGTAGATATCTTCTATATTCATAAACAATGGTTCAATTATTTTTTTTTAATATATTGAAATTCTTTGTCTTCATATTAATTTATTTTGCTATTTGATTCTAAATCCATTCCTATATATACAGATCCGACATTTGTAGAAGCATCATCCTCAATGAACCGTTGTTTAATGGAAGATTTTGACGATGCTGTTTTAAATCAACAATCGCTTGCATCTTTAACAAATGGTATGTTTGATAAATTTTTTTATAAATATTTGCCAATTTTCTAATTATTTAAACTTATGTAGGTGAATATTTGGATTTTGCTGATCCTACATATTTATGTTCTCATTGTGGAGCGCTGTTTTGGTTGGAAGAACGAGTGAACAAATCAGTTGGTACTAAGAACCCTAAGTTCTCACTTTGTTGTACTCACGGAAAAATTCAATTACCAAGGCCTACAACTCCACCACCTCAGATTTTTGGATTGTTTTTCAATCAAGATGATCGAAGTAAACATTTTCTGGAGAATATTAGGTCTTATAATAATATGTTTTGCTTTACATCAATGGGAGGAAAGATCGACAGAACAATCAATGTTGGCACAAGCCCGCCTGTCTTTAGATTGCATGGTCAAAATTTCCATTTAATGGGGAGCTTGCTGCCACAGCAAGATCAAAGGCCGAAATTTGCGCAGTTGTATATTTACGACACTCAGAATGAAGATTCCAATAGATTGAATGCAGTCGGGTAATTTAGAACTATTTTTATATACAATTTAATTTAAGTATTCTTATGCCCTAATATTTTCCTATATACCAAATTATTTCAATATGGTTTCCTGCATTGTTATTTATGTAGGGACAATGATACTACCAACAGATTGCATCTTGATATTGTTCAAAATATTAAAGATGCTTTGGGTGAAAACAATGCATTCGTGAAGACATTTCGCAATGCAAGTGAGCATATTCAGAACGATCCTACAGCAGAGATCAAAATCAAATTGATAGGTAAGAGATCAAAAGATGCTAGGACATATAACTTGCCTCAAGTTCAAGAAGTTGCCGCTTTGATTGTTGGTGTAACACCCCCAAAAACGGCCTATTTTATTTTCTTATTTTCACCAATTAATTAAGTGAATCTTAAGACAAAATTTAAAACACAAAAGCTTTTAAGACAAAATTGTACTGAGGGCATTACCGCCACACTTAGGCAACCACAATACCTAAGTGCTAAGGCTAACTGAAATAAAACCAGTATAAAAGAGAATTACAATCCTCAACATAGTCTTAAACAAATCATAATTTAATCTCAAACTCTTATAGGGTGCTACCGCCACATCTAACCTATTAAGACTAGATGCAAGGCTAACCCAGAATCATCTTCATCACAGGGTAAATAAACCAAGGTATATTTATTACAAGTCTAAAACTTTATTCTTCTGGAATATTAAAATCGTCCATCAACTAATGCACTTTACTAACGCGCTCTTCTCCATTAGGCACTTAATCAAATTCCTGTAAAAATCAAAATTTTAAAACATACAAAACAAACGACGTTAGCAAAACTTTGCTAAGTAAGGTTCACTCCACTCTGTAAAATAAGTTTCATAGATATATGCATAGCTTTCAAAATACTTAGCCAAAAGGCTCTTTTGTACATATCGCAACCTTAGCATCCAAACATATTATTTCTCTCAACCATTCTAAAAATTATATATAACTTTTTTTTTATAATAAAATGTAATCCACTTGAAGAGTAATACTTTAATAAAACACACTTAGGCAATAATCATATCCAATAATGTGAACATATCCCAGAAAGGGAGCATACCATATCCCATAACGGGAGCACACCATATCCCATGAAAGGGAGCACACCATATCCCTTAACGAGAGCATCATATCCCTTAACCGGGAGCATCATATCCCTTAACGGGAGCATCATATCCCTTAACCGGGAGCATCATATCCCTTAACGGGAGCATCATATCTTCCATAAGGTTGTCTCCATAAAATTTTCCTTTTAATATATTTTTAACTACCAAAACATTTTTTTTATCCTTAGGCTCAAAACTCATTCAATCAAGAATAGAGTACACACTTCACAACTTATTAAAAATCTCTAAATGCTGAAAATATAAATAATAAAATTCTCAAATTGATCAAATGTATGTCATACCATCGAATTCACGTATACACATTTTTCCATATATTAATAGAATACACCAACTATATTTCACTCTTTAATTTGCCAACATCTTTATCACTACTATACATAAAATATATCCATAATAATTAAGATAATAATTTAAACCAAAATTTCTATTGTAATTATACCATACGTACCATACTTGTATTTATATAATATAATTAATTATTTATTTAATTATAAACTACGTACAGTAGAATCAAAATATTTTATATATATATATATATATATATATATATATATATATATATATATATATATATTAACATTTTGCTTTTTATATATATACAAACCATACGCACAGTACTTATATATAAAATAATAATTATATTATTTTTTTAATAGCATAAACATATGTACGTACAGTATAATATTACTTGTACAGAATATATTTAATATATTTTTTTTCTTTTATATATATACTGTATACATACCTCATGAATTTATATATACTAAATATCACAAATATATATATAATATATATATTTATCTCCATAGCCGTAGGAATATACACATGTCCACAATATAATTATATTATATTTTTCTCTAAATATACCATACATCTGTATATATAATAATCACATACATATAAATACTCAAAAACACATATTGCTCACATATGTTTTAATATGTACTCATAAAATGTTTTCAAAAGAGCATAGAATAATTTCCCCATCAAACGCACAATTTTTAGCATTATAAGAAATCAATCAAATATTTTCACATAATCATCAATCAAAATTTTCTCATCTAAGCAAATAGTTTATGTCATAGAATTTATATACC
Source organism: Ipomoea trifida (assembly GCA_003576665.1). Lineage (NCBI taxonomy): Eukaryota > Viridiplantae > Streptophyta > Magnoliopsida > Solanales > Convolvulaceae > Ipomoea > Ipomoea trifida. The sequence goes on from CP025650.1 coordinate 8,512,609, forward strand.
AATGTATTTAGGAAAATCATATAATAATTTTACAGAGTAGAATAAATAAGTGGACATAAACACTTACCATTAAATCTTATTCTTCACTTTCCTCTCTAAACCTTCAATTGACAATGTTCTCTTCTCTTGGCTTAGGAGGGAGGATTTCAACTCTAGAAGAAAAGAGATTTTTTTTTTTTCTAAGTATGCATTCGGCCAAAGAGGAGGGAGAAGAAGAAAGAAGAAAATTTTCCGATCCCAGAGAGAAAGAGGAAGAAGGAAATCATCTTTATCCTAATCATTCTCCTTAAATTTTAATGGAAATAGAGAAATTTTAATCAATTTAGGATTTGTAACTCCCAATTAATATCTCAATCACATTATCTAATTTAATATAATATATTTATAATATCATTATATATAAGTATACTGTACATACGGTCAACAACCATTATATATATACTATACATAATTAACATACATATATATATATGTTTCACGTACATAATTAACATAGTATATCTATAATACTACATATATATAATTAACGTACTAACAGTACTTCCACACATATATACATAATTAGCATACAATATAAATATAAATATTATTATAAATATATGCCAAAATATTGCGACTCATGAATATTGAATAGTAATTATCATAATAATAATAATAATTATAATGATAACCATAATGCCGTAATTATAACCATAATACAATAATAGTTTTTTTTTTTTTATGCTTAACAGATACTAATTATTGTACTAATATTATGGTTATAAAGAATCAATTAAATTTTTGGACCCAAAGGATTTAAGAGAGTACGGAAAGAAAATAAATATTAAGTCGGGAAAGATATAGAAAAAAAATAACGGGTATCACAGTTGGTGATATAGATCCAGATATGGGACAGCGCGATATTTTGGTGGAAACTAATTCAGGCCATCTACAAAGAATTAGTGAATTGAATCCGGCTTATTTACCGTTACAGTATCCACTGCTATATCCATATGGTGAGGATGGATACAGAGAAGATATCCCGTTTGCGGACATTCTTGATCGGGCATCCACAGCAAGAAATCGTGTATCTCCACGTGAGTATTTCTCTTTCCGTTTGCAAGATAGGTTTGACCACACATCAACATTATTGTATGCAAGAAGGTTGTTGCAACAATATATTGTTGATGCTTATACCATGATAGAGTCTGGCCGTTTGCTCTACATTAGGACACACCAAAAATCTTTGAGATGTGAATCTTATAAGCGCTTAACTGACGCACTGACTAATGGAGAAGTAGATCCTACTGCTCAAGGAAAGAGGATCATCTTGCCATCTAGCTTTACTGGAGGAGCCAGATATATGATTCAAAACTACCAAGATGCAATGGCTATTTGCAAAGCTATGAGTTATCCTAGCCTCTTTATTACTTTTACATGTAATCCGAAGTGGCCCGAGCTAGAGAGGTTTTTAAAAGCACGCAATTTAAAGGCGGAAGATAGGCCAGATATCATATGCCAAGTTTTCAAAATGAAGCTAAACGCTCTTATTTCAGAGATTCGGAAGAATAACATTTTTGGAGTTGTTACAGACTTACAGCAGGTAAATTGATTTTAATTAAATTCCTAATTAATCATATTATTGTTTTGTTTGAAACTAATTACATTTTTTTTTCTCTAGTCATTTATACTATTGAATTTCAGAAGAGGGGGTTGCCGCATGCGCATATTTTGGTATTCTTGACAAAGAATGACTCTCCTAAAACCCCAAAAGATATAGACATGTGGATATCTGCTGAGATTCCAAATGAGATTTGTGATCCTGAGTACTACAAAGCCGTTCAAGAATTCATGATGCATGGTCCTTGTGGTTCATGTAGGAAGAATTCACCCCGCATGGTAAATGGTCGTTGTTCTAAATTCTTTCCAAAGAAATATGTTACAACTTCAGTCTTGGATCGTGATGGATATCCAATTTATCGGAGGCGTGACAATGGCCGCACGATAAAGAAGAATGGGATCAATTTGGACAACAGATATGTTGTGCCTCATAATAGGTACTTATTGATGAAATACAAGGCGCACATTAATGTTGAATGGTGCAATCAGTCAAGATCAATTAAGTACTTATTCAAGTACGTCAACAAGGGAAATGATCGAGTAACTGCTGAGTTCTACAATAGTACTGTTGACGAATCAACTGGGAAAGAAATTGATGAAATCAAGATGTACTATGATTGTAGGTATATATCACCGTGTGAGGCTGCCTGGAGGATCTTTTCTTTTGAAATACAGTTCCGAAATCCTTCAGTTGAACGCTTAAGTTTCCACTTACCAGATGAGCAATCTATTATATTCGACGATGGTGATAATGTTGATAGTGTCATTAATCGTCCGACAGTGTCTCAAAGTATGTTCACTGCATGGTTTGCAGCTAATTTGAAGTTCGAGGAAGCTAGGGAGTTAACGTACGCTGATAAAAACCTAGGTTCATACTGTCCGATCCTGGGACTTATCTGGACCCATTGTGAAAAGTGCATCCTTAACCTCCACATATGTAAAAGGCCTCATGAGACTCTCATTCTGCTCCCTAGTCACATTCTTCAATTATTTGATATATCTGATTTAGCAAAATAAATTAAAGGTTTCAAAATGATTGTTCAAAGGTCAATTTAATTCAAATTTTTTTATACGAGATCCCTGATGTGAGCTGTTGCATGCTGGTGCTGCTATGTTGGGAAGGTTGGCATTGAAAACTTGTAAGACCATTCCATGGGGATTTTTTTCACAAAATTTTAGGGGATTTTTGTTGGTATTGAAGAGAGATGATAGATGAAATGAGTTTATTATTGTGTTTTTGTAAAAAAGAATTTTTTTTTAAAAAAAAGTCACACATGTCTGTGACTTGTGTTTCCAGTGGGCATGTGTCTTCCACGCGCCTGTTGGGCTTAGGGTGATCGTTGCTTGGCAATCGATGTAAATTTTTTCTGACTTTTATATTTTTTTTAATTATTTTTTTAGGTAAAAAGGGTCAAATAGACTCCTAAACTTTATTCATAAAGTTAATTAGGCCATGAACTTTTTTTTTTTTTGGTAAGGAGGCCATGAACTTTTATAATGTGCAAATAAGTTCATCAACATGTTATTTTGGTGTATCTAACCCTAAAGAAATTGGTTAGTGACCTATAATAGCAGGTCACTAGGGTTTCAATGAAATTCCAACCAACTTTAACGACTAACACCATCAACTATCGAACAGTTGCCAATCGCCTTCGTAAATGGCTAACAAAAACTACTCTTAAAAATCGAGCAAATTGTCATTTTGGTCTACTGACTATAGGGGTCCTATTAATTCCAGTCCACGACTTTTAAAACTGTTAATTTCATACCTTAACTATGCAATTTCTATCAATTTTGGTCACTCCGGCCAAATTTCGCCGGAAATAAAAATAATGTGGGTATTTTAGTCCTTTCACATCTTTATTATCTTCTCCGGTGAACCAATTTTTCCGGTCTTCTTCTCCGGCACTAACAACAAGCGACGCTGGTGGTCTCCGGGCACACGTACAAGCGTCTCTTGGGCTTGTTGCCATCCTTCTGCTTCAGCGTCGACGGCTTCAAATTCTGGCTTGAAACCTTTGCTGCAGATCTCGCACACAAATCTTTCATTGCCAACAGAGATTTCGCCGATAAAGCCGTCACTTCCGCATCCAGATCTGCAAAACAAAACACACCCATTAAAACAAAACAAAACAAACGTGAGTTTTGATTTCGTTCTGACGGAGCCGCCATTGACGATGAACTGAGCCCACAGATTGACAAAAGCTTTAAGGGAGCCTCTGACCAAATTCTTCTATATGATTTTGTTTTTGTTCATAAATTGAGCCCATAGCTACCAAAAAGCTCTAAAAGCTTCTACAGTGAAGTTACAGTATAAGTCGGAAAAGGTGAATCAACCAAAACTTCAACGGAAGCTCGTAGCTGCCTAGTTCGCCGGAGGAGAAGCTATGTACACAAATCTATGGCTGTCTGGTCCGCCGGAGAAGAAGACCGGAAAAATTGATTCGCCGGAGAAGATAATAAAGATGTGAAAGGACTAAAATACCCACATTATTTTTATTTCCGGCAAAATTTGGCCGGAGTGACCAAAATTGATAGAAATTGCATAGTTAAGGTATGAAATTAACAGTTTTAAAAGTCGTGGACTGGAATTAATAGGACCCCTAGACCAAAATGACAATTTGCTCCTTAAAAATCCTTAAACCATTATGGAACCCCAAGTGAATCATTATAACTAAAAATCCAATATCTTGTTGGTCTTCTTGCTTGATGTGTTTGGAGTATTAGGACTCTTAGATATATATTACTTCTAGTTCTTCTATAACTCTGTACTAGTATATATTTGTCTCCTATGTAACTTATACGATTGATACTCTGAATATACAAACCTAATCTGGTATCAGTCGCTAGGTTCATTATTCAATCATTATTCATGGCCGCTAATGACAGCTCTGCCGCCGTTTCGTCCGAGCGGACTGTTTCTGATGCGGTTGTTCCTTCGACGCCGATTGCACTATCATCGGCTCATCATTACGTGAGTATTAAACTCACTAGCCGAAACTTTGTGTTCTGGAGAGCGCAGCTTGTTCTGTTCCTGAGGAGTCAGCATCTCATGGGGTTTGTTGATGGGTCTAACCCGTGTCCGGCGGCCTATCTTCCTCTTCCCGCCGGTGAGGCGACGTCTGCGGCTGCTGCTCGGCCATTAAATCCGGCGTATCAAGCCTGGGTGCAGCAAGACCAAGGTATTCTCTCCATGATCATCTCTTCTCTCAGCGAGGAGGTGATGCCGCTTGTGCTTGGTCGGAATACGGCAATGGCGGCATGGCGGTCCATCGAGCTTGTGTTGGCCTCCACCTCGCGGGCTCGGTCGGTTCATCTTCTCACGCAGTTGCAAACTATCCAGCAGGAAGAGGCCTCGGTTGCAGATTATCTTGGCCGCGTGAAGGTGCTTCTTGAAGATTTGGTGCTCGCCGGTCGGCCGGTGTCTGACGACGAGCAGAATATCTACGTTTTCCGGGGGCTACGTTCGGAGTTTCGTCCGTTCACGGCCTCGCTGTCGTCTCGCCCGGAGCCGTTCACGCTGGAGCATCTTGCGGATTTGTTGGGTTCGCAGGAGCTCTCCCTCGCCAGTGAATACCCGCAGGTGGTTGGCGGTGCTGCTGGTGTAGCGAATCTCGCTAGGCGGGGTTCTGGTTCTGGTCGCGAAGGCCGGCGCGGTGGACAGCAGTGGCGAGGTGGCTCGCAAGCGTCTGGTGGTCGGCAGAATTGGCGCGGACAGCAGCGCCGTGGTGGTGGCCAGTTTGCTCGTGGTGGTGGCCGCTCGCGTGGTGGCGGCGGCGGTGCGGTTCGCTGTCAGATTTGCGACATCCCGGGTCACTCTGCTGTGACGTGTTACCGTCGTTACTCGGATGGTTCGCAGGCCAATATGGTCTATCATGATGCTTCGGGCGAATCCGTGGATTCTCAGACTTGGTTTCCTGACACCGGTGCTACTGATCATGCTACTCCGCATAGTGGAATTCTGACTGCCTCCGATGTCTACACAGGAGGTGACTCTCTACGCGTTGGTGACGGTAAGACCTTGCCTATTTCTAGTGTTGGCTATACATCGATATCCACTCCTTTACGTTCCTTTAGTATGTCTCGTGTTCTTCATGTTCCTGGTCTTTCTGCTTCTTTACTTTCTGTTCAGAAATTTGCCTCTGAGGATAATGTGTTTTTTGAATTCTATCCGTCGTTCTTTGTTGTGAAGGATATCCGCACCAAAGCGGTTCTCCTCAGGGGTAAGAGTTCGGGGGGCTTGTATACTCTGCCGGTCTCTTCTGCATCTGCTTTTATTTCGGCTCGTGCGTCGGCTTCTGTGTGGCACGGTCGCTTGGGCCATCCTCACGCTCGAGTTCAAGATCATATTTTAAAGTCATGTTTAGTTAGTTCGCCTAGTCATAAAGATTCGTTGTGTAGTGCCTGTCAGATGGGGAAATCTGCGCGTTTCCCTCTCTCTCGGGTTGAGTCTTCTAGTTTGCATGTTCTAGACTTAGTTTATACTGATATTTGGGGGCCTGCGCCTGTTTCTTCTGTTAATGGATATCGGTATTTTGTTATATTTGTTGACGATTTTACTCGATATACATGGTTCTTTCCTATGCGTTTAAAATCTGATTTATATGCGATCTTTGCTCAGTTTCGTGCTTTAGTTGAACGTTCTTTTAATTGTCGCATTAAATCAATTCAGTCTGATCTGGGTGCTGAGTACAAGAAACTACATTCTGAGTTTCTTAAGCTTGGCATTCGTCATAGGCAGTCCTGTGCTTACACTCATGAGCAAAATGGTCGTGTTGAGCGTAAGCATAGGCACATTGTTGAGACTGGTCTGGCTTTACTTGCACATGCTTCTGTTCCGTCTCGGTATTGGGACTATGCTTTTGAGTCTGCGGTGTATTTAATTAATAAGATGCCTACACCAGTTCTGCGTAATAATAGCCCGCATTTTATGCTTCATCGGTCTCCTCCGTCCTACTCTTTTTTACGTGTGTTTGGGTGTCTGTGTTTTCCGCATCTTCGCCCTTACAATCGTAATAAGATGAGTTTTCGTTCTGCCTCTTGTGTCTTTCTTGGCTATCCAGAGTCTTTTAGGGGATATCGGTGTATGGATTTGAACACTAACAAGGTCTTTATCTGTCGTCATGTGCGTTTTGATGAGCAGGTTTTTCCTTTTGCTTCTAAGCCTGTTTTGCAGCCTACTAGTGATCCTGTGCCTCAGCCCTGGGGTGTTGCTTCTGTTCGTCCTGCTGTTCACTCCGACCCACTGCCTACTCCACCACCTACTGTGCTACCTCCTACAGTGGTTCATCGCTCTTGGTCTCGTGCGGCAGTCCGTGATCTTGGTCCTCCTCGCATGACACGGAGTCGGGCACGGGCCGAAGGTGCTGAGTTGGTTGCTTTGTTGGCTGAGGTGTGCCCTGCGGAGCCCACTTGCTATACTCAGGCGGTTCGTTTTCCTGAGTGGCGAGAGGCGATGGATGCCGAGTTTAATGCCCTGCTTCAGAATCAGACTTGGCGTCTTGTGCCTTTCCGTGTGGGCATGAATGTTGTCGGCTGCAAGTGGGTTTTTCGTACGAAGCGGAAGGCGGATGGCACTGTTGAGCGGCATAAAGCGAGGTTGGTTGCCAAGGGCTTTAATCAAGTGGCTGGTCAGGACTTCTTTGATACGTTCAGTCCAGTGGTTAAACCTACTACGGTACGTTTGTTGCTATCTCTGGCTATTAGTTCTGGTTGGATTATTCGTCAGCTAGACGTGCATAATGCCTTTCTTAATGGGGCGCTTTCTGAGACTGTGTATATGAGTCAGCCTCCGGGTTATGCTGACTCGGATCATCCTGGCCATGTTTGTCTGTTGCAACGGTCTCTTTATGGTCTCAAACAGGCACCGCGGGCATGGTTTACTCGTCTTCAGGCTTTCCTGGTGTCTGTTGGTTTTCGGGCATCTAAGACAGATGTTTCTCTCTTTATTTTTACACAGGGGGAGTCAAGAGTTTATTTGTTGGTTTATGTTGATGACATTCTTGTCATGGGCAGTGATTCTGCTTTGGTCTCTATGCTTATTAATAAGTTGTCTGTGGCTTTCAAGATACGTGATTTAGGTTCTCCTGGTTTTTTTCTTGGCATTGAGACTGTGCGTGTGGATGGTGGTCTGCTGTTATCTCAGAAGCGGTATATGATGGACATTCTAAAGAGGGCAGGAATGGTTGACTGCAAGCCGCTAGCTACTCCTGTACCTGTTTCTACATCTGCTCCTGCTTCTTCTGAACTGTATGCGGATCCCACTCGGTACCGGAGACTGGCTGGGGCGCTACAGTATCTCACGGTCACCCGTCCTGACCTGTCTTTTGCGGTGAATGTCTTGTGTCAGCAGATGCATGCCCCGACTGTTGCTCACTGGGCTCAACTAAAGCGAGTTCTTCGTTATGTTCAGGGAACTACACACTACGGTTTGCAGTTGCGTCGGTCACCTCACTCTGTTATTCATGCGTACTGTGACTCAGATTGGGCTGGTTGCCCTGTTGACAGGAAGTCTACCAGTGGTTTTGCGGTCTTCTTGGGGTCTAATCTGATCTCATGGGTTTGCAAGAAGCAGCGTACTGTGGCTCGTTCTTCTACTGAGGCTGAGTACAAGGCCATTGCTGATGTGTGTGCTGAGGTTACTTGGATCGTGTCTCTGCTTCGTGAGTTGGGTGTCCCACCTGTATCTCCTCCGAGACTTTGGTGTGACAACCTCGGTGCCACTTATATGTGTGCGAATCCGGTCTTTCATGCCAGGACGAAGCACATTGAGATCGATTATCATTTCGTTCGTGACAAGGTGGCCTCTGGTGAGTTACAGGTTAGCTTCATCTCGACCAAGGATCAAATAGCGGACATCTTCACCAAACCGCTTGCTGCGCCTCGGTTTTCTGCTTTACGTGACAAGCTTCGAGTCGTGTCTTCTCCCTGCGCTTGAGGGGGAGTATTAGGACTCTTAGATATATATTACTTCTAGTTCTTCTATAACTCTGTACTAGTATATATTTGTCTCCTATGTAACTTATACGATTGATACTCTGAATATACAAACCTAATCTGGAGGAACCGTACCCAAGCATTCTTTTATCGCACAAATATTGACAAATTATATAATTTTTTTACTAACAAGTCAACTAACACATCATTAGCGTCTCTATCTCATTAAGTTTTGACGAACATTGCATCTATCTTTTTTCAAACATTCTTTTATTGCACAAAAAAGTGGGAAAATAATTGCTGGGCAAGCACATTAAATATAATAATAATCTCAACTAGTTATTAAATATAGATGTCATAAATATAATATTTAGAGGTACTATTTTTATACAATTGAAAATTTGAAATGGTAATGTTAATAATAATAATAATAATAATAATAATAATAATAATAATAATAATAATCTTCCTTCCCAAAAGGTTGAATGCCAACCCCAACGGCCCGACATAACATCTGGGACTTTGAGTGGTTGCTCCCATACTGCGGCTGGTAATACTCGATCTCTGATCTTTTTTTTCAAACTTCACCCATGTGACCAACTGAACTATCCATGTGAGCGAATAATATAAAACTATATTACTAAACATTATATTTATTCCACATTGTATATTACCCAAACCCCTAAGCTTACACTTTTATGAAAACTATGGGAAAAAAACGGAAAATGAATTAAATACATCCTAAGTTTTAAAATTTTGTGTTTTTCTTTTCTTTTTTTTTTTTTGAAGATCAATTTCCATAGAAGTTGGAGGCAAGCCCTAGGTTTCATCAAGATTGATAAACAAGCATCCATTAAAGAATTTTGGCCCATGTATGTGTATCGTCCAAAACTAGATTAGCTGCAGGCAGCCGACCATTTTGGGGACCACAGGGGCTGCTTTAATTTGTTTGTTGCTTAATTATGTTTTTTTAGTACTAATGACTTGTTATAATGTAGTATTTGTTCATAGCTACTTTCTCAACCTACTGAAGGAGGCTCGAACCTACTCCCTTTCATGTGGGAGTGTAAACCGGGTGCCACTAGACTATAAGGTCTTTGGCGCTTAATTACCATAATAATTATTAGGAAATTATTATTAGTCAATTACACTAATATATGTGCAATCATACATTTATACCTTAAATATATTCATTTTCACCATATCACATTTAGTTTTTTCTTCTCCTCCATATTTGAATGAATTTATTTTAATTATTATAAAAAATCTAACTCATGTTTAATTATTTTTTTTTAAGTTTAAATAATTTAAAGTTTTCAAAAGGAAAGTGTAATTAATTTTTACTTTTATATATAGTATAGAAGTATAGATTAGTATCTTTTTATATTTTCAATCAATTAGTAATATCAGTTTTTCTTTTTCAGTTTATCTTTACTATTGTTTGAATTATTATTATTGGTGTAAATAATAATTAATAAATTATTGTTTTCTTATAAAATTACGCAGAATTAGCAACACAGGCTATTCACCCTAAATTTATAAATGTTGCTCTCAACCACAATCCAATTAACCTAAAAGAACAAGGGCACCGCGCCATATTAATTCTGGAACTTAGAAATCCAAGCTTACAGTGATAAATGCATTCACACTTCTAAATTACCAGTGTTTTTCGCATCAAGCCATAGTCATATAAAGCTTTATTTACAAAGAGATCGCACGATCGAGAGGAATACTAACTTAGAAGACATCACCCGTAAAGGAAGGGATGTCATCATCAAAGCACCATTGTGTTTTCATTGCTTGTCAACAGGTCGTTAGAACTAGACTTTAGTTTCTTTTAAGAGGATTGACTTCCTCTACAAATTTAAAGACGGGTCACACGAAGACTAAATTTGTACCACTTATATAACTGAAAGACCAAAAATGTAATTTTTTCTATTTTATTTATATCTAAACATGCACTATATATACACACAAGGGACTACTATATATGGGGATGCGGTGAACTTGAGGGGTAACTGCCTCCATTGTGGATATGCCCATGTATTTATGTGATATATTCTAATCTATAGTATACATATAAGTAAAATCCTCCTATTTCATTCTCCTGCCCAAACTTTGTAATCAATTAATTAAATATTTTATTGGTCAAATAATTAATAAAGCTTATTTTGGTAAGAAAATGTAAAATGGAAATTAACTAATATCTATTAATTTGTAATATTGGTTCTATATTCACATATCAATACTATTAATAAAAGTAAAATCATCCCCTTCAACTTTTCCGCACAAACTAATATTATTAATTAATTGGTAAAAAAATTAATAAAGTTTTCTTTAAACCATTAATAAAGTTTAATTGGTTACAAAATTTTATTTCCCAAATTCTGAGAATAATTAAACTATTATAATTGTGAGAATAATGGAAACAAATGCGCTAGACTTTAAACTACTGATTTAAATATGATGTGCATGGATAATGAATCTAAGAAAATTAAGTTATTAGAAAAACTTGTGGTGTTTCCAAAAAAAAAAAAGAAAAACTTGTGGTCATTGGCCCTTAAGGCCTTAAGAACATATCATTTAAATAAAATTAAAGATATTATTTACTAAGAACATATAGAAAAACTTGACAAAAAAAGAAACAATATCAGCATCAATGCGCCTATATAAAAAAATAAAATATAAAATATAAAATATAAAATCCATATATATGGTCTCAAAAGTTTATAATAGTACTTATATATATCCAACTAGCTTGTTATTTTAGTTGCAATCATAATTTAGTTGTCGTCATCAGCAGTTATTCAGTGAGCTTATACTTCAATTTTTTTGCTGTATTCAACACTACATTACGTGACGTGAAAGCAATAGTAATCTATTTTCTCCAGCTGGTTACAATGGGTGAGAAGAGGGCTATAACAAACATGGCGATCGAATTATAACGTAGTGCATAGTCTATATGGTAAGTAGGGTTGGAGCCAAAAAATTATTTGAGTGGGCCAAGTTTAAATGAGAATAGCAATGTCAATTACAAAATATCAAACAGTCATGATAAGGTTAAGATACAAAATAAATTATAAATTACAATAGAATGTTTTTGATAGATTACACAATAGTTAGAGTCGGATCCAAAAATATACTTGAGTGATTGAAAATGTAAAAATATTTATGACAAAATATGAAACATAATCAATTAGATAAAATAATTTGAATAACACTATATTAATAAATATTTTTAAATTTTAATTTTTTAATTAGATCAATTTTAAATTTTTCTAAATTAACTCGAAGACAATGAAGTATAGTATAAACGTGTATACTACAGTATTAAATGATTCATAAAAAGTAGACTAAAAGAGCATTTAATTTGCTAATTAAATGATTCATAAAAGTAGACTAAAAAAATATTTAATTTATCTTGAGAATAAATGAAAGAGATAAATAAACAAGGGAAGATAAAGAGGCTTTTTATTATCAAATTTGGAATTCAACCAACTAAGCTATTCAAACTATTAACTCTTTATGCATAAATATAGATTTTATATAACATTATATATATATATATATATATATATATATATATATATATATATATATATATATATATATATATATATATATATATATATAAGAGTTCAGATGTGGTCTGCTCCTTAGGTGTGGTCGTGTGACCTTTTTTCAGCCATTAGATTACAACAAGTCATCAATCATCAAATCAACGCGCAATATATGTGTTAAAATACACACCATTCTACGTACTAAAATGCACCAGATGACAGATAAAACGCACCAATCCACACTATAACCAAATGCACCTATTCACTTATTAAAATTCATCAATATACGTAATAAAATATATCATTCTACGTATTAAAATGCACCACAAGGTGCCTCATGTCAAATTATAAACATGCACTATTTACACATTAGAAAACATGTGCTAAAATATTCACCATTCTACGTAATAAAATGCACCACAACGTGTGGGAGCTCACAGCCGCATTTGAGCTACTTTATATATATATATGTATATATATATATATATATATATATATATATATATATATATATATATATATATATATATATATATATATATATATATATATATATATATATATATATATATATAGACACACATATGCATACATACATACATACATACATACATACATACATATAAAGGGGTGGGGTGGGGGGAGAGGGGGCAGCTGCCCCCATAGTAGCTCCGTCCATGATTGTAAGGTAGATCACTGATAAATGTCTTTTGCATTTTAGTGATAAGGGAAATTCATAGTTACTATCTAATGGTGTGCATGGGGTAAATCCACCTTGTGACCTTAGTTAACAATAGATCACAAGAATGTAAACCAATTTAAGTTGTCCATAGTTGACCTGTTCAATCCAAGAACGCCAATAGGTCATTCCCGCTAGGGGTTGAACTTCTAATCTTGTAGTTACCAAGTCTGACTAACTTAGTTAGAGACTTAGAGTTGTCCCAATAAGTATTTGTTTTTAGTATAGTGAATGTTGATTTTTAATGCACTATATGTTCATTTTTAAATAGTATATGAAAATAAATTTGCAGTACATAAAAATGAACATTAAAAATAAATATTTAGTAAACTAAAAATGAACTTATATGTCAATGATTCACTTTGTAATGTAGGTCATACTCCACAGCGTAATGATTGAGCAAACACTAATCACATCATTCACATGAAGGGCACTCATTGTAAATTTACTCATTAATGTAGCAATAATGCAATATAGGTGATCCGTTACAAGTTAATCGATAATTATTATCTAAAAAAACGTTTATATCATTACTCTTGCCTACAATCTACCACCCAACAATCTACCACCCAAAAACCAATTAAGTTACCTGTGCCAACAAAAATATTTATATCCTAATCGAATATAAAGAGATTATATAATAATGTTTTATGTAAGGTGAACAAATAGAGTGACGGATTTAATGCAGAGTATTAGAGAGGTTCCTGTTACAGCTAATTAATAACCTAATCTCTATGACTATCACTGAGAATTACAATAAAATACTAATACTCATGCCTATGCAAAGTTATTTTCTTTCCCAATTCCCATAACATCCTTGCCAATATCAAAATTTGATCAATTATACTCCGTATAACATTATTAGATGTAATACAGTATAAGTATGGCCCTACTATACCCGCATGGACAACTTAATTGGTTACAAAGGTAAAGTTTGGAAAGAAAATAAATTAGGGATCGAGTCTCACCAACAGTAGTATGGGAATAACCACTCAAAGTGAGGGGCTCCTTGTGCGCAATAAGCAAAGGTCACCTCTCAAAATAAGGGTATTCCTTGTGCGGAGTAAACAAAGATATAGCCTCTGTGTTCAACTGAGTTACCATGATTTACATCCTCTCATATACTATGTCGGACCGAGATATAGGAGACCCTTGGGGTTGAGATTCAACCTTTTGAGAAGAAAGTATGACCCTACCACGACTTATGTAGTTTCTTCCATTCCTCCAAAAAAAAAAGTGTAAACAGACACATTATAGGGCGTGTTTGGTTGACAAGTTTTGGTATAAGGTATGGGTATCAAAGTGATTGTTATTGTTTGGTTGACAGGTTTTTAGAATACTACTATGGGTTTGGAATACCCTATTAATTGAAAAACCCATACCCTTATTAAATAAGGGTTTCATTTCCCTTCATCCTTTCTTCCCCAACTATTAATAACCATTCTCATTTCACCCTACTACCAAACATGCAAAATACTTTCACCAAAACACATTACCCTTACCAAATATTTGATACCCATACCGATTTCAATTCCCATGTACGAACCAAACACACACTATATGATTAACAAGTGCCCAAAGGGTATATATGGCACTTGGTAGAAGAAGAGAAATAACACAATTGGAGAATGAAAATATTTTAACATTTGATAAATTGTGCTTTAGAGTAAACTCCTTAATTTCAACCAAAAAAATGATTTATTTAAATAATAAGAAGAAAAAAGAAAACTAGGAAATGAGATAGTGTACACAAGCCACATATAAAAAGCACTTGTAATCTAGTGACCTGAAAAATCCAAGTACCAGTGAAGAAGTTGGATTTGCATCATTCCTCAGACACATTGCCATACTGCCAAGGGTTGAACTCCACGGATCTGACATCTCCTATGTCAATGCTGTTGGAAGCATCTATGGCAGCCCGATGTTCAGCGTACTTGCCGTTATATTGGCAGATTTCCAAGTCTCCCCATGGAGTCGGAGTCATCTCATCGGTTATATCAAACCATCTTGGGGTGAATTGATGACCTTTTGCCTCGCGGATTCTCTTTTCAGCTCTTTGCCTCTCCTCCAAACTAAAAAGGATACAATACAGATGTTAGAGAGGGTCAAGGGACTGCCTGGCATCCACCTTTCAAAAGGTAGCAAAATAGAAGCCAAGCAAAGCACGAGAAATCTCCAGAGCTAGAGTAATTAGGTCAGTCATGACCATCTTAATCATCCATGCCCATGTATTATGTTTTGTTTTAAAGATGAGAAAGTGGGGAGAAGGATACGGATAAACAAACCTGCTTTTTTCAGAGCCGGATTTGGATAGATCACCTTTTTCAAGAGCAGCTCTATCGGGGCGTAAACGAGAATCAGATGCTAGTAACTTCTTAGGAGCAGTATCAAAGCTGTTGATTTTGTGGGCAAAGTGAGTATACTGGAATTTGTCCTTTTCTGGGACAGGAGCAAGCCGCCAAACCTGTACACAACTCACTGATATACTTCAGCTGAATTATTTAGTATTTACAAATTCAAATCGACTATGAAACAAAACCGAAAGATATAGTCTGAAAAGATATAAAGACCAGGTCCTGCACAGTCCATGAAATCTTACAATAAAGCAATCATGCTACAGAAATGACGACACTAATTAGGAGCTCTAATCAAATGAAATCTAAGAAGTCCACTCCAGAGTCCTGAAGGCTGGAAAATACTTATATGCCTATAAGTTGCCTTTAGTATTCCAATTTGCCTAACCAAATTATACACCAGTACATATATAGCTATATACATATTCCTAATTGGAAAAGCTTAAGATTATAGATTATGGTGATTATGGACTGCAAATCCTAGTTACTTTCAAAATAGTATTGTAAGAATCTAAAAGTTGGTTGTAGAATCCAGTCAATCCACAAAGGCACAAACCTATTTTAAAAATAATCTTTGCCAACATGTAAAAAGCTACTGTTTAAAATATAACAACAAGCTTAGCCATACATGCACATTATAATATTAAAAAACTTGGCAGATCTTGCAAATCCCAAAAAATACAATGGAAAAGGGAAGGAAGAATTAACCTCTTTCAATTCTGTGCCAGGCAAAGGCTCGCCTTCTAGATCACATGGTTGATAAGACATTGATTCATTCCATTTTCCAGTCATCAGTATTTTTGGTTCCTCGGCTGCATTATAAACATATCCATCAACTTCATACCGTCCAGCCCTGAACCCCCAAATAATTTTGGTCAAGCAATCATACCAGCTCCAAATGTATTCTAGCTACTTAACAAGATTTGTTAAAGCATAAATTCAAAGGGAATTGAACTAGTGTAGGAAACAAACATACCCAAACCAACCACAAGGTTGAAAATAGAGCACAGCTTTGTCCCCAGTAGTCAGATTGGTCATGATCATTTCACCAGGGTTATCCACCCAAGTTCGACCAAAAATCAAATTGTTGACCTTTGTGGATGGTGGAACCAAATCCAACACAACACAATCTCTTTTGAGAGTCACACGTGTTCTGCATCCAAAAGAAACACACAGAAGATTATTTCATTTTGGGGGCACGTAGGTTCCGGTTAGCTTCATATCCTCTATAGTATTTTATCTTGAGTTTTTCTATGTTATAGGAGATATTAAATTAGTCTAAAAGTCAATAAAAGATTTATGGTTATTGCTAACTTGAAAGTTGAAATGCACAAAGAAGATTATTTCAGCCTTATCAGACACACAAATTCCTAATATAAGTTATAACAGCCTTATATCCTATTAGATAACTATTCCCGAATATTTTCAATGTTGAAGAAGATATTAAACCACAGTTAAAGCTTGAATGTAGGTAGGGAAGGAGAAAAGAATAGATTTCTGGCTAACCTTCCAACAGGATAGATATCAAGGGAGTTCCCTAAAAATTTGGTCTTCAATTTTGATGTCACATCATATGCAAAATGCTCATTTTCAGCATGCCCTGCACTCATTGGTGGATGATGACTAACCTGTAAAATGTGAAGCTTCAGCATTAGTAAACAGCACAGGAATAAATTTTTTCATAGTGCTCTCATAACCCATACGAGATATGTGAAGCATCGGCATTAGTAAACACTAAACAGTATCAAATTAGTATGCAAAAGAACAAAAACAGTAAATGGACAAAATATAGATGATGCGATGTAAAAACTAAAAAGTAGAAAGTCTGACAAACTGGACCTACCTGTTCCGAAATAAATGTAACTTCACCATGATTGACCATTTCATAAGTCTCACCAAGAATTGGATTAAAAGGCTTCCAAGTACGTTGGAAGGCATAGTAGACAGATATTGCCCAAGATGCTACAACAATTTACATTAAAAGCAATTCAAAAATCTCTCAAAGAAACAAAAAAATATGAACAATGTGAAATTTACAAGTTCCACTCACTTGCATACACCATGCGCATATAAGGATCGTCACATTCATCTGCCCTGTCTAAAAGGTGGGAGTATTCCATTAACTGCCACAAGGATATCAAAATTAGTACTTAATTTTGCTTGTCCACGGACCATTATGTTGTGTTAGCTAAATCAACAAGCAAATAAGAGAGCAGAAACCTCTGCCATTTTCTGAAGCATTGTCATTGGTTCAAATATCAGGACAGGAAGTGTCACCATTGATGTGACATCAGCTCCAATGTACTTCTGCATCATCCTCCAGTAACTATCTCGTTCCTTTAGAGAAACCAATTATTCTGTTAGTTTACATAATATGTAAAATTGTTTTTTAAAGAACTAACATAATATAAAGACTTGGTATAACTAAAAAGAAACCAAAATATTCACCAAGTTTGTACTGAGTGCTCAAATGAACAGCAGAAACATGTCCATACACAAATCTAGAGAAAAGAGAAAGCATGCCCATTGATATTATGAAGAAAAATACACATTTAGCAACTTTACTGTCTTAAAATCAGTTCAGCATTTAGTGCTCCAAAGGTAGACAAGCAAGTGCTTAGAAACATAAAGATGCATATATACTGTAAGGTATAAATCATAATTATTCAACCCAAGCCTTAATTAGATGTTGAAATAGTAAGGACAATTTTAATTATCCTCACAAGTGCACAAATCGTGTAGTAGCACAGTGTGCAAAAGCAAGGATCGATCCTACGAGAACCTGTTCATAACCCAATAAAATAGCTAGTCAAATGTAATATACCCACTAAGAGCTAACAAAAACTCATATTATATTCATCATAGGCTATTTAAAAGACTCACTGGGTAAAAGCTCAAGCTCATACTTATTTTTATAAGTAAAATATTTGTTGACATTTTAAAAGTACATACAATTTTAAATTTTTCTAAAAGTTTATTATTATTATTATTATTATTATTATTATTATTATTATTATTATTATTATTATTATTATTATTATTATTATTATTATTATTATTTTAACCAAAAGAGCAATAAACAATTTGAAGTAGTAATCCCTTCCCCACACTTATTTTCAGCAATTACTCACCTCCTGTTTCCATCTTCCTTTCAATGCTTCCTCCTCTGCATCTTCTTTACCTCCTTCGGGATTTATAACTTCCAATCCTTCATATCCAATCAATCTGAAAGCCGGAAGAGAAAAGGTCTCTGTTAAAATGAAAGTAACTCACCTATTGCAGGATAAAGAAAAGAAGAGCTAGAACAATCATGAGAACACCCTACTACTCAGTGCCTATAAAAGGGAATTTGGGTACACATTTTCATGCCTAAAACTCCAGAGTAACAAATAAGCTGCATTAAGCAATGAGATTAATTCAGAAGTTAGTTCACAGCAAAATAGAAACTTACAAAATTTTGTATGCCCATTAGAAGATAGCATTCTCCCCTACAGCTAGTATTTAGAAATATAGCAGTTCACTATTACTCCAATCAGTAAAATAACTGACAAAATAACTTTATTCATTGGGACAATGGGGGATCTAATCATGTCAATCTCCATTCATCCTTTGAGATCCAGCCCCATTCATTATCAATTTTCAATTTCCCAGCAATCTTTGAACAAAGGAAAATGTGAAAATCTTGAAGACTGAGATACAAAGGGCTATGCAACATTTGAATACCTTTCTAAAATTGATCCAGAAAAAAGTAAAATGCATTCCAAAGCTCTCAAACAAGTGTTTTTTTAAATCAAAAGTACAAATCTTCCACTCAAAACAGCTCTCAAACAAGTGTTTTTTTTAATCAAAAGTACAAATCTTCCACTCAAAACATTGCACGTACTCAATTAGAAGTGTAATTTGGTGGATTGAAGTGCCACGCACTCACACCAGAAAATTGAAAGAGAAAGCTACCACTTAGCCGCCAAACAAAACAAAAGTGACACTCCGTAGCTCGCTTCTCGAAAAATCGCGCACTGAAAACTGAACAAAGTGCTCCATATATCTATCTATTTACCGAGAGGCGGATCAAATCAAAGCATGGGAAGAAAGAGACGACGAGAAGCTTACCCGTTGACAGATCTGTGAATGGCGCTACTGAACATCGACAAACCCGACGTCATCGAGGCGAAGAAACCATTGCTCTGGTTCTTCTTCGGGCTCCCCATCTCTGCTAAACCCTAATGCAATTCAATCCAAAAAACAAAAGGGGTCGAGAAGATTTGACGAGGACGAGAAAGTGGGTCGGGTTGCTTTTATTTTCGAGTGTTCTTGGGAATTCAGAAGTTGGAATGCTAGTTAAGTCAACCCGTAATGCTGTAGCGTGTGAGTAGGCGCGTGATGAGTATACAGCTCAAAATATCGAAGAAGACAACGACGATGAACCGGCGCCGGCGGACAGCATCATGAAGAATTTATGCTTTTGCTTTTCTGTATGCGCACATTGCCACTGGCCAGAGTAGACACACACGAGCATGCCATTAATTTCGACATTAATATTATTTTTTTTTTCCTTGGGAATATTACATTTTTATCCTCCAATTATACCTGGAGACAAACCTAGCTGAAAAGGTAGCTGAAAGCTGAAAAGTAGCTGAAAATTGAAAATCTATAAACTCGAAGCTGAAATCTGAAGAGTTGTTCTAGATGTTATGTTTAAAAGTGTTTGGTAAAATTAGCTTTTTGATAAGCTAATAAATGTAAAAAGACTAAAAAGTACATATTCATACAATTTAAATAGTTTTAAATTTAAATATGTTTGTTTATATATTAAAATATAAAATAGTGTAATCAATATATTTTAATAAAATATAAAGTAATAACATATATTTGAAAACATATAAAATAAAATAAAATGTTTATAATTCATAAGATTAGTTCATACAAAAATCAATGTTCAAACACAAATGTTAAATTGAAATTACAACCAAACATATTGAAGAGAAAAAGTCAAAAAGGTTTAGCTAAAAAGGTTTTAATTGAGAATGGTAAATGATGTCATTACTTTAAAATAATAAGGTTAAAGATTTAAAAAAAAAAAAAAAAAAAAAAAAAAAAAAAAAAAAAAGTTAGGAAGCTACTAGCTTATTTTGAAACGCTACGCTACCTTAGGGCTCTGTTTGGCAGAGCTTATTTAGGAGCTTATAGCTTATTTTAAGCTACTAATAAGCTATAAGCTCTGTTTGGTAATGTTCCTAAAATAAGCTAGTAGCTTAAAATAGGAGCTTATTTTTTAACGCTACCTAAGGTAGCGTTTCAAAATAAGTCAGTAGTTTCCTAACTTTTTTTCCATCTTTAACCTTATTATTTTAAAGAAATGACATCATTTAACCTTCCCAATTAAAACCCTTTTCTATTATTGTTTATTCGCAATTTTCACGCTAATCGCTTCATCTTCATTCACTCTCCGCAGAAGCATCGCCCATCAGCCACCTCGCTCCGCAGTCTGCAACTGGCCAATCGCAATATCACCGGTCTGAAGGTATGTATATATTTATTTATTTTGTTGTATTACTTGAATTTTTTTTTTCTATTGCATCTCGTATATCCGTAAGCTTGTATATGATATATATTTCATTGTATTACTTGTATTACTTTGCATTATTTGGTTATATTGTACAGAAAAATTAACAAATGAAATCCAATATGCGTTGTACTCCTATTGGACAAGCAGATGTTGATATGTTGCCATAAGCGTTCAAAAATAAGCTCTTATTTTAAGCTACTAGCTTATTTTAAGAACATTACCAAACAGAGCTTAAAATAAGCTATAAGCTCCTAAATAAACTCTACCAAATAGAGCCTTAGTCCTTCAGTTATATGCATAACCATCTTTAATCCATAAGTTATACATTGAGTAGTGATTTTAGTCCTTGAATGACCAAATCAATCACTTTATTAAGCGACAAATTAGTGGTAAAAATAGTTTTCGATGGACTAAAATCATTACTCCGTACATAACTTAGGGGTTAAAGATGGTCACGCATATATGATATAACTTAGAGGCTAAATTTATACAACGAGTATAACTAAATGACAAAAAAATACAAATTTTTTTACAAACAACAAAGAAGCCATTTGCCAGTCATTGCAACGAGGATTTGCAAATTCTATGATGGAATATTGAGTTCTAGTCTGTCAATTAGTCAAATCCAATGATTATTACTTATTAGTCCCAACCCTGCTAGCATAGGCATTTCACATTTGATAACATTTGACATGCATTTTAGTAGAATGTAGTTGCATTTCATTCACAACATAATTTGTTGGCATCATAAATTTTGATGTTTAGTTGTAGAAAATTGCAATTTCACCGAATTATAATTCCCTCCATTTGTTAAATTAGAATTCATGTACTTCTCTTTAAGAATTTCAATTTGACGCAGCCGGGAAAGGAAAAAATAAAGAAAATAACTAAATTGTCTATTATTATTATTATTAGGGAAAAGTGTCAAATTGGCCCCCTAAGTGGGGTAGATAGTGCAATTAGGCCCCCTAACTGAAAAAAGCTTCATTCAAGCCCCCTAAACCGGCAAAAAAGTGCAATTGAGTCCTAAATGACTTGTTTATCAGGTTACTACTCCTTGGATTGAAATTAAGTGAGAAACTTTGTAATTTGTATCACATTTGGTCATAATTTCAAATTAATTTGTATTCTATAAATAATTTTAATAATTTTTAATTTAAAAAAAAAACCAAAAACCAAAAAAAAAACAAAAAAAAACAAAACAAAACAACAACAAAAAAAAAAAAAAAAAAAGTCGGCAATCCAGCTTGGGATTGTCGACTTTTTTTTTTTTTTTTTTCAAAAACATTATTTAAATAATTGTTTTTATATTATGAAAAAAGTTTTGTAAAATTATTTTAAATAATTTAAAAATAATTATTTTAAATAATTTATAAAAAAAAACAAAAAATAGATATACAATTATGTAAATTATAACAACAAATATTATATAGCGCAATTGATGAAATTGGTTGGATCGATTATACTTTCTGATGTTTTCCTTGTTTGAATTAGAGCAAATAATTGTCCAATTACCCGTACAAATAAATTTTTTATTATATATTTAGATAATAAAAATAAAGATGAAATTATAAAAACTTCTAATATTAAACGTGTACATTTATTTGATTATAAGATAGTGCAAAAATATTACTCAATTAATTGAATAATATATGACTTGTTTGTCTACAGTTATCTTAAAAATATCGATATGTAATATGACTTATGTACTTATATTATTACTGAAATAAATATGAGAAAAATGAGAAATAATTTAATTATAATTATTATAAAAATAAATTCAACAACCAATGTTTAGCTTAATTACCATAATAATTATTATGCAATTATTATTAGTCAATTACACTAATATATGTGTAATTATACTTTTATACCTTAAGTATATTCATTTTCACCATATCGTATTTAGTTTTTTCTTCCTCTTCCATATTTGAATGAATTAATTGTAATTATTATAAAAAAATCTAACAGTCCATGTTTAATTAAATTTTTTTAAGTTTAAATAATTTAAAGCTTTCAAAAGGAAAGTGTAATTATTTTTTAAAAAAGTTTTTAAATAATTTTCAGTTTGAGGTGACCTTTTAGAAACCTGCAAATTGGACAAATTGCATGAAATGAGTTAGTTTAGATACTCAATTGTAGTTTTTTTAAGGTTCAGTAGCCTAATTGCATTTTCGTGTGCAGTTCGGTAGCCTATTTGACCCTTAGATTTGTGCATGGTAAGAAAAACCCTTTAAAAAAAATAAGGACATCAGTAACGCTGTCATATTTGTTTCTTGTTATATGTTTCCTTTTGTTTCCTATTACTCCGGATTTTGTGAGTTTCTTCATAGTATTTCCTGAATGTTTATAATATTCATTTGTTACTTTAGGAGAAAATAATAGTGTTCTGATTTGGGAGGAGGGTAATACTTTTATATATAATATAGATAGATTATGACATCCAAGTAATTTGAATAGTTATGGTAATTAAGGAGTATATATGAGTACTAATTAAGGAGTATATATATATATATATATATATATATATATCTTAATAAAATAATATGTATGTTTAATTTCATTTAATTATGGACGTAATATGCATATGTTTAATTTCCTTTAATTATGTTTGTAATATGTGTATGATTAATTTCGTTTAATTATGTCCGTAATATGTGTATCATTAATTTCCTTAATTGATTAGATAAAACCTATATTATGATAAGTATAAAACATAAAAACAGTTTAATAAAAGTATAATGTGCGAATTAATTTCTTAATTACTATTACTATATTTATTAAGATTTCATTCAAAAGTAACCATTAGTATAATTTTGTATGTGTAGTAATTTATAATTGTATGGACGTAATAATCTATGAATTGGAATAATTATCATAATTTTTTACTATCCTTTAATTATGGATGTAATATTTGTATTATCAATTTGCCTAACTAATAAGATAAAATTTATATTACAAAAATTATTAATTCCTTAATTGTCATAATTTTAAGATTTTATTCAAAAATAATCAAAAGAAATGCGAGTAATTGATATTATTTGAACTAAAAAATATATATAATTGATTAACGGATATACATTACCATAATAAACGGATTAACATATGTATCTGTATTATAAAAAATGGAGAAAGCCTTTTTGGTAAGATATATTAGGAAAACTTTAATTAATTGAAATATAATAGGAAAATTGTATTAGGAAATTGATTAGCTAGTATTTTTATTTTCCAAATTCTATATTTGTAATTACTGTTATAAACGGATTTAATATGAAAATTTAAGTAGGAAGTTATGTTAAGAGTTTTGAAATATTATTATTATTATATTATTAATTATTAATATTAGAGAAATTATATTCAGATTTTAGATTACTATTACGAAGTATTATTATTATTATTATTATTATTATTATTATTATTATTATTATTATTATTATTATTATTATTAGTATTAGTATTATTATCATTATTATCATTATTATCATTATTATCAATCATTATTATCATTATTATCATTATTATTATTATTATTATTATACTCTTAACATAATAGGTAAGCAAAAAAACTTCATGCAAATTCCAAAATAGGGATATGCATACAAAATGAATCCACATGTTGTTTGTTAGAAACTCATAATATTCACAAAGCAAGTTATTGCTAACTCGAACTCTCACGGGGGAGCTAATAAGTAGACGAAATGAATATACACGCATCAACAATGTACAACTATTGAAATATTATAAGAATACATCACAAGAAGAAGTAATTGATTCTTACTAAAAATTTAAATTAAAAATAAAGCTTATTTCTAACCAATTATGAAATATATAATACACTTAATAAGTTTTCATTCTTGATTCACCGGAAATGTTTTATTCCATCATCAACATACTTAATAAGCTTTCTGAGATCCAATAATCCCTTTTCTCTCAATTTTATCTCTGATGCATGAACTCTGTTGCTTTGAAAAAAAAAGTTGTGATCTTCAAAGTGTATTATAATAACACGACAGAATTAATTAGAAGTGAATTTCACAAATTTAATAGGTTTACAGAATTCGAAGACTTAGTTAAGGAGATATGGAATGCTTTAATTTGTGACCGTGTGCTCTACATAACTTCCTCTAGTAGCATTTTTTTTCTGGTTTTTCTTGTTTGTTTTCCTTGGCATCTTCCATCCCAGAGGCTCTCTATGAAAATTTTCTTATTGCGAGATAATAGTAATAATAAAACAAAAAATAATAATAATAATAATAAAACAAAACATCACCATCATCTTTATCAACACCCATTTCCTTTTCTTTTTCTTTTCCTTTTCTTTCTTCTTCTTCTTTCTTCCTTGCGTTTCATTCATCTTTCTTCCTTTTCTTTTCTTTCTTCTTTCCGGTCTTCTAATAATAATAATAATAATAATAATAACAATAATAATAATAATAATAATAATAAGAAAAAGAAGAAAACGTTACCTGCCATTTCATCATCTTCTTCTTCAACCGGCGGGGAGATAGAGATAACCGAAGGAGGAGAACTCGCCACCGTCGCAGATTCGCCGCCGTCGCCTCTCATCTGCGGAGGAGAGGAGAGTTCACAGTATATATATATACTATTTCAAATAAGAAAAAATACATATGCTACAAAAACAACCAAAACCATTGTGGCATATATATATATATATATATATATATATATATATATATATATATATATATATATATATATATATATATAATAATATGTAATAATAATTGATTGCTAATTTTATGAAAATATATATGGTTAACTAATATAATCAATAATTTACCCAAAATATTTATCCAATTTACATTTACTATTTATTAAGAAATAAATTAATAAATAATTAATAAATTAATTAATTAATAAAATCAATATTTTGACTAAAATGCCCCTAAGTTTGGGCGGGAAAATTTGGGAGGAGGATAATACTTTTATATATAGTATAGTATAGATTATTATTATTATAATTATTATTGCACAATGGCATTTTAGTCTTTATATCACTTTTTCCCTTCCCATTTCCAATAATTCTATTCTTCCATTCCAAATAATGTAATTTGAATTCTTACTTTATTCACACCTTATTCTTTTCACATCAAATTACAATTATTTTTTTCCTTAATTCCTTTCTTCCAACTGAATGTCGGTAAATGAATTTGGTCTGCGAGAATGTTAGATTTTCAAACTCTGTTTTCAATTAATTTTTTCCATTTTCTTCACATTTTTATGTGATGGGAAATTCCTAAAAATATTACATTACCTCTAAACACCCTAATGTTATTAACATGTCAAGTTTGGAGTCCTCACCATAAGGACATGAAATGACACTTTGGTTCCATTGATCTTTAATAAATTTTTTTTATAGGCATTATAATAGTTTTTCACATTAATTGAATTTGACTTTTATAGGACGTTTGGTCCAAGTAATATGAGATTTCCTAGTAATATAGGGAACATAATGTATTTGGCTAGGCATGGGCAAAATGGCTCGGTTTAGCCGAACCGAATCGAAAACCGTTGGGTATATATATATATATATATATATATATATATATATATATATATATATAGGCCCCTATTCAGGTGAGGACAATTTATTTTGAGGTCAAAGAGGTGTAATCTCAACCATCCAATATTAAAATGCTTAGATTAAAGATTATATTGATAGTCCACGCCATATTGAGATCAAATAGGGGTAAATTAGAGTCTTTTAGTTTGGTAATAATTAAGGTATGATTTTTAATTACAAAGTTAGCATTTGATGATCTTTTTAATTATGGAATGAGGGTGAGTTTACAAGGAACGTGTATTTCCTGACTTTTCAACATTGGCGGCATTTTACTAACGTAGAGTATTAACAAGGAGCTTGTAGAATTTGATTCCGCCATGGCAGACATGGATCGGAGGTGATTTCAGAGCAAATTTTTGGACAAACATCGTCAAAAAACGCAGAGATAACTACCATGCAAGATATGTATTGATTCCTTCTATCGTTGTGATCCGTAATGATTGGAAAATACTAAGATTTGTATTTAAACGTGATAAGTTGCTTGAATATGGGTTGAATATCTGTAAAAATGCAAGCATGATGACATATTTCGTTGTGTGACAGCTAGAGGATTAGATAATGTGCCGTTACCCTTAATTGTGTGTGACTACTCTATTGTATATAGTGAGGAATATAGTTAGGAATTTCAATATTTTCTACCTTGCCATTGTTTGAAGATTGGTATTACTTTAATCTTATGCACATTGTTTCTGTTACCATGCATATGTGTGCCTAATGCTCAAAGTCCATTTGTTTTTTTTTTTAATAATTTTTTAGCATTCAAATTTGGATCTGATAGATTGGTTTCTTTGTTCAGAAAACTTTTGTGCCGTGGAGCAGCGATTATGTGGCTATTTACTATCTATTGTTTGCCTTGTGTGAATATCGTGCTTCATTATTTACTACATATTTTTTCGAATAATTACAATGATATTTGTAATTTTTGAATACATATTTGCGTTTAATACTTAGTTTTGATTTCCTAGTATTTTTTGTGTGTTTTTAATCTATTTGGATATTAAGTTTGTAATTAAATACAATATAAGTATTCATTGTATTTACCTTGGAGTGTTTTTTGAGTCTTTATTCAGTTGTATTAGTTAAATTGGTAGAACAGTATAAGTCTTCATCATGGTACAAATATTCATTGTAAATGGAAAATACCAAGTTAAATATGGTGAATATGAGTGGAAAAGATCAAAAGGAAAACCAATTGATGGTATAGAATTGTTTTGCATATAACAGAATGATAGTTTAGTGTGAAACGTAATATATGCCTTTTAAATCATGTGCATTTGTGGGAAAAGGGAGTTAATAATTAAAGCATACGGTGGGTTCGATTGTGTGCCATCTTGGGATATTATGTGTGTCGTTTTAGTGAATTTTGTTTGACAACTGAAATATATACAATTGATAGCATACAACGGTATGAATGTGTTTTTTGATGGTGTTTTTTGCATGCAACAATGACATATTTAATGATTCACGAAGCCTAACGTATTGAACTATTGGTTGTTGTTGGTTTTAATATTCCCCACATAGCATGTGAAATTTCAAATGATTGTTTTGTTTAATTTTAAGTAGTTACAAAATAAGAAATTTTTTTGCCATAATTGGATTAAATGTGTGGCAAATGAAGAAGACATCAATGGTGACACGCGTGTGAGTGAACAGTGCGAGAATGAAGAACACGGGGAATACGAATGTATACCTGATTGTGATGAAAGAATTAAACCCCACCTAGGGAAACGTTTTCAAACGTTAGACGAGGGTGTTCGGTACTACAAAGAATATGTCGCATTTGTAGGATTCGATATCCGGGGCAGCACATATGCATTAATAGAGTCAGTAGCAAATGGTCGGGATAGATTCCGCACACAGTTGTGTGTTTAATTACAGAACAATGTGTGCCTATAATATATGAGTTGTGTGTCATGTCTGTATTACACTAGAAATCGTTAATGAAGATTGCAAAAAAAAAAAAAGAAGATTAAAATGAAGAATTTTATGAATAGGAACATGAGTGTACTGGTAGTTATTAGATGGAACGTGAATATGAATATTAGATAGTTGAATGAATACAAAAAAGTGAATAACAGTGAATTCCGATGATAAAATTAAGTTCGGCTATAGCGTGTATCAATTACTGTGTAATTATAGACGAGTTTTATTTTTCAAGAATTTACCTGATTAGTTAGAAATAATTATAAGTTACTTTTGGGAACGTGATTATATGAAATATGGAATGCAGTTTTAAACATTGTGTGACATTTATTGAATTAATGTGTGTCACAACTAATAAGTCGTGTGCCCAGCCGGACAGGATGGATTAGGTTTTGTATTCAATGTCTCAATCTGTACAATGTAATCTGTAATACCTATATACAAACTATAGAAGTATAACATGAATAGAAGTAACGTAATAACAGGAGTCCTAACATGACTAACCCTAGGAGTCCTAACACTCCCCCGCAAGCTCAGGGAGGCGCAACGACCTGAAGCTTGTCACGAAGAAAGGCAAAACGAGGAGCCGCCAAAGGCTTTGTGAAAATGTCAGCCAACTGATCTTTGGTGGAGATGAAATTAACCTGAAGCTCACCCGCAGCTACCTTGTCACGAACAAAATGATAGTCTATCTCAATGTGCTTCGTGCGTGCATGGAACACAGGATTGGCACACATATACGTGGCACCCAGATTATCACACCACAGAGTCGGTGAAGACGACGGAGGCATGCCAAGCTCTCGAAGCAAAGAGATAACCCAAGTTACCTCAGCACAAACATCCGCAATGGCCTTGTGTTCCGCTTCTGTAGAGGAGCGAGCCACAGTACGCTGTTTCTTGCAGACCCAGGACACAAGATTGGACCCCAAGAACACAGCAAATCCACTAGTAGACTTCCTATCCAGAGGGCAGCCAGCCCAGTCCGAGTCACAGTAAGCATGAATGACCAAAGGAGAGGACTTACGCAATTGCAGACCCATATGAGTAGTGCCCTTCACATACCGAATAACCCTCTTAAGCTGAGCCCAGTGATCCACCGACGGAGTATGCATATGCTGACATAACTGATTCACCGCAAACGATAAATCCGGACGAGTAACAGTAAGATACTGCAAAGCACCAGCAAGGCTCCTGTATCTCGTGGGATCTGCATATGGCTCAGAGGAAACACCAGAAGAACGAGACACAGGAATAGGGGTTGCCAAAGGCTTGCAGTCAGTCATACCTGCACGCTTGAGAATATCAAGCATGTATCTCTTCTGGGAAAGTAGTAGACCGCCATCAGTAGCCACAGTCTCAATACCCAGAAAAAAGACGGGCTGCCAAGATCCCGAATCTTAAACGCCACGGAGAGTTTTGAAATAAGCATAGACACCAAATCAGAACTACTCCCCATAACAAGGATATCGTCCACATACACAAGCAAATACACACGCAAGTCCCCTTGAGAGTAAATGAACAGAGAAACATCTGTCTTAGAGGCCTTAAACCCAATTGACAAAAGGAAAGCATGTAAACGCGTGAACCACGCACGCGGAGCCTGTTTAAGACCATACAAGGATCTCTGCAATAAACACACATGCCCTGGAAAATCCGAATCAGCATAACCAGGCGGTTGAGCCATATACACAGTCTCAGCCAGATTCCCATTTAAGAACGCATTGTGCACGTCAAGCTGACGCACAGTCTAATCCGAAGAAAGTGCCAAAGACAGAAGTAAATGTACCGTAGTAGGCTTCACAACAGGACTGAACGTATCAAAGAAGTCCTGACCAGCCACCTGATTAAATCCTTTTGCCACAAGCCTGGCCTTGTGCCGCTCAACCGAACCATCCGCCTTCCGCTTGGTGCGAAAGACCCATTTGCAACCCACAACATTCATGCCTGGCTTAAAAGGAACAAGCCTCCAAGTCTGATTCTGCAGCAGTGCATTGAACTCAGCATCCATAGCCTCACGCCATTCAGGAAATGGAACGGCCTGAGTATAACAAGTAGGCTCAGACGGGCTCAATTCAGCAGATAAAGCAACCAGCACCGCACCTTCCTTCTGAGCCCGACTCCGAGTCATGGGACCAGGACCCTGGGGTACTGAACGAGCACGACGACCCCGAGACGGAGCCACCAGCTGAGAAACAGTAGGAGGCAACACTTCCACATCAGAAGAAACAGGAGATAACCGAGCAACACCCCATGGCAACGACTGAGGACTTACATCGGGCTGCACAACTGTCTTAGCAGCAAAAGGAAACACATGCTCATCGAAACGAACATGCCTACAAATGAAAATTTTGTTAGTGTTCAAGTCCATACATCGATACCCCCGAAAAGAGTCAGGATAACCAAGAAAAACACAAGGAGCAGACCTGAAACTCATTTTATGACGATTATAGGGTCGTAAGTGCGGAAAACACAGACAACCAAAGACACGCAGAAAAGAATATGATGGTGGTGACCGATATAAGACAGCATAAGGACTCTTATTGGATAAAACAGAAGTAGGCATACGATTAATAAGATAAACCGCACACTCAAACGCAAAATCCCAGAACCTAGCAGGAACAGAAGAATGAGCAAGCAAAGTAAGACCTGTCTCAACTATATGACGATGCTTACGCTCAACACGACCATTTTGCTCGTGAGTATAAGCACATGACTGCCTGTGAAAAATACCGAGACGAAGAAACTCAGAATGTAACTTCTTGTATTCAGCCCCAAGATCAGACTGAATAGACTTAATACGACAGCCAAAGGAACGCTCAACCAAAGCACGAACTTGAGCAAAAACAACATACAAATCAGATTTTAAACGCATAGGATAAAACCAGGTAAAGCGAGTAAAATCATCGACAAAAATAACGAAGTAACGATATCCATTAATAGAAGTAACTGGAGCAGGGCCCCAAATGTCACTATAAACTAAATCTAAGACATGGGTACTAGAAGAACGAACACTAGGAAGAGGGAAACGCGCAGATTTCCCAAGTTGACAAGCAGTGCAAATAGAATCTAATCTACTAGACGAACTAACTAAGCAAGACTTCAAGATGTGACTTTGAGCACGGTGATGAGGATGGCCAAGATGCCCATGCCACACTGAAGACGATGCCCGAGCCGAAACGAAAGCAGAAGGTGTAGAGACTGGCAAAGAGTATAAACCACCCGAACTGTTACCCCTGAGGAGGACCGCT
>CP025650.1:8570362-8668155 GCA_003576665.1 Ipomoea trifida
AAAAAAATCAAATAAATAAGCATAAGGCAAGATAGTATTACCACAGCGAAAACAACCTGCAACAACATAAATAACAGGAAATTTCACTTTATATCAATAATTAGAACAGTTAACTCAGTTATGATCTCACCCAAAGGTTAGTTCTTACACGTCACCCGTGATTCACAATCCTCGCCTTTTACTCATAAGTGGGGTACGAAACACGTCCACTATTTAGATCTCGGTGGGGTACACAACACATCCACCTTTCAATTCTTACGTGGGGTACGAAACACATCCACGATTTGGCTTCGGTGGGGTACGAAACACATCCACCTTTAAATTCACAAGTGGGGTACGAAACACATCCACTAATTAGATCTCGGTGGGGTACACAACACATCCACCTTTTCAAGATTCACGTGGGGTACACAACACATCCACGATTTGTTCACGAGTGGGGTACGAAACACATCCACTATTTAGATCTCGGTGGGGTACACAACACATCCACCTTTCCAATAATCATAATTAGGTAGTGTTAAACACATATTAACACATTTAATTATAGAGTCGCGAACAAACCCAACACATAGTTATTTTCCCAAAATCATAAATAGTTAAGTAAAATAATTTGGCTTCAAAAACACTCGCCCGGATGCCCGTAGGCTCACAAAACATCACAACACATAAGTCCAAAAACATCGGGGAAAAACCGGGTCGGGAATAGGTCGAAACGAGTCCGCGTTGCGCGGACTCGCAACGGTCCGCGCATGCGGACGCCCGGCGGACGCGGCGTCCGGCCCGCGTCCGCGGTCTCGGCGTCTCGCGCCGAGACTGGGCGCCCTCGGACGCGTAGCGGACGCGCGCGTCCGAGCGGCGTCCAGCCTCTCGGCCGAGGCGCCGTATGGCCAAAACCGCAAGGGCGCGCGGTGGACGCGCGGTGGACGCGCGTCCACTGTCGCGTCCGCCCAATTTTCTGCCCACTTTGGGCCGCAAGTTCGGGGCCGTAACGCCCCGATCTACCACCTTTTTCGCAAATACAAGTATATATGGACCTTAAACATCACATATATGCATAACAAAAATTATGAACACGTACAATAACATTTATCAAGCTCAAATTCAAGATTTTATAGTAAACTTTGTAGATCTAAAGCATAACACACATTTTTCATGAATAAAACTCTAGCATGCAAATTTTTCCTAGCATTTGTCTATTTTCAAGAGATTGAACCGACTTAAGGGAATCCTTACCTTGAATTTTTTTAGATCGCGACTTGAGGGTGTTTCCTTAGGATTTTTCTCCCCAAAAGTCCTAAAAAGTCACCATAATAATAATATATTCTTGTATTAATATCAACACTTAAATGCTAGAGAAGATTAAACCACTAGAGTTTGAAGTCTTACCTAGACTTTGCTAAAAGAGTTGGGAAAAATAGTAGGAGGAAAGTTGATCTCAAGGCAAGTCTTAGCTCTCTTCACTCTCTTTTTCTTTCTCTCCTTCTTCTTCTTTTTTAGGATTTTCGAATGATGCAATGAAGAATGGAAGAATGTTATTAAGTTTTGTCTTAGATTGGAAGCTACAAGTACATAGGCCATACTCCCTTATGTCATCTTCATTAAATGAACATCAAAATCAAATCCTTACAAGATTGTATGCCACATGTCATCACCCTAGCAATCCCTTGGAAGATTTTAATTATCTTGATCAGTTTAAGCTTAAATCAGATGAATGTTCGGAGGATTATAGCTTAATTCGGGAAAAATTCTAATACTAAAATTATCGTAAAAATATTCCCTTCGCAATTCACCAATTTTGGGAATTTTCTGATAGTTCGTTAAATTTAGGTTCAGAGTCTGTAACGTTTCATCCCTTACGGTCCATTTAAAAATTCCCTTGAACTAATTAAAAATTCAGGCCTAATCGTATAATACTCAAAAATTTCCAATTCTGAAAAATTCGAATTAAATCCTCATCCTAAAATTTTTCTCGGTTCGTAATTGATACGTAGCTCGTAGCTTATCGGTAATAAATCCTTAAACGAAACAATTATTTCGAGTACCGAATAATCCTTCCTTAATTGTCATAACTAAAAAAAAATTTATAACGCTATTTTCGAATCTTAATTTTATCGGAAAACCGAGGGGTTACAGGTACAGTTCTTGAAAAATTTTTATGATGCGGCTTTGACTTTTTCTTCATACAAAAATGTGACATCTAGTCATTGTTTCAATGATAGATGCACAATTGAAGCAAATTTCAATGCTTTCATTAGTAGTAGAGATGTCAATATGAGTACTGTGGCTTTTGAAATGAAGAAAAAGTTTGATAAGTATTGGGAGGGTCTTTAAATAAATAAATTGTTGGTTATTACTTATTAGTAATGTGTTTGATCCAAGGAGCAAGATGGGTTTTGTGACAATTTATTTTGAAAAATTATATGGCAAAGATACACTAAAATGTATTGAAATGAAAGAAGCAGTAGTGGAGGTGTTGCATAAGTTGTATGAGGTATACAGTGCATTGTATGCTAAACCAAGTGCAACTACAAATCAAAGTGGGGGGGTAAGTGAATCTTGTGAAACTAGTGAGTCTATTTTAGATGTTGGTGTTACTGTTGGTGATGTCCTAACACTTCAAATTTTTTTGACATGTACTCGGATATGGCATGTGAAAAAAGAGATGTGGAAGAAACATCAAATGAGTTGGATATATACTTGACGAAAAAGATTGAAAAGCTAACTCTTAATATATTGGGTATGAAATTTAATATTTTTTCATGGTGGAAGAAAGAAAGTATGAAATTCCCAATCTTGTCAGAAATGGCAAGTGATGATATTCTTGCAATTTCAGTTTCTAGTGTGGCATCTAAGTATGTTTTTAACACTTAAGGCCGCATTTTAGACCAATATCAGAGTTCTTTGACACTGTATATGGTAGAGGCATTGATTTTGACACAAGATTGGTTACGGTCTTCACTCTAATTTGATGTAACAGTAGTCTTCGTTCAAATATTAGAAGAAACTGAGTTTATGGATTTGCTTGTAGAAGATAAGTGACAATTCTATATTTTATTATAAATTTGTATAGTATATACTATATTAGTTTATGATTCAATATTTTATTAATTTATCTTGTTTTTTTCTTTTGTTTTGTTGTACAAAGATCTGCAAATCAACAGGGCAACGTCATGATATCGATCCGTGATGATGGATGAACAATTGAACAAGATATGACTTTGGAATTTGGATTGCTATGTTGATTGTGTTTGAACTGTTATGTTGTTATGTAATATTGTTATGTAATATTTAGATTTTAGATTTGGATTTGGATGGGTTATGTGATATTTCATGTTTGTAATCTTTGAACATTGGATTTGAACCATGTGATGCTTGGTAATTAGTACTTACTACTTAGTAGTTAGTAGTATGTTTGAACTTTGGATTGCTAATTTGTTATATAATGTTTAGATTTTGAATTTGGATTATGTGAATATGTATTGTTTGGTAGTATGTTCGGAAAATTAGGAAATGTTAAAAGTTGGGGATCTTAAACTGAACTGAATTAACTCCGAATCGAACTTTAATGTTAAACTGAATGGTTTAATTTTTTTAAAATTGAAAAAATAAAACCGAAACCGAAACTGAAAAAAATCGAACTGAAGCCCGAAGCGTCCACTCCTATATGTGGCCATCTCTTTATTGGAAAATTAGTTATTTTTTGTATATCAAATGACCAATTTTGTGTATTATTCCACCATGAACAGAGATGACAACAAAGCATGGTGGAGAGTATACTCTCCATTCCCATCCTTGTAACCTCACCACGTTCCATGTCACCATTCCCACTGAAATTTTTGGGGGATGGAAACTCCCTATCCATGGTCAACCCTCTAATCAAACACTCAAACTAGTACAATTTCTAATATTTATATTTTAAAAAATCAAATATTTAAGTTGTTAGTCTTAAAAATTAAAGTACAGTCTTTTATTGTTCATAATTATACAATTATATATCTAAAGACATAAGAAATTTCGATCCAAGTTATATCCTTGATTTATGTTGGTGTTTATCGTGCTGACATTTTTGTACATTGTGTTTTTAGAGTTGTACCATAAACTCTTTTGGACAAAAGTATCACTACCTTTATAACTTCAGTTATCTTTTTCATTATTGTTACTATGTACATGCATCCACCATATCTTTTCTCATATTCTTTAATCTAATCTAAAAACATAATAAGTCTCAATCAAGGTTATATCCTTGATTTATGTCCCTCTTTTTATATGTTAATAAATGTATACATTTTGCTTTAAATGTTGTATACTTCAATGTTATTAGACAAAATTGTCCCTACTATATTTTTGTTATACAAAACTACCCTTACACCGTTATAACACCGTTACTTTTGAGTTAATACCTCCATTGGTCCTCCGAGTATTAGCGATATACCAGCGGTGGTCCCTAGTCTTTAAAACGACCAGGAGTCATCCTCTATGTTTTTCAAAATAACCACCCGTGGTCCTCCGTTAGGTTGGGTGTCAATTGAACGTTAATTGTTGAGGGCAAAATTGGCATTACAATAATTTCACTCCAATCTCACAGACCACAAAACGCATCGTTGTTGCGAAGATGGCGCAAGTTCACATCGTGAAGGCCTTCCTCTTTGCTGTCGTTCTCGTCGTCTTCTCCGTCGCTGCTACGGCTCAGAATATCGGATCTGCTCCAACTCCTTCGCCTGATGCCGGAGCCGCATTCTCTCTCTCGATTTCTTCCGCCGTGATCGGTACCCCTCCCCTGGTGTCCGTCGCTGCTCTCCTCAGGCACTGAGTTTTGAGTTTTGCATTCGTTGATTTTTGATCCGTTCTATCAGTACGATTTATCAGTAGGATTGTTATGCAAGTGCTTGTTTTATAGTGATGTTCTTAAGACATCATTTTGCTGGTATATAATATAATATCTTTTATTATACAAAAAAAATTGAATTTCTCTCAAATTCCTGAGCCCTAATCTGCACGCCTCCTCTGTTTCCGATGAGTAGGGCAGCAGCTGCGGTGGAGTGCTCTCTCTCGTCGACGGCAGCTGGTCAATAGCAGCAGAGCTTAGCAGCGAAAGCGTCTCATCTCTCTCTCGATCGGCTTCCCAGCAGCTCCAACGGATGGCAACAATGGCGTGGAAGGACTCCCCTGTTTCCGGCAATGGAATTCCTCGAGATGGCTATGGCGGCGGGTTCTCCTCTTGGCGATGGTTCTCTCGTTCTCCGACGAACTAACAAAGGCGAAGTTTTTCCCTCTCGGTGACGAAGCAGCAATGCGGTGAAGCTCCGGTAGCTGGGCAATCCGGCGGTGGTGATGCCTTCCCCCTCTTCTCTCCCTCCCTCTTGTCGAAGTTGGCTGCCGGCAGTGAAGTGGTGCGTTGACGAGGATGTTGCTCGGCGAACCAGTGAAGCTACGAATCAAGATGGGTTATAGTTAAAGCTAATTAGAGTTTATGATTAGGGCTGAGAATTGAGCAAAAATGACAGTCTTAAACATGAAATACATGGAAATGACATATTTGCCCTCAATTTTAACGTTCGTTTGACACTCAACTTAACGGAGGACCACGGGTGGTTATTTTGAAAAAGATAGAGGACGATTCATGGTCGTTTTAAAGATGAGGGACCACCGTTGGTATATCGCTAATACTCGGAGGACCAATGGAGGTATTAACTCGTTACTTTTTAACTCTATCATTATTACCATACAGCTATATCTATCATATCTTTTTCTTATTTTTAATTATCATTTTATTAAAATCATTATATAATTAATTTAATGGTTGATTATATTTTAATTAAATTTCTATTAATGGTAAATCATATATGTGTGTGTGTAAATTACATATATTATTTGTGTATATATAATTCGAATTATTTGTATTTATTAATGTTTAATATTGGACATGAATTTTCGCGCATCACGCGTACAAAATACTAGTGATAAAAATATATGTAGACATTGTATATTGGAGTAATATAATAAATAAATTTGATTTCATTTAGATTTTAATTAGTATGAATTTGTTTTTTTTTAAATAAAAAAACTCATTCATTTAATCATAAGCTGAAACAATTACAAATAGGATCAATGGAACAGTATACCATTCCTTACAGTCAGACATAGAAAAAATTCCCTAGCAATGTTACAAATAACTTGATTCGCAGACTGTTTCACAAATTTCAAGCTAAATCCGTTCGATGAATAACGCTTCTTTAATATCATTGAAGGATTGATCAAACGTAGTCAAGACTGACTTCGGTTGAAAAGTCTTGCACACCACCTGAGTATTTGTTTTCAACCTTACATTCATTGACAATAATTCCATCGATCTGAACTGCAGATGCTCTTTTTCATTGTCATCTTTGTCACCCAGGATGAGGTTCAGATATGCCATGACCAACTTTTATGATTCACACTTATGGAAGAAAAGAACTCGTCAAAAGAAACGAGAGGAAAACAAACTCGTCACACAAACGAATGAAACAGACAGGAAAACACAAACAAATACAGAACACACAAGAAAAGGGAAACAACAGTACACCTCTTCTTGAAAACTTTATTTTAGGGATCCACTAAAATCAAACCACCTCTTTATCCAGATCTAGTTGAATCCTTTGAACTTTGAAACTTCTTCAACTTCCTTCGAGAGTAGGTGATTGAATCGCCAGTGAAAGTTATGAAACAAAAAAAAACAAAAAAAAAAAAAACAAAGGGAAATAGGAGACCGCCTGCCAAAGACCCGCCGACACGAAGCTCCATCAAAACTTCAGCCAGATCTGGCCAGAAGCCGGCGGCCAAAAAAGAGGCAAGGTTTTGAGAGACAGAAGAGAGGATTCGAGAGAAAAGGCTAGGGTTTTACAAAGAAGCACTTTTAAAGTCACCATGGGAGACTTTTAGAACGTAAAACCCAATTAGTATGAATTTATTAGTTATCTTTTAAAATATAAATGTCAAATTTATAAAAATGATTACATTACTATTACTACTATTTATAAAAATGATTACACTACTACTATTTATAAAAAATGATTACATTACTACTACTAATTTATAAAAATGATTACATTACTACTACTACTACTATTTATAAAAATGATTACACTACTACTACTATTTATAAAAATGATTACATTACTACTACTACTATTACATTACTACTACTAATTTATAAAAATGATTACATTACTACTACTACTATTACATTACTACTACTAATTTATAAAAATGATTACATTTCTACTACTACTATTTATAAAAATGATTACTACTACTACTATTAAATGGATTTTGTTATAATATTTTAAGAATATTTGAGTAAATATATAGTTATATATATTATAATATCGAATACTATATAGCGCAATTGATGAAATTGGTTGGATCGATTATGTTTTCTGATGTTATCCTTGCTTGAATTCGAGCAAATAATTGTCAAGTATCATGACATAGTGAACTCTATTTTGCAAGAATTCGAACCAATTCTAAGTCATGATTTTGACTTACAGGTCAAATAGATATACTCTAAAAATAAAATTGGGGACTTCTAAAATTACAATTTGGCTCATCAAAACTATTACAATTTATTCCTAACAATTTTTCCCTTTTTGATGATGCCAAAACATATACTCAATCATGTTTGGCTTAGTCTAGAAATCAAATAATTTTATTTTTCAATTTTATTGCGACTAGCCAATTAGATGAGTGTACAAACATTTGGACCTATGATTTAATTCAATTTAGACTTTCCAAAAAATATGCACTTGTTGGGTTAATTCATTTTAGAATTTTAATTTTTCAACCAACATGCATACTACAATATTTAAGTCAAATTTTTAAGCCATAACATACAGAACTAAAATAGAATAGATCATCATATTATAAACCATGTCATAATTCGAACCAAGAGGCATAGTATTCAAATATTTACACAAAAACTTTAGACTAGAGAATCAAGAAGATTTAAATACCCAACATATCACTAATCCTCTTCCTCAGCTTACCAAAGTCCCCCTTATCATCGGAATGGTAGAATTGTTGATACACACACCCTTGCTTGTAACACTTCGCGACGTCACGTATATCATTCGCGAGAAATACATCGCGACGATACCACCTTGCACATTCCCTTAGGCTTCTTCCATCTTTGTCTAGAATGACATCATGCAATACACCAAAATGTTGTGCAAATAAATCCACCATGTTGTTTTCTCGCTCTTGATCAGTCAGCTTTGGTGCTGCTGGTTGACTAACTTCTTTAAGAGCTGCATAAGTAGAAAATACAATTCCTGAAGAGTTAGTAAAAGTCTTGAAGATGGGTCTCACACCTTTCTCTAAGATGATGCTCCCATGCTGCTGCTTGAACCTCCAAACTGTCCAAACTGATTTTCTATTCTTCCCCCTGTTTTGGCAGCATCTAATGTCCTAGGGAAGAAATGGGCATCACCCTTCTGTTGCGTGCTAAGGGAACATCATGTAAAATGGTAGCCATTGAATCACATGTGCCAAATCCGCACGTGCACATTACAAGTCAACAACTACTCAATGTATATTTTCAAGATCATTGAATTCTCTTCCACATTTGAGCAGTTTTATTTCCTTGAATTTTGCATGGCTTAAATTTGGTTCATACTAGCTTTTAATGGTGACTTTAGATACCCGAAGTTTTGTTCCAAATTTTATTAGAAATACCAGGCACATGAGAATTGAAAATTTAGAACATGAACCATAAGCCTTTTTATTTAGAGATCAGTACATGAAGGATTTCCATAAGTTCCTTCACTTCTTCTTGTTGGTAGAAAACACGATGCTGAATTCTGACTTGATGTACGGCGGTGAGTATCGACTGGCTCGAGTTGATACGTCGAAGTTAGAAGTTGTGTAGTAGATGAAACTAGGCTCTTGTGGGATTGAATCAGTTTCTATTGCAGATGAGTCAAAGGGTTCATTTAGAAACCACATATAGTCAACATCTGGTTTTCGTTGATTTTCCCTTTCTTGCTCACGTACTACGTCTGCAGATGATTTTAGTTCTCCTCCTTCAGATGACAAAATGAGAGAGTCACTAGGAGTGTCTCCAACTTCATGTCCTCCATTTGCAGCACGTCTGGCTCTAAGCATCTCTTGTCTTGCTAGTTCACCCCACTTTTTGGACTTGCGTCTTGTCGTGTCCTTTCCTTCTTGCTTCATTGAGTCCATGATAACCTGAAATAAAATACAAAACAAAAGCTTTCTACATGACTAGAATTTGGTTAGGAGGGTTCCCAATTTATAGATGAGAAAAGATGCCTTGGAACTTGAAACACTTGGAAAAGATGACATTAAATGTCCCTTCAAAGCATTTGGCAGCTTCCAAAGTTCCAAACTTAAATGCTTTATCATCTCAAAAAGCGTTTTCTTCTGCTTGGTCAAATATGGCATTTTTCGAATGTAACATCTTTGCATGCCTAGAAAAATGGTTAGATCAATATATAAAAGATAAACATATACCATAAATTAAAATAATTAAATAGAGTTATACGAAACACATAAATAAAAAATCCACAAATAACATATAAGTAAAAGGATTTTGATATGTAGTTGATCTCGATCATCCCTGTTTCATGCCTTAAAGTTGCAAAGCGAGATTCACACAACGATTTTGTGAGAATATCGACAATTTGATTTTGTGTAGGGATGTGATCGATTTTTAGATCCTTCTTTTCGACGTGGTCGCGGATAAAATGATGTCATACGTCGATATGCTTCGTCCTTGAATGAAGTACATGATTTTGAGAAATCGCAATCACGCTAGTATTATCACAGAAATTACTAACGTCCTCGCAATTAATTCCATAGTCCTTCAACTGTTGCTTCATCCGCAAAATTTGTGAACAACTCCCTACTACTATGTATTCAGCTTCGGCAGTGCTTGTAGCAATGGAGTTTTGTTTCTTGCTAAACCAAGATACCAATCTTCCCCCTAAGAACTGGCACGTCCCAGAGATACTTTTCGATCTATTTTACACCCTGCAAAATCTGCATCTGAATAGCCTGTTAGTGTAAAATTACCTTATTACCTTATTTAGGATACCACAATCCAACATTGATTGTTCTCTTGATGTATCGAATGATCTTCTCGATATACGGTTTGATCAACGTTTGTTCCTTCATCATCTTTGTCAATCCTTTGTGATGTGCTCATTGGTATTTTCACTGAGTTTTTTCCTTCTAAGCCAAATTTCTTGATAAGATATTTTGTGTACTTGGCTTGATTTATGAAAATTCCTTCCTTCATCTGTTTGACTTGCAATCCAAGGAAGTAGTTTAATTCACACATCATGCTCATTTCAAACATGTTCTGCATGAGTTTAGAAAATTTCTCACATAAAGATTTGTCAATACTTCCAAAAATAATATCATTAACATAAATTTGTACTAATAAAATGTGATTATTTTCTTGAATTCTAAATAAGGTTTTGTCAACAAGGCCTTTGGTAAAACCACAACTAATTAAGAATATTGATATGGTATCGTACCAAGCTCGAGGTGTTTATTTTAACCCGTATAATGCCTTCTTTAGCTTGTATACATTGTCAACACTACCTTGTACCTCAAATCTGGGTGGTTGCTTGACATAAACTTTCTCTTCAAGTAAGCTGTTGAGAAATATGCTTTTTACGCCCATTTGATAGACCGTAAAATTCTTGTACGCTGCATATGCTAGGAAAATGCGAATAACTTCAAGTCTTGCAATTGGAGCAAAAGTCTCATCAAAATCTATTCCTTCTTATTGAGAATAGCCTTTTGCAACAAGTCTTGCTTTATTCGTAACAATGGTGCCATCTTTATTTGCTTTATTCCTGAAGACCCATTTTGTACCAAATACGTTGTGATTTTCTGGTCTTGGAACAAGCTCCCAAACATCATTTCTCTAGAATTGATTTAATTCTTCTTGCATGGCTTCAATCCAACTGGGATCACTTATAGCTTCTCTGTCTCATTTGGTTTAATTTGAGATAGGAAACACGGAAATATTACATCCCTTATAGCTAATCTAGTTTTCATGCCATCATGCACATCTCCAATAATTAATTCTTGTGGGTTGATGGGTGTCGAAACCAACAAATAATAAATACTTACTCTTATGAATTGCGCTAGCGATGAGTAAGGTCGTACCCACAGAGATTGGTTAGACTTATTTTTAGCAATAGATTTAATAAATAATGAGATGGAAATAGAAACTTAAATAGTAAAATAAAATGGAAAATAATATCAAGTAGCAAATAATTATCAAATAAATGTCAATGACAACTAGTATCCAACCCAAGGCGTAATATCAGTTTAATTCTAACAAGACAAATATTGATTTGCAAGCCAAACTAACTTTACTCTTTACTAGATTGGTTATGGTTATTAACAAGCTCTAACAACCTGTCTTTCCTTACTTCATCGGTAATAAAAAAAAAAAGCTCTTTAATTACTTCCCTAGCTAATAAACAACCCTAAACAAGCTCTTAGGATTTAATTTACTAACAGCATTAATAGAATTAGAAAGACTACCAATCCTAACCAACAAACTCACAAGCTCGGTTCATTTAAGCTATGCTATATATCTTCATAACACAAACTGAAAATCAGTTATAATCAAATTGTGTTATTTGCTACCAACATCAGAACACTTAAACAATTATGGATTCAAGGTTCTAACTATCAATTTAATAACTTGACAATTGAACAATGTGCCCTATTGCAAC
The DNA here is from genome assembly GCA_003576665.1 of Ipomoea trifida. Lineage (NCBI taxonomy): Eukaryota > Viridiplantae > Streptophyta > Magnoliopsida > Solanales > Convolvulaceae > Ipomoea > Ipomoea trifida. Next base: position 8,582,119 of record CP025650.1, read on the forward strand.
AATTAATCAAGCAATAATTTAAATAAATATAACAGAAGATATATAGATAATAAAGTGCAAAAAATAATTTAGGCTAAATAAAGCTCACTGGGCTTGTAGAATCAAACTTCAATAATCCTTAAATTGGAAGTCTTTACAAAGTGAATAAAATTATTCTACGAAAAACTGATTCACTCCTACTGAAAAATATTATCCTATTTATACTAGTTTAGGCTTAATTTTGGTGGTTCATAAGAGGAATTTGCGGATGAAATCTCTGGTTGGCAGCAATTCATGGAGTTGAATCTTCGTTCCTGGACAACATTCATCGCAGCAGCAGTACGTATCACACGTTGCAGCAATTTGCAGTTGATTGAATCTCCGTCGCAGCAATTCCGATTCGTAAGCTGCAGTCCATGTCTTCGCCGCAATTCTCGAAATTGTTGACGGCTTAATCTTCTTCTGCTACGTACTTAACAAAAGAAAGGAAAATAAAGTTAAAATTATAATTAAAATAAACTTCAATCGTTATACCCTGCACCACGGTGCACATAGCAATGTGCATCACGTACGTAAAACGACGTCGTTTCGGTGTTAGTAGACGTGGACGCGAATGACTCAGAGAATGCATTATCTATAATACACATAATCATTATCTATAATACACAGAACGTTTGCCTAGAATACACAGAATGTTTGTCCAGAATACACAGAATATTGACACAAAATACAAAGATGTTAATGGACGCGAATGACTCCAGGGAATTCATTATCAATAATACACATAATCATTATATAGAATACACAGAAAGTTCGCCTAGAATACACAGAACGTTTGCCCATAATACACAGAATATTGACGCAAAATACACAGAACTCATCCTCCTAACATTCGAATGCACAAACACATCACAACTTGTGTTAATAACATGAATACACATAATATTTACACAAAATACATAGAACTCGTCCTCATAAACATTCGAATGCACAAACACATCACAACATGTGTTACTAACATGAAATCACAACATGTGTTACTAACATGAATACACATAACGGTTGCCTATAATACACAGAACGGTTGCCTAGAATACACAGAATGATTGCCTGGAATACACAGAATATTAACATAAATACAGAGACCGGCCGAAATGGGAAACGTGATTTCCAAAAAAAACGGACGATTAGCTTACAATACTCAAAACGACGTCATTTAGGTACGTGGTGCACATTGCTATGTGCACCGTGGTGTACAGTATAATTTGCCAATAAACTTGCTTTGGGCTGCTGTGATTATTAAAACAATTGAAATATTAAGTTTGGGTCAAAAACAATAAAAAGGAAAGTGATTAGCTTATTTGAGCCCAATTCTTGTTAATAATATTAATATAATTTTAATAGTTAAAATAGTCATTAAGCCTAATTATTCGCATAATTATTATATTAGTGCAAAATATAAAATAAAGTTTAAAAATAAATATAATATTAAATAAATAAAACTAATTTATTATAAGAATTAATGTAAATTAAATATAAAAATAGTGCTTATCAATATCATGGATGATTTTTGAGCCATCTCAAATCTGGTTGAAAATTGTTTTGAGAAGTGTGCAACAATGTGGAGTCATTGGCGCGTGAGGTGGGTGTAACACCCCGTAATTTCGTTCAAGCCTTGAGACCGGTAATTATTTCTACCGTGTAATTTGTTTGGCTTAATTGGGCTTCGTTCTTCTGATTGATATATATATATATATATATATATATATATATATATATATTTCTTATTCCGGAATTAATTATTTATTCTAAGGTCTAATTCTTGATTTACTTCCTATAAGGGATTTCTTTAAATTGGATCCTTATATTTCTTATAAGTAAAAATATTTTGTAATGGCCCAATTTATTTATTTTTGAAGGACCAATTTCATACTTACTAGTATTGTATTGAATAGTGCAAGACCCATTCTTTATAAAAGCCCATTATTTATTCTAGTTACCCTAATATAATATATACACTATGTATGTAATGATCTTCCTATCCATATAAAAGAGTTTGTGTTGACTATTCCTACCCTTTTCGTTCTCCTGCAAAATAACTTTTCCTACCCTATCATTTCCTAAGAACCCTACAATATACACTATCTTCTATACTTCAAGATTCAAGACAAAGATTGCTCCTTTAGAATTTCTAGGGCTTGGGTAAGTGTTTTTCTTTAGAAATATGCCATGTATCATCTCATTTTCATGATCTTTTTATAAGTTCTTATGGTGTTCTTTTGGGATCTTTCTTTGGGAAAAGATGATCAAGTGGGTGGGAGTGGCTTGTGAAGAGGAAGGTGTTTGCTTGGTTTGAAGTTGTGCTTCAAAAGGTAACCATCATGTCTCACTAAAACCTATTTTACACTCTTGATCTATGTATAATACTTGGTGATTTGGAATCCTGTGGAAATTTCTTGGTTTAGCCTTTGTTCTTGATGATTTGTGATTTATTTTGATGGGTTATTGAACTTGTGTTCTTGATCCTTTGCATCTTGATGAGTATGAGCATCTATTGTTATGGATTCCATGTTTATTTGGCTTCTGAGATGTGTAATCTGGGCAATCTGATCATATTTTTGCGTTCTGGAATGACTATTTCGTATTTTGTACCGAGTCTGGGAGTTGTGTGTTGGGGTTACTCTTGCGGTGCACTCTAGCGGTATAATGTGTCCCGTTAGGGTCTTCCGCAAGGTGACGACGGTGGGAGGTGGCGGAGGGTAGTCTTCCGCCAAGGACATCTGTTCCCTTCTTACGGATTGGGGTAGCGGAACAGGGTGTTCCGTGAGGGTGCTCCGTCAGTTCAGTTTGAGTTATGTTTCCAGTAGCTGTTATGTGATCTGTTGTCTTGTTGATTCATCTCTGATTCTGGAACTTGTTTGGATATTTTGTTGAGTATTCCACCTTGGTTCTTGAGTATTTATTCATGCCTTTTGGTTCATTATCTTGATTTGTTGAGCTAGTATGGTTGGTTGAATCCTTGGTTATTACTCTGAGTGTATGATGTGTTCATAACTTGAGATGAACACTGTGGGTGGATAATTCTTGGGGATGAGTCTGAGGTTGGATGTGGGGATGTGAGTCTTTTGAGTATCTTTTGGCTTGTTGAGGGTGAACTAACCGTGGGCATCATTTGCCTCTGTGGTTGGGCTTTTGCCTCTGTGGTTATGGGCATCATTTGCCTCTGTGGTTATGGGCTTTCGCCTCTGTGGTAATGGGCATCATTTGCCTCTGTGGTTGGGCTTTATGCCACTGTGTACTAACTTTGGTTTAGTGGTTGGTATGAGGGATGGTATTGTGGTTGGAGGGTAAGGTTTGGTGCTTATCTTTGGTATGATGTTTGTTTGGTTCCTTATGGTTCTTTGGTTGAGTTGTATCTCAGTTGTTATCCGTTATTCCTTGATATATTGCGGTTTGGTGGTTTCTTTGTGAGTAATCTGTTGAGGTTATGATTCAGTTGGTATTCCATTATAGACTTGTCGCCTTGTACATTCATATTGGATATTGGTTTTACTTGGAGAGTCCTTGGTTTATGACTTATTCAGCTTGTTGTTGCTGAGTCTCCGTTTCAACTAAAGAACAGTTCATTGGTGTGTATATTCTATACGGGTGTATAAACCTATTTACAAGCTTATTATATTATGTATGTTCTCACGAGTGTGAGTGGTGGTTGCTTAGCATTCTTTTGCTAATGGTTTTCTAAATGTTTTCTAGGTATGGAGTAGTCTAAGCCGAGAGCGCGCTAGAGCTATGTTATGCTTGCTTAGACTAGATGATGTCTTAGACTCCTTTCGGGCCTGTGTGCCTTTGTTTTGGATTATGTACCTTGACTAGTTTGTTGTTGTTATGGTTGAGGATTTTATGTTTTGTTTTTGGATAGCCTGTGCATCTAGGCTGTGTTTTACCTAGATGTGGCATGACACCCGATAAGTTTTAAATCGCTTCCGTTATAGTATGAGTAGTTGTTGAGATAAGCAGCTTTTATGTTTAAAGTTTTAGCTATCTCAGCTTGTGAAAAGTTGGGGTGTCACAGTGGGAATGGAAAAATTAGTGGGTTCATTGTGGGTCCCACCACTAGTTCCAATTTCCACCCCAACTTCCTCTACGACATCTACTCCATCTCTAGCATTAACTTCCACCCCAACTTCCTCTACAACATCAACTCCTTCATTTTCACCACTTGTGCGTGTCACGTCATTTTGCTCAATATTGGACTCATTAATTTCCAGATCACTTAAACCCTACAAAACAGTATCTTTGGAAGCATCATTAGTAATAATCAAATTATTTGGAACATTATTACCATTTTTCGAATCACCAATTTCCTTGATTTTTGAAGATTCATCAAATACGACGTGGATCAATTCTTCTACCACCGGTGTCGATTTGTTCAATACTCTGAATGAATGATCTGCTGGTAGATGAATATCCAAGGAATATAGCTTTATCTACACGCTCATCAAATGTTTTCAAATAATGTTTGCCATTTTTAAGAACAAAATATTTGCAACCAAGTAAATGAAAATAGCTAAGGTTAGGTTTTCTCCCTTTCCAAAATTCATATGGTGTCTTGTTGTGTAGCTTGTTGATAATGCTTCTATTTTGGGTGTAGCAAGCAGTATTAATTGCTTCTGCCCAAAAGTGTTTTGGTAAATCGGGGGTCGGAATCATCATACGTGCGGCTTCCTTAAGCGTTCGATTTCTGATTTCAGCAACACCATTTTGTTGTGGCGTTCTTGCAGCTAATAGTTGATGTAGAATTCCTTGTGAGCTACAGTAAGCTTGGATTACGCCATTCACGAACTCTGTACCTCTATCCGTACGTATTTTGGCTATTTTGAGTTCTTTCTCATTTTGAAGCTGCTTCAATAATTCTGGTAACTTCTTCTCCTCTTCATTAGTCTTGTTGAGAAATATAGTCCATGTGTACTTAGAAAAATCATCAACAATAACAAGAGTATATTTCTTACCACTCATACTTACTGGGTCTATTGGACCAAATAAGTCCATGTGCAATAGACTAAGAGGTCTTGATGATGATTCTTGAGCCTTTGATTTGAATGAAGTTTTGACTTTCTTTCCTCGTTGACATGCATCCTAAATTTGGTCTTTCTTGTACGAAATATTTGGTAGCCCTTTGACTAGATTGTTTGCTGCGAGTTTGTTGATAGTCTTGAAGTTTAGATGACTCAGCTTCTTGTGTCATTCCCAACTTGTAGCATTTGTATTGTTGACAACTAAGCATATTGACTTCTTTGTCGCAAACCAATCAACAACATACATGTTTCTTTTCCTTGTCTCTTCCAGTATAATTTCTCTAGTAGATTCATTTTTCACTTGACATTTGTTCTTTGAAAAAAATCTACTAAATATCCCTGGTCACAAAATTGACTTGTACTGAAGAGATTGAACTTGAGTCCTTCCACGTAGGATACATCTTCAACTTTTGATCCATTCCGAATAATCGTTCCGGTTCCTTTTGTTGCGCCATAGTGATCGTTACCATCGAATACGACTTTTGGTCCTTCGATATTTTTGAAATTCACTAGACTAGACTTATTTCTAGTCATGTGACGAGAACATCGCTATCGAAGTATCAAACTTCCTGTAAACAATTCAAACATTTTTAGGTACCCAGTTTTACTTAGGTCCTTGGGTGTTAGTGATTTTTGGTACCCAAATGCACATTGTGTAAGATTTTCCCTAATAATATATATATTATATATTATATATTAGGGCCTTAATTAAGTGGTGCAAGTTAACTAGGCTTATTAAGTAGTTTGGTTGGACCCAATAACTAGTAGTTGTTATTCAACCAGACTCTGTGCCTATATAAACCTGTATTGATGGGATACAAGGTAAGCATTGTATAGCACATACAGTTACGGTACTCATACTGCTCAGTAGACACCAGTACACTATCTAGGGTTCTGAGTCAAGTATGAGACAAATATGGCTGACGGTCTACCGTTCAAGAGGCATTACATCAACTGTGGCTGGAGATCAATACGGCTTCCGCTTCCGCTACTACGAATCAGGTTTCTCGTATACTATTCTATTTAGTTAGATTATATATATCTAACATTTGGTATCAGAGCTTTTATAATCTCTGTCCGATGGATTGTTTTGCCTAAAACAATATTAAGATTGATATACATTAAGTTTAGTATATGCTTCGGTTTTCAGTTACATTCATTCTAATTCATCAAATATGCATATAAAATATATATTTTGATATAATTAAGAAAAATTATGTATATTTTTGAATGGATTATTTGTAATTGGATTTGTGCGTACCGGAGATTCGCCGTTTGTTTTGTCGTTTTACGGTTTTACGATCTGCGTTGGGGGACTAAGTGACGGCAACAACTAGAGCCAAGTTTTTTTTCTCTGCTCTGTTTATTTTTCGTTACTACGAGTTTCCCTTCCGATGCCGTCGACGTACGCCATTGGGTCTATCGTACGTGGACGACGGTGGGGATTGGGTGGTGATGTTCGCGAGTTGACGTAGCGGGCAGTGGCCGGTGGCCGGCGATGCTTCTCAGGCTCCAGGTCGACAGCGGTTAGGCGCTGCTTTCCGGTGGCCATTACTGCCTCCATCAGGGTGAACAGGGGTGACGACTATGAGGATGTCTGGTGTCGCGATTGAGGGTGTCGGCGGTAAGCGTTGGCGTTGCAACGGGGAGAGTTGGCAGAGGCGTGCTTTGATTCAATCGGTGATGTCACTGTCTCTCTCCTGCTTCGGGCGACGCCGGCGACAAGAAGCCGCTGCTCCATTCCTCTCCTTCAGGCAATGCCGTCGGTTGTGGCTGCTCATGCTCTATCGCTGCGCTGGAAGACGCGCTGGTGTTCACTTGGAACTGCAGGCGGCGGGCGACGGGTGGCGTCCGGCTGAGGAAGACGACGACAGCGAGGCAAGATGGCGTCCGGCTGCTGCTTCTTCCCTGCTTCCCGTCGGCGCCGCATCAGGTATGGTTTTATTCTTTGGTTTTAATTAAACATGAAGAAGATGATGATGGATCATACTGTTGGGCCGGGTCAGGCCCATTGGGCAGACCTGGTCCAACATGAATAAATCTTGGGCCTATTTTTGTTTATTTGGGTCTGTTTCAGATTTCCATCGTTATATTTAGACTTCTTCTAGTTTAATTGTTCAAGTTAATACCTCATTAATTTATTATTAAATTATCATTCAACTTTAGGCAAATATTAAGTATTTAATTTGCTATTTGAATTTTAATTTAATATAGAGGTATATTAAAATTGCCTAAAGTATTGCAATTTATTTAAGGATATATGGGTTGATAATATATTAATATGCAAATTCAAGCATGCTATGTATATTTGTCTAATATTTTATGATTATTTTAATTATACATTCATTAAAGCATGCATTAAGGCTGAATTTAGCATATTATTAACTCAGGATATATCATTCAATTTTTTTGGATCCTTAGGTCAATTTAAGTTATGGCCTACTAAAGTAGCTTGTTTTTGTTTCCCATTTAATTTTGGGCATTTTTAGTCCTATATTTAACTTGGGACTTTAAAATCTATTTTGAACAAGCTAATTTGGGACCTATCTTGGGTCATTAAAGTATGGATCCTACCGTTATTGATTGATATTTTTTAATAATAATTATAGCTTCCTTTGGGTTTGTATAACATGGTTATTCAGTTCTCATTATTACTAACTACCATATTTTATTAATGGTATTTATCGTTGGTAATAATATTAGGTTTGGTCTATTTCAATGGCAGATCATTTTTCATCCATGTTATAGCTCACTTGGACCATTAAGAATTATAGGTCTAATTTGAGCATATAAGTGCTATAATTATTGTTTTGGCCTAGTTTTGAGCCATAAAGGATTTAAGAATTTAATTATTATTTTGGCCATTAAGAATTATAACTATTGTTTAAGTTGGTTATGGTTTTCAATTTATCAATGGTTTTCAGGGCCTTAATAATAATATTAATTCTTTAATTTTAAAGTATTATAATAGTCATGTTAATTATTATGTTGTAAATTGAGATTAGTGTATGGCATCCCTTAATTACAGTTTTGCCATTTTTTTAGTTATTGTTAATTATTAATTGGCATTATTAATTACTATTATCAAGTTTAGGGGCTAATCTCATTTATTACCTTTCATAATAATTATTGTTTCATGGTAATCTGCCATATTTGGTACATTGGTGAGATTACCCATGTCACTTTATTTATTTTTACATGACTATTAATGTTGGTAATTAAGTCCTACCAACAAATCTTTTACATACCATTGGACGCTGCATTGAGGTTACTGACACCAACAATAAAGATGGGGAGAATTATGAAGTTTTTTTTCTTCCCTTGTGGATCATCATAGTTGCTAGCGCAATGGGAAGATACGGTTTGCATCATTAAGGTATGTCATTAATTATCTTTTATTATTAATTGGTAATTAGTGCTACAGTTACAGTTAACCGCTAATTTGGACTAGTCACATATTTTATCTTTAGATATATGGAAACATTAAGAAGGTGTATTACCATAATTTGGTTTTCATTGTTAAATATTGATGGTGATTATAATGTTGTTTATTACCATTAAATATTTTAATTAATGATACCATTAATATTAATATGGTATTCAGCTATGACTCCTGAATTGTTTCCAATTAAGTTTATGTGACGATGTTTCAGTTAAGAAAATATTATGGATATTATCATTTTCTTGACATTAATGTTTTTCGGACTTAATTTTATCAAGTTTTTAAAATTATATCCGAAAATGTCTCTAAAGTTAGCGGTTATAACCATTGTTTTTCCTCATCTAGTCTCCATTTAATAATATTATTATGGCTATTTTATTGCTTTTTTGGATTATTTGCAATTTTGCCATTAATGATAATAATATTATTAATTGGGTTATGGAGAGTGATTTTTTGAATCAATTCAGTAATTTTGGAAAAACATATTTGTTAGGCAATTGACTATTGCCATTTATGCCATAATTCATTTAGTTTTCGAATTATGTTTTTTTTTTTAGTTGTTTCTGCCCATATTTGGCTAGTATGAATAATAAATATTTGGTATAAATTCATATCCTCTAGTTGATTCATACTCTTCAGATAGTTTTATGCATTCAATCACATTAAACGCATAATATTAAGTTTAATTATGCAATTTGGATTTGTGAGATTTTATTTTACAAATGACAATATTTATTTATTTTTTTATTAATAGATATTGTTGGAATTTGTAAATTCGGTCTATTTCTCATAAATTAAGTGTGATGCATTAAGACATTTTGTCATGGGCTTAAAGTTTAAAAATTTCAAAGTATACATTCATTAATTTGGGTCCCTTTGGATTGGACTCATTAGAGTTTGAATATTAAGTTTATACTTTGGAAGCTCATATTAAAATTGCATTAAGTTACGCAATTTGTTTAGAATATATGAGTTTAATGCTTAATTTTATGCATATTAATTTGTCCACTGCATAATATTCTGGTTTTAAATTATGCAATCTTATTATTATGCCTTCGGTAATGCATAAATTTATGTTGGAATTATATTAGTTCCTTATTAAGTTGGACTTATGCATAAATTTTTAGTTGCAGTAGTGCCTGAATTTAAGCACATTTAGTCTGCTTTTTTGGTTCACTATTTTAAAGCTTTATTAATATGTGAACTATACAGTTTTAGATTATACCCTACAGTTTTGTTTATACCCCAAACAATTATACATTTTGTGTATATGAATCAGGTAGGCATACTAGTTTTATGGCCATGACTTAAGAACATCTTGGCCAGTAGTCTTCTTAAACTGATATTATCTAAAGAGTTGGTCTTTAGTGAGGTTTTGTTTTACAAACTTTCTTGGGGTATATACTTTTGGAATCTCCCATCATGATTTGGTATAATCTGTCAAAATTTTAAGTATTTCTTGCAAATGTGATTTGATTTCGGTTCATTACAGAATAGCTATTGCATCTTTAATTTACTGAAGTCTTAAAGTTTCAATCTTGGTTACTTAAAGAATAACTACAGCTTATTCAATTTCCAAAGATTATTAAGTTATGATATTATAATTTTAATTTGGTTGGGGAGTAGCCACAACATCCTTAATCAGATTAAATTATATATATCTTTATCTTGATCACATAAAGATTACGCAAGGAGTTGATAAATGTCTAGTGATCTTATAATTTTAATTTGGTTGGGGAGTAGCCACAGCATCCTTAATCAGTTAAAATTATATATTAAGCAGTTTATCCAGATCACATAAAGTTTTAGACATATAAGTTGTGATTAATTGTATCTAATATGATGGAATTTAGCCCACATGCAATTTCGTTATATTTGTATAATTAATTAGGATGAAATACTATACTACGATCATAATTTAGCCCACAAGCAATTATGTATCGGAATGTAGTTAGTAGTTTTATCAGTGATGATAGAAGTAAATCAATTTATTTACTTTATGGCTATTTGTAAATAATTTCTAATTCTATCATGAAGATTAATTTTATGATGTAAACTTGGGATCATATTTCTTGAATTGCCCACAAGGGTTAAGGAAAAGGAACTTGATTTCTTTTAAGTTATTTTTATCATAATGGTTGTAATGAATCTTATTGAATTAAAACTTTAGCCCACAGGCAAGTTTTATGTCACTTGATTCTTCAACTCATTTGATAAATTGTTTCATCATAAATAAAAATTTTCAGTTGGATCTAATTGAGTAAGACTTTAGCCCACATGCAAGTTTTATGTCTCTAGATTCTTCTGATTATTTGATAATTGAGATAAACCATTATCATAAAGGGTTTCTTAATTGGATTTAATAGAATTAAAACTTCAGCCCACAGGCAAGTTTTATGTCAATAAATCCCTAAACCCAGATAATAATTTTATCACAATTTCTTAGAATTTATAAATCCAGTTCAATTATAAATTCTAAATTTCATGGTTTGCATTGGCAAAACATGTATTCAATTACTTCCCAAAATTTAGCCACTTTTATTAATTATTCCACGAAAGCTTACTAAGTTCTTTTGACTAACTACAGTAAGTTACGTGATATGATATACTTCTTTTGGATTCCAAGAATAAAATGTATCTTCAGCCAAATTCTAACTTGGTTTTGAAAGGTGTATTTTGTTTTCAGTATGTCCAACTATGGTGGGGAATTATATCTTCATTATTTATTTGGACTTTAATTGGAACCAAATATTGATTATTTAGTATGCCCAACTAATGGTGGGGAATTCTATCCTCATTTATTAGTTGGCCAAATCAATTATGAGTATGTATATCATTAAATTTGCTAAAGAACAGTGGGAGTGATCATTCAGAAAAAGATCATTAAGATACTCCACTAAGGATTATGGATTTAACTATTGTCTTTATACATCCCAATGCAAATTGGATTGTATGTCAAACAATAAGTAGTCCAAAAGATTCCACAAGTATTAATCTTGAATTTGTTCATATAAATTCATAAGTTCAAATTATTGGACATCTGGTTGTGCAGCATATTTATGAAAATGTTGTACGAATATTAATGAATTTATTAGAACAAAATCATCTAACTTGTGGTGCACTGTCATTCTTTAGCATTTAAGAGTCTTTAGTTTCTTCAAAATTGATCCTAGGCCATTTTGGTATTTAAGGCTCAAGACAATTTTGCGAAACATAAAAGTAAGACTCATAAATGTTCAGTTAAAGTAGATATCGTGATTATTTGGGAAGTTATGGTGTATGTTAACATTCCAAATTTATGGACTTAGAGGTTTTGGTTTGTTCTCTAAGTTATTGGAATGATTATGTGACTTAACTATCTTTTGGCTATTTTAATGAGTGGGAGTGACAGACGTGTCAACTCTGAGCTCTTAGCTGTTAGAGGTAGTGTTCAAGTTTAGAAGTCACGGAATACAGTTAGCATTATGCTAACATTAAGAGATCTCTATTTAAGGCATGCTTTTAAGGATTTTAGAGATCATACAATGTACTCTTTTGTACAAATATTTGGATGGTTTCTCTCTTCAGTTGTGCACATAATATATATTTTGAGAAACATCACTCAAGTTATACCGAGAATAAACATTGGGTTTATTCATGAGGGGCCTAAGTTAGAGAATTGAAGTGCATGTGACCATAATGGATATTACTCTGCAAAATAGAGGACTTATCACTATGATTCGTGTGTTTTGTTCTTTGATGATGGTTGTGCTAGTACTTGCACCAAGTGGGAGAATGTAAGATTTTCCCTAATAATATATATATTATATATTATATATTAGGGCCTTAATTAAGTGGTGCAAGTTAACTAGGCTTATTAAGTAGTTTGGTTGGACCCAATAACTAGTAGTTGTTATTCAACCAGACTCTGTGCCTATATAAACCTGTATTGATGGGATACAAGGTAAGCATTGTATAGCACATACAGTTACGGTACTCATACTGCTCAGTAGACACCAGTACACCATCTAGGGTTCTGAGTCAAGTATGAGACAAATATGGCTGACGGTCTACCGTTCAAGAGGCATTACATCAACTGTGGCTGGAGATCAATATGGCTTCCGCTTCCGCTACTACGAATCAGGTTTCTCGTATACTATTCTATTTAGTTAGATTATTTATATCTAACACATTGTTTTTACTGATCCAAGAATAGGTGATTTGTAACCATCATTGACTCTATAATCATAACTAATTGTGGAAAAGGTTTTGGGTGCCTGGTTTTGAAAATTGACTCTATTTTTAGGCACTTGGGAAGAATACTATTTAAGTCTATGAAAGGAATTAAACATTGATGTTGACCATGGTTTAATTTCTTCATACCAATCTTACTCAGAGGGATAAAATCTCCCTGGCCCACCATTTGAAAAGCTTCTCATTTTCCAATGTGGTATTTGTGTACTAAACTCATTGATATATCTCTTTTGCCTTTTTATTAACTGCCTTGGCAAAATATATTTATTTTGAGGCTTCGGCCTTGTAGTACTATTTTTTACATTATTTTCATAACCAATTCCTTGTCTCATTGTACTTTCTTGACTCTTAAAGAATTTTACTACTTGAACTTTATTATTTAAAGTAGTAATAGAATTGATCAATTTTTTAGAAGCTTGAGAACACGATGGATCGTAGCCGAGTCCAGCTTTATCTCCTGAGGGTTTATGCATATTTACCATTTCATCCATTATTTTGGATGAATGAGTAAATGTGGCTATAACTTCCCTTAGGTTGTGTTCTCTAACTTCTCTTGATTTACACTCTTCTTGAAGACAAATAATTTTGGCCTTTAATTCTTTCACCTCAGATAGAGCACTTTGCAATTTTCATTTATTTCATCTTTTTTCAAGAATCAAAGATGGTTTTTTAACAAAACCATCTTTAGAGAAACCGACGTCGTTTATTTAAAAAATAATTAAAAAAATAAGAAACGACGTCGGTTTTTTAACAAAACCGACGTCGTTTATTTAAAAAATAATTAAAAAATATGAAACGACGTCGGTTTTTATAAAAAAACCGACGTCGTTTATTTTTTAAAAAATAAAAAAATATGAAACGACGTCGTTTATTTTTTAAAAAAATAAAAAAATATGAAACGACGTCGGTTTTGTTAAAAAAACCGACGTCGTTTATTTAAAAAAAAATAAAAAAATAATAAACGACGTCGGTTAATATGAAATAACCGACGTCGTTTATAATTTTTTTTTAAATATTAAAATTATTTTACGAATCTACCTAAAACCTGTACAATATATTTCCAACTCACACATAAGTTTCAGAACCTGTGTAACAAATCAAACTAATAAAGTTCTCAATTAATCAAAGCTAATAAACATCACAACCTATCAAACTAATAAAGTATACTACAATAACTAATAAAACATTGAATATTCAACATAAATCTCACAATTTAATAAACAACAAGTATTTAACATAAATCTCACAATTCATCAAACTAAAGAAGTAATCTATCAATCCATTCATCAACTAAATATTGGCACCATATGTCTCTAACTTCATCAATTTCTTTTTGATTGTATGGCAATCTTCCTTGTCTCTCCAAAAGCTATAAAGTTTAAAAGAGAATAAAAAGAATTAATAACTTAGTATTTTAAAAAATATGAAGGAGATCGAAAGATATTTTATTAAAGTACTTGCCTTATTCATTCCCTTGCATGTTCCCAATGAAATGATTTCCAAAATGAATTTCATCACATAATATCCGCATTCGGTACCTCCTCTTTGTATGGCACACTACATTTGAAATAATTAATATAATTAAGATTTTATTATTAAAAAACAATAAGATATATGTACTTACCGAACATGTAATCCATTTTACTTGACGACTTGCTTTCTTTCCACATATTATGCTTGTTGTCTTCAAATACCTATTAATATAAGACATAAAATATACATAAATGTTTGACATCACTATATTAATAATAAGTATTAATTATATTTATAAATTTACATACGTTTCAACTATATCTTTAATCTCATCATGTGGCGGATTACCAATGGAATCAAACCAATAGATTTCATATAATTTAGGACAAATAGCCATCAACATCCAATGCCCCCTACAAATAAGAATTTTATTAGTTTATAGTATATTATATATAAGGTATTGTATTTTAAAACATAATCAAATGCTTACTCGAAATTATATAGGCCTAAATAGCAATATTTCATCTCACCATATCTCATGGTTTCACTTATATACTGTATCCTCTCATTTCTAGTCACCAGTTTCGGTTGAATCCAACTTGGATCTAAAAATCCATACTTGGTTTGTGATTGAAAACCATACTATTTATAAATACCCCTGCTCACAATCAAAAGCAATCATATAAACTACTAATAATTATGTTAAATAAAATTAAAACTATTTTGATCAAATAATACTAAAAACATATTACCTTATAAAGAACTGAATAACAGAAATATCTAAGGTATCCATATTCAATAAGCGCATGATTTCCAAACTCTCAAGTTGTAATTCATAATCAATTTTACCCACAACACCACGAGGCATTTGCGTCACCACATTGTGTTCAAGACTACAAGCAATCTTGTATGCCTTTAAGCATGATCTACTCAGAGAATCCGGATCAGCTAAAGTCAATGCATGATGATGAGATTTCACAACTGATTCAAAAGTTGATTTGGTCTTTCCTTTTAACTGTCCATTTTAATATAAATAACAATTATTATTTTTAAAAAAGTCAATTGTATACTATTTTAAATACAAATACATTTATAGCGTACATACCTTATCAGCTTGAGTACATAACTCTGTCAGCTTCTTCGGCCAAATAATAAACTGTTGAAATGCAGAACCTACAAGCTGAACTTCACTGGTGGGGAATGGTACCTTTGCACGTGGATCAATGACTTTGTCTATGCTCAGCTTCACTTGATCTACATTTAGTGTAACCCCATGAACTTGTCCACCACTGTAGGCTATCCCAAATGCTACTGGACATCTAGTGGGATCTTCCAAGTACAATTGGCATCGTGCCCCTAACTGCATTAATTAATGAAGAGTCATGAAAAATATATTTTAATAAAGAATAATAATAATAAGATTAATTATAAACAATTACTTACCGCCGATAAATCAGCAAAAGGGTCTGGGGAACTAGCCTTATGACTGTCATTTTGTGGTGAAACATGCTCACATATGGCATCATCCTTCCTTGATTGTGCAGCTTGATGAAGAGGAGTCTGCATAGTACTGAATTGTTGCATCATTTTAGCCATCCGTGCTTCTAATTGTGCTTCTAATTGTTCTTGAAGTCGTGCTTGTAATTGTTCTTGAAGTCGTGCTTCTAATCGTTCTTGAACTCGTGCTTCTAATCGTTCTTCAACTCGTGCTTCAAATCGTTCTTCAAATCGTGCTTCAACAGCAGCAACAGCAGAGTCAACCATTCGTTTAACGTCTTCTGTAGGCGTGTGAGGAGTACGTTTTGCATTACGAAATACACTTTTTATGCCATATCCTCTTCCCATGCCTCTAACACGACCAGGATGCTCATCAGTACCTAGCGCAGCAGATAGTATATCTTGTCTTCCTGACGCAACGAATGATCCTTGAGAAGCTTCCATCTCAAGAGAATCCTAGCATTTATAAACAATATTTAATAATTATATGTGTAAATAAAATTACCTATTAACATAGAAAAGAAAATTATAACTTACCATTTTTTCTACGACCACTCTAGTCGCTTCACTGTGAATATTTCCAGACTTGTCCATTCTTGCTCTCTTCCACTTTTCATGTCTGCGTGGAGGAGATGGGGGAGTAATTGTATGTGATGGATCTGAATCTGCCATGTTTTGTTGTTCTTTCATCTTCTCATCCATCATAATTTTTTCCAATCTTTTATAACCTCCTCGAGATAAATTATGTGGATGAATATTCTTAGCTTGTATTTCTTGATGCTTTTTTCTTTTTGCCTACATATAAACAAAACATTAAGTAGCAATACATAATATAATTAACAAACTTATCAAATTGAGCTAATAATTGATAGTAGAATAATGATACCTCATATTCTGGACCTGTATGAAGCTGCACAAACTCATTCCATACCCCTTGATCAAGGAATGGGTATTTATCACATGGATTCATATGTGACAAATTGCCAAATATATACTTGCTAGTCAATTTTGTTTTAAAATCTTCCACCGTTGACCCGCATATTGTATCCAATGCTTCTTCATATCATCTGTGTTGGGAATATCGTTAGTACTCTGCAAGAAAAAGTTATATATTAGTATCCAATGCAATTATATTAATTTATTTGGTAAATAAAAATCTAAATATCAAAAAAGGTTACCAGAATTTCTTCCTAAACATTCTCCTTAGTATCCATTGGAACATTCCCCCATGACTTTATTGTGATAGAAACGTTAATACGTGCCACTAATGCCGCATAACTTGAAAGTTCCGCTCTGGTTGGCCCAAGAGGATGCATTCCATCAAATTGAACTGGCTTCTTCCCTAAAGTATTACGCCCTAGAGAGACTTTCTTCAAATGAGTCGCCCCTCTCGTCTTAGTACTACCTTGAGTTGAACCAGTACCTCTGGTAGTACTATCATCAGTAGGATTATTTGATGAATCCATAAGCCTGTTCAAATAGAAAAATTATTAGATGAAAAACTTTAAAACAAGTCATGCGTGAAATAATAGCAAATGAAAAAACTTTGAATGAAAAAATATGTATATAAATATTACAATAATAAAACTTTAAAACACAGTAAGAACGTAAAGCATTACATGAAATAATCAATGCTCCCATATCCTTCATTATGATCATCCCGTGATGCATGCACGTCATCTATTTCATTATCTACAATAATCGGCAATAAACATGAAGAAAATGGCGGTATTTCCTCAACATCAACGTCTTCAATCCCATCTGTAGTAATTTGTCTCTTCCCATGAAGAACAACTGACCATTTTTTATCAGAAGAATCACTAACATAAAATACTTGTTTCCCTTGGGATGCCATTATGAATTGCTCATTTCTGTGACCTTCCCGATTAAGATCTACAAGTGTAAATCCTAACTCATCAACTTTCACACCATGTTTGCCATCTACCCATCTACATCGGAACACTGGGACCCTGAACTTCACATAATCAACCTCCCATATTTCTTCAATCACACCATAATATGACAATTGTGCAATTACAGGATTTCTATCTTTTGAACTACTGAAATGCATTGAATTGGCAACTAAAGAAACTCCACTATTTTGCATAGTGCTTTTTTTATCTTGAGCTTTTGTGTAAAAAGAAAATCCGTTAATGTCATATCCATTATAACATACGACTTGCATACTAGGACCATGAGCTAACCATCGTATAGTTTCAGAAACATTATTATCTCCAAGAACTTTATTTTTGAACCAATAAATAAAAGTACGATTATGTTCGCTCACAATCCACATGTCTGCTCTTCTGGGGTTTTGCTCCCTAATTAAGGCATTGTGTTCATCTAAATAGGGTTCGACTTCACTTGTATTATGCAAGATGTATAAGTGTACTTGCTCAACATCTTCACGAGACATAGTATGCATTTTGGGATGTCGATGACCCTTTCCATCAATTCTTCCTTCATGTCGATACTTTGGAACACCAATTGCCTCTACCTCTGCCAAATATTCAGTACAGAACTCAATAACCTCTTCAGCAATATAACTTTCAACAATAGATGCTTCTGGCCTGTATCGGTTCCTCACATAACCTTTTAAGACTTTCATGTACCTTTCAAATGGGTACATCCACCTCAAATAAGCTGGACCACACTCTCTGATCTCTCTCACCAAATGTACAAGCAAATGAACCATGATATCAAAAAACGCAGGTGGAAAATGCATCTCTAGCTGACACAGTGTAACTATAATGCCATTCTGCAATTCATCTAATTTGTCTAGATCAATGGCTTTCGCACAAATTGCATTAAAAAAGAAACAAAGTCTGATGACGGTGTATCTCAACTTTTTAGGCAATACGCCTCTAACAGCCACTGGCAATAGTTGTTGCATTAAGGCATGGCAATCATGAGACTTCAATCCCACCAATTTTAAATCTTGGATATTAACAAGTCTACTGATATTTGATGAGTACCATTGTGGTACCTTCACCCCACGTAAACATTCACAAAAACTAATTTTCTCCTTTCTTGACAAAGTATGAGCAGCTGGAGGCAAATATGTCTTCTTATCACCACTACGTGGAGCTAATGTAGGTCGTATGCCCATTTCAATCAAGTCCAATCTAGCATTGAGACCATCTTTAGTCTTACCTTTTATGT
Source organism: Ipomoea trifida (assembly GCA_003576665.1). Classification (NCBI taxonomy): domain Eukaryota; kingdom Viridiplantae; phylum Streptophyta; class Magnoliopsida; order Solanales; family Convolvulaceae; genus Ipomoea; species Ipomoea trifida. The sequence continues at coordinate 8,600,980 of CP025650.1, forward strand.
CTAAAAGAGTTCCAACAAGACTATCACACACATTTTTCTCAACATGCATCACATCAATACTATGTCTGACATCAAGTGTCTTCCAATATGGAAGATCAAAGAATATTGATTTCTTTTTCCACGGACTCTTCTCATTTGATGGTACATCAACATTAGATTTTGATCTCTTACCTCTTTGAGATTTAAGTTTTTGAGTCTTACCAAAAGTAACATTGATACAGTCTACGTGTTCATAAACTTGAATCCCAGTTAATGGTTGTGGAGCATCTGTATAGTCTTGTACCCCATTGAAAGCTTTTTTTAATCTTCGATAAGGGTGAAATTTATCTAGAAATCTTCGATGCCCCATGTAGACTGTCTTTCTGCCATGAACAAGTTGATGATAACATATATTATCTTCACATATGGGGCATGCCTTATGTCCTTTGACACTATATCCAGATAGGTTTCCATAAGCTGGAAAGTCATTGATTGTGCAGAAAAGCATTGCATGCAACTTAAAACTCTCTTTTCGGTATGCGTCATACACTAACGCACCTTCATCCCACAAACTTTTCAAGTCTTCAACCAAAGGCGCCAAAAAGACATCTATATCATTGCCTGGTTGTTTTGGCCCAGAAATCATTAAGCACAATAATATGTATTTGCGTTTCATACACAACCAAGGAGGTAAATTATAAATTACCAACATAACTGGCCACGAGCTACGTTTGCTACTTAGGTTCCCGTGAGGGTTCATACCATCAGTACAAAGTCCAAGCCTAAGATTTCTCGGCTCGTGACCAAATTCAGGAAATGCATTATCAAATGTTGTCCATTGATGAGAATCAGCCGGGTGTCGAAGCTTGCCATCAGAAATTTTTTGATCTGCATGCCATGTTAAGTTTTTCGCGTCGCTTGGATTAGCAAACATACGCTTAAATCTTGAGAGAATTGGAAGATACCACATAACTTTAGTTGGTGGACTTTTCAAACTTACTTTCCCAACATCATTCTCTCTTGTTTTGAAACGAGATGCCCCACATATTGGACATGCATGCAAATCCTTGTAATCATTCCTAAACAATATGCAATCGTTAGGGCAAACATGTATCTTCTTATATCCCATACCCATGGGACACAAAATCTTCTCGGCATCATATGTACTCTTCGGAAGTTCATTATCATCTGGAAGCATTCCCTTTAATATCTCAAGTAACGCAGTAAAGCTCTTGTCACTCCACCCATTCCCAGCTTTCAAGTTGAATAATTTTAGTACAGCAGATAATCGAGTATATTTACTACAACCCGGCCATAAGGGTAATTTTGAATCCTTCACTAATTCATCCAACTCGTTTGCCCGATCAACGAACTCCTCTCCAACATCGCGAAACATTTCCTCTAATTGATCTTCAGACTCATCATCTTCATTTGCTTCGCTGTCAACATACATGTTAGATGTTGTAGCCACATTGCTTTCACCATGCCCTATCCATTTTGTATAAGATGGATTAATCCCATGACAGATTAGATCATCATATACGTCTTTCACACATAACCTTTTCTGATTACAACACTTCTTACAAGGACAAAGTGTCCTTTCATTACTACCCGGAAGGTTATTCTTTGCAAAGTTAATAAAATTTTTAACTCCATCATCGTATTCTTGACTAATTCGAGAAGCATTCATCCAACTTTTATCCATCACAAGCCAATCTAAAATAATATTAATCCTAATTAAACTTAAGTTAACACTAATTCAACAAATTCTATAATAATAACAAACAAAGCATAAATAAACATAGACCACGGTGTGGCTAATCACCGGATGCAGAATATAAAGCCAAAGCATAAATAAACATAGACCACGGTGTGGCTAATCACCGGATGCAATATATAAAGCCAAAGCATAAATAAACATAGACCACGGTGTGGCTAATCACCGGATGCAATATATAACGCCAAAGCATAAATAAACATAGACCACGGTGTGACTAATCACCGGATGCAATATATAAAGCCAAAGCATAAATAAACATAGACCATGGTGTGACTAATCACCGGATGCAATATATAAAGCCAAAGCATAAATAAAAATCTTACCTCACCACAGAGTTATCCACGTCTGTAAACAAATCTCGAATCTAACTAATTACCTACAAGTATTATTTGTAAATTAATATAATTCGAAATTATAAATAATTCCTAAAAATACATAATAATTTATTAAAATTCTATGAATTTATAGGCTCAAAAATATATAATTGTTCCTAAAATTCGAAATGTATTATAAATAATTCCTAAAAATACATAATAATTTATTAAAATTCGAAATTTTGAACTTATAGGCTCAAAAATATATAATTGTTCCTAAAATTCGAAATGTATTATAAATAATTCCTAAAAATACATAATAATTTATTAAAATTCGAAATTTTGAACTTATAGGCTAAAAATAAATTTCCTAAAATTCGAAATATTATAAATAATTCCTAAAAATACATAATAATTTATTAAAATTCGAAATTATGAATTTATAGGGCCTAAAATACATAATATTTTCTAAAATTCGAAATATATTATAAATAATTCCTAAAAATACATAATAATTTATTAAAATTCGAAATTATGAATTTATAGGCTCAAAAATATATAATAATTTCTAAAATTCGAAATATATTATAAATAATTCCTAAAAATACATAATAATTTTCTTAATATATTATAAATAATTCCTACAAGACCTAAGATACATAATAAACCCTAAAATACATTATAATTTCTACAAATTCGTAATATATTAACAAATAATTCGAAATTTGAAATATATTAAAAAAAATTAATATTTACCGGTGGGTGGCGGCAATGGGAGGCGGTGGAACCTCAATGTGGCGGGGGAGGCGGTTGTGGTGTCCGGTGTGCGGTGGAGAAGCGGTGGCAGCACGCTGTGTGCGGTGTGGTGGAGGAACGACGCGGTGGAGGAGAGGTCGCGGTGTGCGGTGGAGGAGCGGTCGCGGTGTGCGGTGGAGGAGCGGTCGCGGTCGCGATTGGAGTCCGGAGGGCCGAGGGCGGTGGCGGTGGCGGAGTCCAGAGGGCCGAGGGCCGAGGGGGGATGGCGGAGGGGCGGTGGCTGTTCGCGATCTGCTGAGAGGGAAGAGGAAATATTTTGGTTTGGATTCCAGATCTGCTGTTCGTGCAGATCTGGTGGGCTTTTAATTAAAACCCTACGGCGTCGGTTTTCTGCACAACCGACGCCGTAGCCTATTAATTTCTTCTTTTTTTTTTTTTTAATCTGAAAACCTTATTAATTAGATTAATAAAAAGTAATAATAATTATACGACGTCGGTTCAATCACGAACCGACGTCGTAATTTTTTATATTTTAATTTACGGCGTCGGTTATGCCCAGAACCGACGCCGTAATTTACATTTAAAAAAAAATAAAAATAAAAATATTAAAAACGACGTCGGTTTGGTTACCAAACCGACGTCGTTTTATTTCCGTAAATTTAATGGCGTCGGTTATGTACTACAACCGACGTCGTATCTTTTTTACGTCGGTTTTTAAAAAAACCGACGTTGTTTAGGCGACGTTAAATGTGTTTTCTGTAGTAGTGGGCGATGACGGGGTGCATGCCGGTGATACGGGTAGAGAGTGCATGGACGGCAGGAGTATATCTATGTCTCTCTATTTCTCTGAAACCAAGCTCGGATATCTTCTTCTCTGATCTCTGGTTGTCTTCATTGGATTAGACCCAGCAGAAATGATCCACATGAGGTCACTGGAGCTCTAGCGAATGGCATTGAGGCAGTGTGCATGAGATTTCACATTCATCCTCCAGTCAAAGATCATCTTAGTGAAGGTGATGAACCAGTCATCCTCCTGACAACATGATTTTTTTGGATAAAAGGAAACGTAGCTTTCTGGCCGGACTCCCCACGGGCGGCGCCATTTGATAAGGATTAAATCCTCAAAGTATCCTAGTGTCTGTATGTAAAGTATGAATATGTAAAGTATGAAATCCCACAAGAATTAGGCCAAATCATCTCTTTTATTTATTGATCTTGAACCCTTTAGAGAGAAGAGAGAGCTAGGACTTAAAGTTGCGGACTATACGGTTAGTTTTTCCAGCCCGAACTCTTCTTCATTAGCGCTTAAAGTTGTGTTTTTTTTTCCTTGGCTAGGATTTTTTCCCACTGGGTTTTTCCTTATCCCAAGGTTTTTAACGAGGCAACTAGCGTGAGTCGTGGATCGTAAGGCCAGTCTTCCAGCCCGAACCCTACCTCATTGACTCGATGTCAAGGCACGGACTGGGGGGCTACTTGATATGGAATATTCCCTGGTTCTACCTCCCGGTATGTCCACGCGCTCGTTTTACGTCGGGTCGAGGTCAACGGTTCGGGTCAAGTTCAAACGGCTCGGGTTAGCCTCTAGACCTATATAAATGGCCTTAGCCCTTCACTTAAGATGACTTTTGACTTTTTCCCTTTCTCTCCTTCTCTCTAAAGAGACCCTAAAAGGCCCAGCTCTCTCTTCTCTCTAAAGGGTTCAAGATCAATAAATAAAAGAGATGATTTGGCCTAATTCTTGTGGGATTTCATACTCTACATATTCATACTTTACATACAGACACTAGGATACTTTGAGGATTTAATCCTTATCAATTAATATTATTGAAATAAGAATTATAGAAATGATAAATTACTAAATATAACCATGGCAATATTTAATTAAAATCTAAATGAATTTAAACTTACCATTGAAGAATGTAAGAAAAAATATTGTGTATGCATGTGCTTGTTAATTATAATGTGAAAAGATAACAGAAGTTATAACGGTAGGGATATTTCTATCCAAAAAATTATTTAGTACAACTTTTATAGCATAAGGTACAACAAAAATTAACGGAAAAAACGAACATAAACCAAGGGTATAACCTGGATTGAGACTTAATATGTTTTTAGATATATATATGGGTCACACTTGTGTGAGACGTCTCACGGATCCTTATTCGTGAGACGGGTCGGGTCGGGTCAAAGCACCATGCAAATGTCATACTTATATGCTCAAATATAACACTAATCAAGAATACAATTTTTGTTACTTATAAGAGAAAAAGTAATACATTTTTAAGTAATGTTGACAAGTGCCCCCCTTACTTATAAGGGCAAATATAATACTTTTGAGGAAAAAATGTAATACTTTTAAATCGAAATGTAAAAGTATTGTATTTTCCCTTAAAAGTATTACATTTACCCTTATAAGTAACAAAAATTTTATTCCTGATTAGTATTGCATTTGAGCATATAAGTATGACATTTGTGCATATAAGTGTTACATTTGACCCGACCCGACCCGACCCGTCTTATTGTGAGACGGTCTCACACAAGTTTTTGCCTATATATATAAAACCTACCATTCAATCATGGTTGCAAAAATTGCGCCTAGGCGCTAGGCGGCGCTTGGCCGCGTCGAGGAAGGCCGAAATCGGCCTCCTCCGCGGCCGGGCGCCTAGGAGTTTTTTTTAAAAATTATAAATGTTAAACATTTAAACTATTAATGTTATAATATATTAACTAATACTCTAATGGTCTAATAAGTAATACGAATAACTAATAAGTAATAACTTAATAAAATAATAACTTAATAAAATAATAAGTATTACGTAATAACTAAATTAAACTAATAAGTAATGCACTAATAATTAATAAATAATAACTAATAACTTAATAAGTGTTAACTATTTAACTATTAAAGTGTAAAGACTTACAATATTAAACACTTTACAATTATTAACACTTAAAATATTTTTTAAAATTTTTTAAAAATAAATTCAAAATTTAAAAAAAAAAAAAAAACATAGGCGCCCCCCAAACGCCTAGAGGTGCCTAGCGATTTTTTCAACCTTGCATTCAATCCATCAAATAAAATAAAAATATTCAATTCATATCAGTTAGCATTTTATGTGCTTGTAAATAAATTAAAGACACATAATTTATCAACTGCATGCCTAATATATTAACTACAAACACATAATGAAATAAATTATAAATTAATTTTCTATTGCGGAATTTTATTTTATGTATATAAATTGTGCATACGTATGCAAATTACAAATATTTTATCATCGTTTGTATTTAATTTTTGTATATTTTAAAATGTTATGAAATAGATTAAAGATAGAATGTTTTAATATATTATTTTATATTATTTATTTGTTTTAATCTTATTCGTTCATTAGATATTTTAAATAGAAAAATACTTTCCTTTTAATATATCTTTATTACAATATAGCCAAAAGATTTTGCCAATTAGATTCTCCCATTTTCCCTCCAAAACTACATTCCAAATATAAAAATATTAAAAATCAATATACTTGACCAATGCCTAACAATTCTTATTTTGGTTCATTTCATTTTTTTCCACTTGAGTTTATTTTTCTCTTTATCTTTTTGTACAAATAAAACTAATTTATAAAAAATATATCATTTAAAAGCTCTAATTAAGATCTTTTAAATGACATCCATATTGTTATATTTTTTTATTTTATATTTTTGAATAAATCTATATGTACATAAAGTTATTATTTTAGTGTAAGACTTATATACATTAAACATGATTTTTATTAATATATAGAAACAACATTATGAATCTACTATATAATAAATGGAAATACATATGATGTATATTTATTTTAGCATTTTTGGACATTACGAAAACATGTAGGAGGAGACGGAAGGGATACGCGATGAACTGCGGAACAATTGAATAATGGGTATGTAGAGTTTCATACGACTGAGTTGTAGCATTTATAGAATGGGTTGTTGGGTTTGGGTTAATTGGGTTAGACCGATTTTGCAATCATTATTTTGTGGACCATGATCCATACAACTATGTGGACAATGCTATTAAATAATTTACATTTTGTATATATATAATGTACTTTTAGTATATTAAAAATGTGCATTATATTTAGGAAATGTATATTATTTGAGTACTGAAAGTACATTATTTTATATAATGTACATTTAGTATATTACAAATTTACATTTTATTATGGTCCACACAATAATTTGCCCCGATTTTAGGTCATAGTTTATATTGTAATAATACATATTATTGCAAATGGGCTAGATTTAAATATTAGGTCTGACTATTTCTTTATCAAAATTTATAACTTGGGCCTTAACACATAAATATTTTGTAAAAATTTGTTATTTTAAATAGGATAAAGATTATTATTTTACATCTAATTTATATATATATATATATATATATAATTATTTTGTAATAATGTATGTTTAAATTCTCTTTTGAACAATTTTAAAATTTTAAATTTAAATACATATATGATAGAATTTAATTCTTTTGAAGTTTTTTAAAATTTAATTTAAATTGTATAATTCTATTTATAATAGTATTTTCATTCTTTTAAACATAATATAATTTAGGTAATTTTAAAAGAATGGTCACTGAGTGCGTTTTTTATTTGAGTTCAAGTATGATATCTCAGGTAAAAATAGTGGTTCTTGGTGGTGATTTTTAACAAATACTACATGTGGTTTCCAAGGGAAGAAGACAAGACATTGTTGGGGCAAGTATAAACTCTTTAGTCTTCATATCTTTGGAATAGTTGTAGAGTGTTAAGATTGCGTAAAATTCAAGATTACAAAGAGTGAGAAATGTTGAAACCTTGAAGAAATATATGTTGTTCTCAAAATTGATTGCTGCTATAGGTGATGGTGAGACAGATGCGACTAATGATGGTTTTGCAAATATAGAAATCTCAAATATAATTTATTACATCCGAAGATGATCCAACTGTAACAATAGTTAATAGTATATTCCATATATTTTGTTATGGTACTTGTGATTTGAAATATTTAAATGGTCGTGCTATTTTAGCACCAACATTAGATGTACTTGATGAGATCAATAATGAGTATATGAGTAGCTTGAATTCAACTAAGGTAGGATGTATGTCAGTTCTGATTATGTTTGTTAATCGGATTCTAGTTCATACATTGGTTCAATTGCATACCCAGAGTTTTTTAATGTGTTAAAATGCTCAGGGATTCCAGAACATTGATCATTAGGAGACCGTGTTTTTTTTTCCAATCATGTTTTTTACATTAGGAGACCGTGTTTTTTTTTCCAATCATGTTTTTTACAGAACATTGATCATTAGGAGACCGTGTTTTTTTTTTGAATACAACTGACCCTATTACATTATAGTATCTGTTCATCTATACTTTTCTCAACCTGTTGAAGCACAAAGAGTCAATTTCGAGATCTCCTCCACTAAGACTCGAACTCAGACTCGAACTCATGACCTCCCATCTGAGGGTGGCCACTACATGCCAATTGAGCACAAGGTGCTTGGCAAGCAAAAATTATGTTAGGAAATAATTTGGGTACTCGAGTTTTGATCTTGAGATTGGCATTGATTCTTATTTTGACTCCATCAGATCCTCGATTATATTTAAGTTCCAAATGAGACAATTCCATCTAATGTTATGTTATGTAATGACAATAAATAAGAGTCAAGGTTAAAGTCTTTCGAACCTTGGATTACTTTTGAAGAAACACGTTTTCGTACATGGACAACTGTATGTAGCTCTATCTAGAGTTATCAACCCTAAGGGTCTTAAATTTTTATTTTAGGCCAAAATGGAGAGTACTTTTCTTCAACGACAAATGATATGTACAAGAATGAGAAGTATTCTTCTTCAACAGTAAATGCCGTGTATCAAGTAGTTTTTAAAAATTTATAATTGGATATATATAATTATTTCAATTTATGTTTACATCTACCGATATTTATAACTTTTGTAAATTTAGTATTATTTTGAAACATTTTGTATTTCATATTTCGCATTAAATAATTATATGTTTTCTTAAGATGTGTATTAGTAATTCAATATTTCATTATAATAAGTTTAATTTTCATCCCGTGCATCGCACGGGTGCAATACTAGTTATATATAAGAATGAGTTCTTAGTGTTATAAACAGGTTTGTGTAAACAGGTTCATGTAAACACTAACCTTTTTTTTTTTTATTCAGTTTCGTCATTTGTGTTGTGTTAACATTGTCAGGTTTAATTGAGTTATAAATATTATGATATAATTATACATTATTTTAAAAAATATTATAGGATACAAATAGCTTAAAAATAACCCAAATAAAAGTGGCATCAGTTGCTAGTTGCTAGAGGCAATACAGAGTAGAGTAGCATTATTCTTTTTGTATTGATGAAAAATAGGGAAAATTAAATTCTTATTATATTATTACTGCTGGGTGTTTACTTTCTTTCAACCATTCAACTTTCCTAGCATCATCGTCTTCCTAACTCAAACCCTAACCCTTTAAATCGGATCCGATCGGGGATTTGTAGTCAACTCCAGTAATTTGGAAGCTTCTGTCGAAATTCACCATGAAAGAGCGAAAATCGGCCAAGGCTAATCTTCAGAATCAGCAACACCATCACAATGGTCACTTGTCTCCGTTCAAGTTTGCAAAACTGTTTGATCCTGACGCTTCTTGGGACAAGGTTCGAACTCTGAATCTGTTAGCGGTTGTTTTCCTTCTTTTTAGAAATTGGTTGTTTCCCTCGCCATACTGTTGTGATAATATACTTGCATTTGTTTATTTATATTACGTCCAATTTGGTCAAAATTTTGTTTATCCATGTTGTGTATTGCAATTCTCTGTGTGTTTCTTAATTATTGTTAATTAAGGCAAAATAGGTAGAAAGAAGGATACTTTATTGAAGAATTCTTTTATTTTTTTTTCCCTATTTAATGGACAGTTACTAGAGAGTAAAAGGTTCTGTGCTAATATTGCCATGTCTTTGATGCCAATAGAAACATATTTTTGTTTAATATGTACCCACAGTGACATATCTTGAAAGTTAATAAATTCTGTTTAGCACCAAAGTAGATTCTCTGGTGGCTAATCATTTCTGATAATACTTGATATTCTTTTTTAGTTGGCAATTTATACAGCATTGTATTCAACTCTAACTTTTTAGGGGAATAAGATCTTTAGAACTATTTACCCAAACAAAAAAAAAAGATCTTTAGAACTATAAATGAAAAGTAGAATTGATTGTAGATGATGCATTGAGTGATTGAGACTGGTAAAAGGAAAATCAAAGCAACCTGGTAAAATGTGCAACTTGATACATGATAGACTGACCTGTTACAGATTTGCCGTTGTAACGTAAGCAAAATATTGAGATATGGAACTTTTTACTGGTTGGCTGCAGAGCTTGTTGCATCAAACCTTTAGGTTTTCTGAGGAGTCTTTATTTTCCCTTGGACATTATACTGTTAGGTTTTATAATGCTGTTTGTAGATATATAGTTTTGATTGTATTTATTCTCTTATTGCAGGATCAACTGGGTGATGTATTGCATTGGACCAGACAAGCTACAGCTCTTTTGTGTGGGTTGATTTGGGGAGCGATTCCTTTGGTTGGTGGCTTCTGGTTTATGTTGTAAGTTTATTCTTTGATACTTCTAATATCCTTACCGCATTTGCTGATAATATTATTAAGTATTTAGCACTACTGTAAGTTGTGTCATGTTCATGTGCAATGTGTTGGTATACCAGAAGTCATCCTGTCCTATAGCTTCTAACTAATATTAGTTACAGGTGATCTATTTACAGTAACCTTGTTGAGTTTCCTGGACCATTTCATTTCCTGATGGCCTTTATGGCCAGTTTCGGGAAAGTTAAACAGGGTAGGAGTTATTTCAACAGTTGTCCTTTATTGGGAAGTTCTAGTGCTAGAAACTTCTAAGGAAGGACCACTACCTTCATGCACAGTGAGGTCCGATATGTGCATAGTGAACTTATGGCTAAGTTGCTAAGGTGAGGCCCACTGTTGTAAAAATCGGCCTAGGTGCCCCTAGGCCGAAGGGGTTTCAGGCCTAGGCGCCTTTTAGTTGGCCGGACGACTAGCCAGCCAACTAGGAGCCCAACTCGGCCGCCAAGATTTTTTCCATTAGACAAAGAAGAGCAAAGTAAGGATTTTTGTTTTTTCTTTGATAGCCTTGAAGTAATTGAAAGGCAAAAACATTTTTTTTATGTGCCTAGGCTCTACAATTTATGCTTTAGTGCATTAAGTAAATGAAAGGTCTTTTATGCTTTGGTATTGAAACTTTGAAGCAAATGAAATGTCTTTTATGCTTTGATATTAAAGCCTAAAATAAATAAACGGCAAGAAAAAATTATTATTTTTATATACCTAGGCACCCGCCTAGGCGCTAGGTGCCCATCCATTGACCGATGAGCGCCTAGCGCCTTTTACAGCCTTAGTGAGGCCTCATTGCAATACAAATTTTAATTAATATTATGAGGCTTTTCACAATTGATTCAAGTAGTGTTATGCTACTAGAGTTTCTAAATTTTCAAAGATGCTTGTTAGGAGACATGCTTGTGTATGTTTTTACATAGTTGAAACCTTTTTAATCCAGTTGGCAGGTTGGTATACTATGAGTCCTGGTTCACAGTTTACATGGCTATATGAGCCCCAATGAACATTTAGTTCAAACACATCTTATAGGGATGAACATTTGGCTTAGGTGTAACAAACATTTACTTTGAAGTTTGATGAACAAATGCTAGGCTTACCGTGCTTGATGAGCCGGCCCCTAGCTCATGATACATTTTGTGCATTTGGCCTTTATGAACAATGAATTCGGATTGTTTGAAAAGATTATTGGTGATCATAATGCTTGTTTATATGGACAATGCATGTATATAAGCTTGGTCCCAAATTAGGCTTGAGATAATATAACAAATTAACCAAATTATGTTTTTTTTTTTTTCAGGTTTCTTGCAATATCCTCTGGGATTATCTATGGTTATTATGCACTGATACTAAAAGTTGATGAAGAAGAATTTGGTGGTCATGGAGTTCTCCTGCAAGAGGGGCTTTTCGCTTCTATAACACTCTTTGTGGTATCTAAGCTTTCTTTTCCTGTCCGTACGCAATTAAGTAGAATGCATTATAGCTCATTGACATGCTAACCATTTTCATCAACTGTTTTGCCTTTCAGCTTGTTTGGACTCTGGTATACAGCCTCTTACATTTCTGATCCGACCTGCCATGTTGTTGATGCACTTCAGTCATTGAGGAAGAAAAGCTTCTCTACTTTTGTATTGCCTTCCGTCGCCTCTTATTTTAGCATAAGGATTAAAGTTTATTTTAGCCGAGATGTACGAGCCCATTTTTTTTCACTCCGGACATGGAAGTTCTAGAATTGATAATGTTGGTTTAGCCGCAACTTGTGCAATATTATTTTTGCACTCGGTTTAAAAACACTAGCATTAGCTTTGAGTTCGTGATAGTGTTTTTTTTGTTCTTGCTATTGATAAGCCATTGCTTCTGAACTTAACAATTGCAATGGGCAGCCTTTTTTACTGGCTTTCTTTCCCACTTGAAGATTGTGTATGTGATATGTACTTCGTGCACTAGTTGTCTGTTTCTTTGGTTCACAAACTGCTCCAATGCTATTTTTTTTTTTTATAGTAGAAATCAAAATTTACACCTTGCAGGTTTCTATTTATTTTAGATTAATTAACTAGTTGAATTGAGCCCAAGTTCATAAGTATGTCCAAAATTGACAAATTATTATGTGAATTTGGGTCCACCTTTCATTGTGAATCCGGGTTCAAAATACACAATTTACATATTTTTATAAAGAAATTTTTCTAAATAAACATTTTAAATTTTAAATTGTTGCTATTATTGATAAGTATGCCCACAACGTTACAAAGAAATTTGCTAAATAAACATTTTGAATTATAGATTTTTGCTATTGTACATGCCTTCAGTGCCTAAATAGTTGGAGCCGAAAAAAAACCTAACAGTTGTCTATCTCACGATTTGTAAAAATTCTAAAAATATAGCTACAATAACCTAACCTACAACTCCTATTGCGTCTGCCGGGAGTCGAACCTGGATCTATTGCTTGGAAGGCAATTATCCTAACCGTTGAACTACAAATGCCACTTTGATGTAAATTTCGGATGTAAAATATTTGTTGGAATATATTCTAAGAAGAAGCAAAAAGCAAAATCCATGTTGATTAATAGGATTATAGAGTTTACACATACAGTACTAACATCTTGTGATTTGAATAAAAGAAGTTTGATTTCTTTTAAATTAATGAATTAAAACCTTATGAAACAATATGCGTTAGAAAAACTCATTCGAGTCTTAACGGTGTGAGAGCAACCTCTCCAAATGAAGGGGCTCCTTGTGCGGCTTGTTGTGCCTAGTGCGTGAGCAAAAATATACTCCGTAATTTTTATTGGTCTGTTGAGTTATCATAATTTACTCTTCCACAAATTGTCGGGCAGGGGTATAATGGTGGACGATTCTATCTTTTTGTTACAAGAAAAATTCATTCGAAATAAGATCTACTATTAATTTAATTTTAAATTAGTCGGAATTGAATGCAACTATATATATGAGTAATGAAATTAAAAATAAGACAATCCTTAATTGTGACAGTGTGAGAGCAACTCTCAAAATGAGGAACTCATTGAGCACAATGAGCAAAAGTCTAGCTCTTGTTGGTCAATTGAGTCATCATAATTTTTCTTCCACAAATTGTCGGGACTAAGGTGTACTTAAGGTGGGTGATTGTCACAATAAAAATTCATTCGGAATAAGATTCACTGTTTATACAATTTTAAATTAGTCAGAATTCAATGGGAGTATATGAGTAATGAAATTAAAAATGAGACAATTTCCTGAAGCCAAAGTGAGATTAATATAAACGGACCTGGGATTGCAGAATTGAATTGAACTATATATATATATATATATGTTAACATTAACATATATACACGTACGTACCAACCCTTATATATATATATATATATATATAATTAATAATCTAAGTTTGAAACTATCTAGCCGTTAAGTTGCGCCTTCTAAAGTAGTGATCCCACTCATGCTTCTCCACTGTTCCAAACGTATAATATTTCCAGCTTTTCTGCTCGTCAAATTCCTTCTCCTCCTTGTTCCTCAACCTCTCCACTCTCCCAATCACTCCCTTCACTGCTAAATCAAACGCATCTTCCTCCCTCTTCAATCTCCCCCTCGGGTTCGCGTATATCACCTTGGGAATGAGGCGTATAACCTGTTCCCTCATGGCTGCAACCCGGCGCCGTGGGATTCTTGCCAGCACTCTCTCGATGCTCACCTTGTTTTCCTTGACGTCGTCTTCGGGGATGAGCACAGAGTAGTTGGTGAAGTCTTTAGGGAGGTGCCAGATGTATTGGACGTAGAAGGAGGCGGGGTTGAAGAGCACGGGGATGCAACCGGCGAGGATGGAGTCGAAAATTGAGCGGCGGGTGAATGTGTCTCCGGGGGGTTGTAAGCAGAAGATTGATCTCTGGAACAATTTTATCACGTCGGTTGCCTTCTCGCAGTTCTTGTCCTCGCTCTTGCATTCTAATAGCTTGCATTTTCGCCGCGATTGGACGCATTGTTTCATCACTTGGCTTCGTATGGGATCCTGCATGTAGGCATGTAAAATGGCTCAAAATCTGCCACCTAATCCTAATCCGACCTACTCAACCCGAATATTTAGTATACAAATAATTTATTTTTATTATATTAAAAATGTATACATTATTTAAGTATTGAAATTACATTATTTTGTTTAAATATTTTAGAATTGTTATTTTTTTTATGGTCTACACAACAGTATATGAACTATGATTCACGTAATAATTTGTCACTACGATTACAATTAGGACTTAGGCCGGCCTCATTAGTGTAGCCCATGCAGGTTGCTTTGGCGGGCTATACGGGTTAGTCTGTGCGGGCCACGATCCCATGAGCCAACCTACAAAGCTACCCAAATTATATATATAAAAGTTACACAACAAGACAGATTGTCCTAGTGTTTAACTATATATATCATGCTCTATGAAATGTAGATGTCCAATCTGATTATTCAATTTTAGTTTAATGATTCAGCCCGCTCACCCAATTAATCTGACATGTAATTTTAAGTTGGGGCAACTCAACCTAACAAAAAAATTAAAAAGCCTATTAACCCAATTGATATCCCTACCTACCTACCTGCATGCTGGGCCTCTCCGCTCCGGCGAACGAGAAGAGCGTCCCCCGCCGCTGTTTCCTCATTTTGCTCTGCCATTGGGCCACCTCCTCGTCGGAGGAGGGATGGTAGTCGGTCGGGTACGGGATTGCAAAATCGTTCTTGTCCCAAGGGCTGGACTCGATCGTTAACGCCGACATGTTCTGAGATTCCGGCATCACTAGTAAACTGTTGCCCCAGGTAGTACCAAGCCGCCGGAAATCCCAGGTTACTCTCCCGGCGATAAAGAAATGGTCTTTCCCCCACATAACCTTCCACTCCGGCCTCTCCCTGAGCCAGTTTACCAAATCCCGAGCGCCAGAGTCTAGAACGGAGGCGTTGAAGTCGGCCCACAAGTAGCGGGCGACGTCGAAACCCGCATAGTACGGCACGAAAACTGCGGCGGCTTTGTAGGAATCATTCGTCAAACAATCGTACTGTTTCATCCGGGCGTGAAATATGGGTTCCAGCGAGAACTGGTGGGTGTAAAACCAGTCTCTTGCCTGGACAATCTTCCCCGGATTCCCCACCTCCATACCCAATCCTTGGTTGGCCGTGTAAGCGCACATATCCACCCACGGATCCAACAATTTACATTGCTTTATCAAGTCATCGTTGAACCGGGCAGGCAAATCGTGCATATAAACGTATCTCCCCGAACATGATGATTTCCCATTGTTTTGTTTCAACAAAGGCTCCAATTCTTTCTCCAGGCCGTCCAAATCTGGTACCAAATCCCCTTTCTTCTCCGGCGGAGGCGTTTCTTCGTGCACTCTAACGTTGTCTTGCCCGTGTGACGAGGGAATCTCTGTCGTTGCATCCAAGGGATCTGCTGGGTGCGATTGGATAGCCTCGGATTGGAAATTCTCGGCCGTAGACGTTCTTCCTGGGAGAGCCGACCAATCAACCACGTAAAGCAAAAGGTACCATAACACGAACAAAACAATGAAAACGAACCAAAACCTCTTCCGGAGCCTTGCGGCGGTCGAGGCGTCCATCTTCAATTCGGAGGAATTCTTCCTTAAAGTCCCCGACAACGTTGGAATAATGTAAGCGTCGCAATATGACAATGTATCATTTTTTGCATTAATTTGGAAGAAAAGAAACGGAAAATTAAGGTATTCTGAAATAAATTGTTGAAAAAAAAGGAAGGAAAAAAAATTGAAAGTATAAAATGAAGAAAGAAGGTATTTTTGGAAAGACAATGCAGAATTCTTGTGAGGCAGAGCGATCACGAGGGGGATCGGAAGAACGGAAGATATGCTATCATAGTACAAACCAAAAGTTATTTGGAAAAATTTTCTGTGTCTATTTCATAAAACAGTGTTTTTGGTTAAAAAGGAATGATTTCTTTTTATTTCCAAAAAAAAAAAAAGAGGAATGATTTCTTTTAAATTATATAACTTTTAATTTTCTTTATTGATATGATGATACTGGAGTAGGAGATAATGAAATCTTTCCCTAATTACTTATGTGCTATTTTTGTGCGATTGATGTATAAATGTAGTACTATCAATCATTTAAAGACATTCAGAGATTACTAGTTTTTTTTTTTTTTGAGTTCTACTGACTCGGTTACAATGACAGATGCCTCCACTGAGGCTCGAACCCACTCCCTTCCACATGGGAGTGTACACCGGATGCCGCTTGACCACAAGGCCTTTGGCCAGAGATTACTAGTTTAATTTGATTTAAACTATATATTTTTATAAAATAAAAGGTCTACTAAACTATTTTATGTAGGTCATCTCTAATCCAAAATACTAAATTTTGCATCAAATTTTATAACAAAAAATAATATTTCATGCATATTTTTACACCAAATTATTTTTCATCCCCAACCCATTTACACAAAATTTTGCACCAAATTTTATTCCTTTCACTAAAATAATTTGTATTCTCATAAATTAAAACTTTATACTAATACTTTAATTATTTTAATATAAAATATAATTATAATGCAAATAATATTTGTATTCCACAATAATATAGCATATAACATCAATTATATTTTTAATTAATCTATATTCAATATTAGTCTTGTTTTAATCGTTTTGATGTGATCTTTCAAAAGATATCATTTATTTTTAATAATATACAATTTATGTTTAAGTATTTGACAAAATATGTAAATATAACCCTAAAAAAATGATACAAAAGGAATTAATTAAAAAAGAACAAGGGCAAAACAGAGTCATATGCAGTCAATGGGAGCTGACATGAAGCTAAAGAGATGACTAAAATACTTTATGAGAGTCATAGAGTGGTGTTTTCAATGTTCTTAGTCATTTGGGCAAGCCAAGACAAAAGCGGAACAAAAGAGCAAGAAGTACGATTTTTGCTCACATTGACCACTGTTTGATATTTGGATCATATCTCAGCCTAGGAATGTCCAAATGAGATGATATTTGCGCCATTAAAAAGAAAACTCGAAAGGCTACAATTTTCATGAGGACTACAAAGTCAAGTTCTAACATTAAATGGGTCAAAATTTGACTGGAAGTAGGAGTTGCGTTGTAGAGTCGCTGGATCAGATATGAGATTTGACACTGTTTTATGCACGTGCGCTTGCACGTGCATAAAACAGTGCCAAATCTCATATCTGATCCAGCGACTCTACAACGCAACTCCAACTTCCAATCAAATTTTGACCCATTTAATGTTAGAACTTGACTTTGTAGTCCTCATGAAAGTTGTAGCCTTTCGAGTTTTCCCAATCTACTAGGATGAAGCTCAATCATCTAAATTTCAAGACTATCAATCTACTTGCAAGGAAGAATCTTGTGGAAAGATTGCCAAAAATAGTCTTCAAGAAAGACCAAGTGTGCGATGCATGTCAACGTAGGAACAAATAAAATCATCATACAAAACAAAGTCACATAACATGAGTCAATGTCAAGATCGCTAAGCTTACTTCACATGGATTTATTTGGTCCGATTGGCCTGGGATTAGATGAGTTGGAAATTAATTCTCTAGAAAATCCTATCCATCCTATAGTGGAAGGTAGAAATGAAAATGGAGGTGAAGTAAGGGATGAGAATGTGACGATTGAAGTTTGCTGATAGTTTTTGGGTAGGGGTGAGGTGTCAAATAATGTGAATGTATGTGTAAGGATAAAACGAAGAGTCTATGACTCCCCGAGTGTCGGTCTCGAAGGAGGGACGTGGAGGTGTGTCAAGTGTTAGTGCTTTCGATTGATTGAGTCATGTGATGCATTGAGTGTGGTTGTGGGCGTGGTGAATGATGATTTAAAGGTGTAGAGGTTCATAAGATTGTGCAATGTGAAAATAAAACAAATATAAGTAAACAAATGTAAGAAAATAAGGGATTGGATATTGTTCATCTATGTTGCATCCTAGTGTGTTTCAAGTAATGGATAAACGGAGCAATGCCGTTGACTATTCAAGAGTGTGTCTACTTAGTCCTTTTCCACCTCTGTGTACTAGGGCTTCTTAGACTTAGGAGTGCCTTTTAGCAACCAATTTCCTAAGAGACATTTTATCAAACACCTTAGCTACACACTTTCCTACTATTCCTTATGAATTCCATAGGACCTATGATTGTCATAAAGCTTCAATCTCAACTCTAATCAAAGACATGATAGAGTTAAGAGCTCAATCTCTCATCTAGATTGACCAAATCCACACAAGATCTCATCAAAACAACAATCAATAGACAAGAATAGAAATTCAACAAGCAAAGCAATTTAATCCAAAATAAGACATAAGATTATCACACTAGCAACATAGCTTCACACAATCCAAGCCCTAGATTAAACTAGCCACACATATTCAAGAATTTTAGAACAATAGCTAATTCAATCTAAGAACAAGATAATAAAAATAGATTAAAATGTAATAGAGATCACCTAGTATAGAAGTGTATCCTTCAATCGAAGCTTCAAGTCTTTCTTTACAAGGTGAAATTGCAAGGCTAAACTATCCTAAAAACTAAGAAATGAAAAATTGCCAAAAGGAAGAACTCCCTCTGAAATTCTATCAAGGTGCCTTAAATAATCTCCGAAATTTCGCCCTAAAAAATCTTTTCACGCAGTGCTCCATCCACGCCACCCACACGTGTGGTTGCATGCGTGGATGGCTACTGGAACGCTGCCACGCCACCTACACGCGTGGTTGCATCTTTCCGGGTCGTTCGGGGCTCCTGACTTGCTTGGTTTGCTTGTTTAGCTCGTTTCTTGTTCCTAGTAGCTCCTGGGACCTCTGTAATGTCTCAATTTACACCAAGGGTAGCTTTGTGTGCGGTTAATGAATTTAAAGCACAAATTCTCACAAGATTATCACTTAAGGATACTAAAATTGCTATAAAACACCCTCGTTTATACTCAAATAATAGGTGTCTTGGGAGCTTATCAAGTTTCCACACTTTACTTCTTGCTTGCCCTCAAGCAAGACAATATACTTCTAAGCACATAAGCTTCCAAGATACCAACTCATACAAAACGGAACTCTTGGTCAATCAAAATTATGAGTGCTTAAGACTATCGAAGAGGGAGAAAATCTTCTTTGTTATCTACAAAGGATGTTGGTTAGATGCCATACAACTCAAGGAATATTTGCGGGAAGTAAAAACCCTTCGTAGATAAACAATTAAAACAAGGGGAACACACTTCTCACACCACGCGCAAGCATGCAATCCCAAATTTGAATTCACCTCTCATTTAATTAGGGCCTCTAGCCAATCGCACTAGTGGGAACGATGTATACTAGTTAATCAACCCTTCCGTCTAAACGCCAAAGCCCAACAATAAAATAAGTGAGGGTAGGGGCATGGACCACTCACCGCTAATGGCTTGGTGCGGTCCCTCTTTTCTTCTCACTTCCTAGGATAACGCCATCGAGCGACCCGACTTCACATGGAGCTCCATGCTTTTTCGAAGACAGTGCAATGGGTACCCGAATCCTAGCGAAGCGGCTCACCTAGTCTCTATTTTCTCAATTCCTGGGATCATTTTATGTGGACAACCGACTCTAGATAAAGCTTTTGCTTACCGAAGACTATGGTTGAACACAACCCAGCGAAGTGGCTTTCCTCAATTTTTATCTCGATGATTGGCCTTTTTGCCTTTTCAACCGTTTCTCCATGCAACCCCTCATGCCTTTTTCTTTTGGGATTAAGGGATTTTTTTCTCTCTTAAGCTCACCAATAGGCTCATCTTTTGCCCCATGCCCTACCAAGATTAGTTCAATTTCGGGCCTCGCTAAAAATTATCTTTCTCAAATTAAAAAGTGCACACTCCCACTTCGAGAGATCCTTGACTAAGGTCCTACGTAAATAAGAGGTGAACATCATGCAAGCAGGCAAGAACTCAACATCATGGGTGCGAAAAGTAACTTGCTCAAAAATTTTTGGCATCTAGTCAAAATTCTCTCTAGATAACACAAACAATAACTCACTTTTCAAATTGCAAATACACCCGTTTATCATTCCCAAGAGACCAACTTTTCAATTCTAAGCAAATAAACATGTTAAGCCCAAAATGCGTCATTTCCACACTTTAAAATAAACATCGTCCTCGATGTTACCTCAGATCACGGGGTAAAGGAAAAAGGGTTTAAACGGCTATAGCAAATAAGAATCCCTTTCCACACTTTGGAATTTGCTCTGGGATATAGGGTATATTCTAATGATCCTCATGGTAAAAATAACATGGTAAGCTCAAACAAACACATACAAAGCTATATAAACAGATTTCCACACTTTAGATTCGAAAACAAGGCATAAAAATAGAAAAGGGATAAGAGGTTAAACCAAGTATGCATCCCTCTTTCCACACTTTAGCTTCCAACATCGGTCGGCCTCCGTTATCAAAATTTTATTTCAAAAGATGGTGACAAGATATACAATAGCGATTTAAGATAACTATTCAATTATTATAAACTTGATAGAATATTTCATAACAAAATAGATAAAAGCATAAAACGTAGAGAATTAAATATTTGAAAGAGAACTACTTAATAGAGTAAAATTATTCAAGTAAACTACCAAATAAAAATGCATAAAAGTAAAGCAGGTAAATGTAAAAGCATTAAAATAAGCGTAAAAGCAAATAAAAGCAAATAAAGAAATAAAGGGCGGAACCCCACGCATAGGGAACCTAATGTTTTCATGGGACAACCATATAGTAACAATGTCTCGGGGACTTCCTTTTCAAGTTCCAATGTGTCAGGATGATGACTACCACATCACTGGTCACCAAAAGATGGAGGATTGAACTGTCTAGCAAATTGAGCTTGAAGCTCCTGGATCATGCGTGCATTTTCCTCCACTACTCTCCTCGTTCGGAGAATCTCCTCATTTTGGGCCAAGTAATGCTCCTCATATTGCGAGCTCTGCACGCGCATATATGCCATCTGTTCCTCGTGGAGCTGCCTGTGGAAAGCTTGAGTAGCCTCCCAATCCATCATAGTCGGGCCCTCGTGCGGTGCACTGGGCTCGCCTTGCTCCTGCGCTTGTGCGGCATCATCTCCCTCATCATCATCCTCATCAGAGTTATCATTAACTCCTTCATCTGGCGCATTAGCTCCTCCCCATTTGAGGTACATAGCTTGAAACTCTTTCATAGAAAATGCAACCATGGGAGCCTCATCCTTTTCACCTGCAAGATGGTTTCTAAGGCCCAAACCCTGGCACAGTCTAGTCACTAAAGGACCAATAAACATGGATTATACCTTTCGTTTCATTTGGGTTTGCAGCCATCTCTTAACTTGGATTCCCATGTTGACATTGATTCCGTTTTCCATGCTCCACATGTAGAATAAATCTTGTCTATAGGTCTTGTTCTTGTTTGTCTTCCTTCTTGAGAGATTCACAACTAAAGCCAATCTGGTGGCTTTTAGATAATTGGTGGAGATAAGCTTTGCTTTCAAGTTAGATGAGTCATATTCTTCACCGTTTGTAATTTCCCTCTAGTAATTCACAACATCCCTGTCACTATCAAAATCAGTCTTGAAATTTCCAAAGTAAGGCATGGATACCTGAATCTCGTCATGAAAACCAAGGGCTACTCCAGATCATTCACTGAAACGTGGTAACGGTCACCGAATAAACAAAACTTGATCGACTGCCTCGCATCATTAACTTCACGCCTAATGTCAAGCGTGGCTAAGAATTCATAAGTAACTGGCGAGTAAGTCGGGCCCCACCATTCAAAAAGTCTGCCCAACTGGGGGTGCCTCGACAATCGATTCACGTCATCCTGGCATCTGAACTCCTGCAACACGTTTTGGTCAAAGAACCTTCCCTCACTCAACTGTTTTCCTCGGTAGACATCCACCAAGGCACGTTCTGCTGCTGTTAAATGCCGTAATGGTCTGGTGCCGCGTTCTTGGGGAACGGGTGGGACATCTGCTTGTGGTTGATAACGTGGAGGTTAGATTCTCGTCCTGGGTCTGCTGGATTCGGCGTGGTCATGTTTAGCCTTCTTTTCCATCTCCTTATGTCTAGTCATCCTTGTGGTTGATGATTTTAACCTTTGGAAGATGAAAAATAATTAACTTTTCTCAAACCTTGACTTGGGATGGTGTATTGCATGGAGAAGAAGAGGTTTTTTTTTGAGGTTTTGGGGTGCAAGGCTCGTGGTTCGGCCGAAGGGAGTTTATCTCGCCCATGTGTAGCGTCCACGCCACCCACACGCGTGGTGGGGTGCGTGGATGGCTACTGGAATTCATCCACGCATCCCACACACGTGGTGGACGCGTGGATGGTCCAGTCTGACCTTTCCTCCGGCTTTCGTTTTTTCTTCCTTCGCCTTTTGGCCAAATTTGGTCTTTCCATTGCATTTCCCGGTCATAAAACCTACAAATTAGTCTCCTGAAAACATTGTACCAAGTAGAATACTAATAAAATATTAAAACAAAACATAAAAGCAATCATAAAACAATTTATTAAACCTTGGGTTGCCTCCCAAACAGCGCCACATTTTACGTCTTTAGCTAGACGCATTGTACCTTTTTGTCCTCTCAGCCATATTCTTTTGTAGTGGGTTGAAAGCATTTCGGTACCCATTTTTCCAAATCAGCTTCTCACTCTTCCATTTTGGTTTCGTCTTGGTCCTAGTCTTGACCATTGCATTCAATTCTTCATCCTTCTCTTTTACTCTTTCTTTTCCTTCCCTCTTGGCTTGCTCATCAAATCTCAAGGTGATTTCTCCTGAACTTACATCTATACGAGCATGGCAAGTGGCCAAGAATGGTCTTCCGAGTATCAAAGAGCCATGGGGCTCATTCTCTCCCATCTTACAAACTATAAAATCGACGGGCACAAGAAATTTTCCTACTTTTACTAACACGTCCTCTACTAAGCCTTCCGGATACCGCGTGGTTCCGTCAGCCAGGCGAAGCGTCAGCCTCGTCGGTTTTAGACTTGGTAAGTTTAACTTTTCAAAAAACTAGAAGACATCACATTGATTGAAGCTCCGAGATCGGCTAGAGCATTTGGAAAGTCCATGTTCTGTATAGAACAAGGGATCACCAAAGCTCCTGGGTCACCCTTCTTTACGGGGTAACCCGTGGTCATGCAAGTCGACGACTCTTTACTCAAACAAGCATAATTATCGCAATCATCTTCTTCAAACAATTCACGACATTGCTTATCATTAAAGAATTTTTGAATAAAAGCATTAAATGTACCTTTCCTTGCCGTTTCCTTTTCCTTCGAAGTTTTGGATTTGCTTCCCTGCAACTCATTCTTTTTAGTTTGATCACAAGAGGTGATTTTGCCTTCCTTTTTCTTCTTTGAGATTCTACAAGAGGCGTTTGTTGCATTGGCATCTTCCACAGATTATGTCCATTGGGTCGCATCCTTCGTGTTTTTCTTCTATTGCTTCAATTGCATTAACTTTCTCCTTGGGATTATTTGCTGTGTTACTGGGAAGTTGTCCATAATGCCTTTCGGACATCATCTTGAACATTTGAGATATTTGATTTTCGATTGTTTTGAGAGTGGCTTTTGATTCTTGTCTTAGACTCGAGATCTCCTGTCTGATTTCTTGTGTAATCTCTTGCTTTAGATTGGCTCGATCATTTTTCAATTCCATAATTCTTCTTGTGAGTCTTTCATCCACCTCTCTTATATCGTCTCTTCTTTGTTGGGTAAAATTGAGTTGAGAGTTGTATTGAGGCCTAAACTAGGTCATTTGGCCTCCATTACCTTGGTTCTGACCATACATAAGTCTTCCTTTGTTATTTTGTCCATAGGTAGGTTTGTTTCCATAATTGTATTGCGCTCGTGCTTGATATCCATCATTGTTGTTGTTGTTCCATCCCTCGCCCTATTTCCAATTGTTGTTCTATCTCTAATTTCCTCCATAAGCATTATAATTGGGATTCCTTTGATAATCAACCGCCTCAACCTGCTCAGCTGCAGACGGTGAAGTGCAGATATTTGTGTCATGCGGTCCTCCACAAATATTGCAATATAATGCCAAGGCCATGCAAGGTTTCAGTTTTCCTTCCATCTTTTCTACCATTGCTTGTAGCTTTTTGATCTCAAGATTCATCGCTTCGATTTTTGCTTCGCTTGCCACGTGACTATTGATCTCGTATATGCCACCATGTTCTCCTCTTTGGTCATACCAACATGAGGTATTCTTTGATATTTTTTCTATTAACTCTTCTGCTTCCGATAATGCTAAAGAAACGAAAGCACCGCTTGAAGATGAGTCAAGGAGCATTTTTCCTTCATCAGTCAACCCTCCATAAAATGAGCTTATGACATCCCATGGGTGCATTAGATCTTGCGGGCATTGTCTTTTCAGAACTTTAAATCTCCTCCAAGTTTCTCCCAGACTCTCCAGTCTACCTTGCTTGAATTCTTGGATTTGTCTCCTAATTCTCATAGTCTTAGTAATCGGGAAAAACTCATTCATGAACTCTCTGTGTAGCTGCTGCCATGATCTAAAATGGTTATTGTCCTGACTCTCTAACCAGCGTGTTGCCTCTCTAATTACTGAAAATGGGAATAACTTGAGTTTGATAATTTCTTTACTAACCCATTCCTGCCTGTACATCCCGCATGCTCTTATAAATCTAGTGATATGCGCATGAGGATCCTCTGAAGGCAATCCTGAATATTGGCTATTTTGAACCAATGTGAGTATGGTCGGGTGCACATGGAAGTTGACATTCTCCATTGGTGGGACGTAGATCGAATTGTGCATGTTGAAGTCTGGCGTCATATAGTCGGGGATGGATCTTTGCTGCTCTTGAGGTATTCCATAGTAATCATCTTCTCGTATATGCTCCTGTGGATTCACTCTATTGACTTGTGGTTCTTCCAAAATTGGTTCATCATGATTAACTGGTCCTGGTGGATTGATCGGTACTTGGGGCGGGTTTGGTATAGTTGCTCCTCTTCCTTGGGGATTTCTTGTTGCGCTCGAAGAAGCCATTTGTGATTTTTGGATGCTTTTCTTCCTAGTTGCTCTGTTAATCTCTGGTATATAAGGGAATAAAGCTTGGTTTCCTCTTCCTCGCGTTTGCATTCACCTGTTAAGATTTTCAATGAAGCAAATAGTCCACAATTGACTAAAAGTAGTCAATTGGGTAAGTAACAAAAACAAGTAAAATAGAAAATGAAACAAAGTAAAATGGTATGGATTAACAATTTCTCAAATTGTCACAATCATTAAATCAAGTAAAAAGAAAAAAAAACATGACAACCTATTGCCCTCCCCGGCAACGACGCCAATTTAACAATTGAAGTTTGCTGATAGTTTTTGGGTAGGGGCGAGGTGTCAAATAATGTGAATGTATGTGTAAAGATAAAACGAAGAGTCTATGACTCCCCGAGTGTCGGTCTCGAAGGAGGGACGTGGATGTGTGTCAAGTGTTAGTGCTTTCGATTGATTGAGTCATGTGATGCATTGAGTGTGGTTGTGGGCGTGGTGAATGATGATTTAAAGGTGCAGAGGTTCATAAGATTGTGCAATGTGAAGATAAAACAAATATAAGTAAACAAATGTAAGAAAATAAGGGATTGTATAGTGTTCATCTATGTTGCATCCTAGTGTGTTTCAAGCAATGGATAAACGGAGCAATGCCGTTGACTATTCAAGAGTGTGTCTACTTAGTCCTTTTCCACCTCTGTGTACTAGGGCTTCTTAGACTTAGGAGTGCCTTTTAGCAACCAATTTCCTAAGAGACATTTTATCAAACACCTTAGCTACACACTTTCCTACTATTCCTTATGAATTCCATAGGACTTATGATTGTCATAAAGCTTCAATCTCAACTCTAATCAAAGACATGATAGAGTTAAGAGCTCAATCTCTCATCTAGATTGACCAAATCCACACAAGATCTCATCAAAACAACAATCAATAGACAAGAATAGAAATTCAACAAGCAAAGCAATTTAATCCAAAATAAGACATAAGATTATCACACTAGCAACATAGCTTCACACAATCCAAGCCCTAGATTAAACTAGCCACACATATTCAAGAATTTTAGAACAATAGCTAATTCAATCTAAGAACACGATAATAAAAATAGATTAAAATGTAATAGAGATCACCTAGTAGAGAAGTGTATCCTTCAATCGAAGCTTCAAGTCTTTCTTTACAAAGTGAAATTGCAAGGCTAAACTATCCTAAAAACTAAGAAATGAAAAATTGCCAAAAGGAAGAACTCCCTCTGAAATTCTATCAAGGTGCCTTAAATAGTCTCCGAAATTTCGCCCTAAAAATTCTTTTCGGGCAGTGCTCCATCCACGCCACCCACACGCGTGGTTGCATGCGTGGATTGTAATACCCCGCATTTCCCTACTACTCTTTTGAATATAATAAGGGGTTATTCTCTTATTAAATAATTACTAAAACTATTTTAAATATAATTATTTCATAGTGGGCTTGGAACAATATATTTTCATATTATCTTACCACTAAATATCCCTAGCCCAACATATCTATGTATTTCATACTATGAATTATTAGTGAGCCCAGATGATTTATGTTTTACATTCTATGTCCATAACTATATAATCTAATGATTGGTCTTGGACCCAACCCAAGAACTTGGCCTAATCCACTTTCTAAATACAACCTTGACCCAAATAGTAACCCTACCCTATTTGGAAGTCTACTCTTTCTATGTATAGTATATACGTATATATTATATGTTTTGGACAACAGCCAAGATTTTCCCCTTTCCTTTATCGCCTCTAAGCCTTCTCCTCCTCTTTCATGCCATCCTCGTAGCAGCTGGTGGAAGTGGACGGCAGCAGCAGCGACGGGCTCGGATTGCCTTCCCCGACGATCGGGCAGTAGAGGCGTAGCATTGCCCTCTCCAACGCAGCGTTTTCCTTTCCCTCGTGGCATGTGGAAGCAGCAGCCGACGATCTCCATTGCTCTTAGCGAGCAGTGCTACAGCGATGGCAAGTGGCGAAAATGATGTTTCCGTAGAAGCCGCCCGTGAGTGTTCTCCTTCCAGTGGGCGGCTATGGCGTCGACGAAGCTTGGGGATCGGCGGCGGCATCTCTCCCTCTTGCTCCTTGTTTTCTCGACGGGTAGTGTGGGCCAGCGGCAAGGGCGTGACTCGGCAGAGCATCGATCAGATCAGCACCAGCGTTCTTTGGACCTTGAGCCTCCTCCCGGCGTTTCCCCTATTTCGCGATGCATCTGGTGGCGTAAGCTGGCTGGCGATCGGTGGTGGCATGCGGTGGTGATGCTAGCGGCAGCGGCGACAATGGTCTTCTCTCCCTCTCTCTTATTCTGACGGTGTGCGGTTGTGACCGTTGGTTGGCGGCGACAGCATCAATCCTTCTCTCGCCGGCGAAGTAAAGATTGGGCAGAACTCTGGGCGTAGAGCAAACATAGACCATGGATTTAAATAATATTAAGGTAACCCCATAAGTAATTATTAAGATTAATTATAGTTAGTTATAGTTAGGTGCTAACGGTGGTTATTAATGGTTGATGTTGTTCATTATGTTAGTAATCGTTGTTGTTAGGGCTTACATTAGTAGTTAGCACCCAATGATTAAGATTTACAATAATCATGGATTGTCATTACTATTCGTATATGATTAGGATTATTGGGTACATTATAGTTTAGGTATTAATCATTGTTATGATCAATATAGCCCAACTAGTAGTTGGTCGTTGACTATGAATATTGGCTTAAGGTGAGCATATAATTGATCATTAGGCTGATGATTACCATGGACAACTAGGAATATTAATATCGTTATTATTAGTAGTCGTTAGTGACAGTTTTAGAGTTGATTAATTCTCAGGTTCATAAATTGTGGACCTGCTTTTGATTGGTGATTGCTTTTGGATTAATACGCTTCAAGAGGTAACCATCATGTCTCAAAAAACCTATTTTATACTCTTGATCTATATATATGATTTGGTGTTGGAATCCTGAAATTTCTTGGAATTATAGCTTTGTTGATGGTCTGTGAACCTTTGTTTGTGGATTGTTGGACTTGTGTTCATCATCCTTTGTATCTAGATGTGTGTGAGTAATTCTTGTTATGGATTCCATGATTTATTGGATTCTAAGATGCATGATCTGTGTATTCTGAACATGATTTGTATTCTGGAATGATTCATCGCATGATCTGTTCTGTCTGGGGAGTGGGGTTGCACTTACGGTGCATGTTGGCGGAACAATGTGCCCCGCCAACACGTTCCGCAAGGGCAAGGGCGATAGCTTGTGGCGGAGAGCAGCGGTCCGCTGATCTTTTCCGTCTGTTCGTGCGTCACAGTCCAGCGGAGCAAAGCATTCCGTTGATGTGTTCCGTCAGTTCATTTGTAGTTCTCATCCAATGTCTGTTTTTGCGATCCTTGAACTCTTTTTGATTCCTTTTGACTTTGGAATGTGTACTGAACCTTTTGTTGAGTATTTTACTTTGATTCTTGAGTATCTATTCATGATCTTTAGTCATCGATCTTGATTTATTGGACTAGCATTGCTAGCTTATTATTTGATTTCTATCCTGAGTATGCACTGTGTTGATATTCTGAAATAAACACTTTTGTTGGGTGATTCTTTGGGGATGAATCTATGTTGTTATGTGGAGACTTTGGCTCCTTACGAGTATCTCCTTATCTTGTTGAGTCTTTGATATTCTTGTTGGGCTTAGTTGATGGAACTATGGTTTATTTGTGATGGTATTGTTTGGAAGGGTATTGTATGCCTTCTTATTTGGGCACGTGTGCCTCTGTAATTGGGAGTTGGGTACCTCTGTGATATGGGCTTGTATGCCTCTACATTTGGGCTTGTTGCCTCCGTGTTGTGATATGGATGAGGTGGTTAGTTTCTATGGTGGTTATTGTTATTTGGGGATGGTGGGTTGGTTCTTATCTCTAGTATGATGATAGGATCGTTTTCCTTGTAATCTTTGATAGAGGTTGTACCTCTGTTGTGTTTGTTATACCTTGATATGTCGGTTTGGTTGGTTCCCTTATGCTCATTCTGTTGTTATTATGATTCAATTGGTATTTGGTGTATAAACTTGATGTTTATGCATTCGTGTTGGATGTTGGTTGTACTCGAAGAGTCTTGGTTTATTGCTTATTCAACGTGTTGTTGTTGTTGAGTATCCGATTTAAATACTGAACAGTTCGTTGGTGTGTATATTCTATATGGGTGTGTAAACTTATTTACAAACTTACTATATATGTATGTTCTCACGAGTGTGTGTGGTGGTTGCTTAGCAGTATTTTGCTAATGGTTTCTTACATGTTTTCCAGGTATGGAGTAAGTCTAAGCGAGAGCGCGTTAGAGCTTTATCATTATGAAGTCAGCTTAGACTAGTTTATGTTTGTTTAGACTTGGTTTTGGGCATGTGTGCCTATGTTGGGACTATACATCTTTGACTAGTATTCTTGTTGTTACGATGATTTGAGGATTTATGTTTTATTCAGTTTCAGTTTTTGGATAGCATGTGCATCTAGGTTGTGTTTTCCTTACCTAGATGTGGCATGATACCCCTTAAGTTATAAATCGCTTCCGCTATGTTGTGTTTGGAGTCTCTCAACTCTAAGCGATTTCTTCGGCTTGACGATTTGATCACGACACTCTGACCGATTGACAAATCTTGACCTTGCTTCTTACGCAACGTGAATCTAAAACTCTCATAAGCTTCACTTCATAAGCTATGGCCCACACAACTTTATGGCTACCAGAGGGCCGAAGGCGACGAATCACAAATATCCTTATCTTGGCATCGAGACCTCTTGCTCTTTTAATCGTACAAGATCTTATGAGGAGTCCTTTATTTACTCGACTGGTAATCATCGTTGTAGAATGGTTTAATCAAGTCTTGGTATTCTTCTTGCGATTCCTGCAGGTTAATAGCACGAACATATCTCAACTCGTTTTTCCACTCTTCAATGGTCCTTCTTGTTAGTCATCCAGAGGTAGTGGAATGCAACTCTCAACTTCAACTTCACGTCTGACGCGATCAATGGCACCTTTGCTTACTAGCTCGGTAGACCAAATTTTCTACGAGAATCCATTAGTAGCCGGTCCAACTCCACTTAGGAAAATCCGAGGATTGAGCTAGCCTTTAGGTTCGCTTCTGTTTGTCTTGATCTTTTGACGGTTCGGTCTTCTACTAGCTTTCTTAGCTACTCTTTATGTCTTTCTTTCCACCGAGGTTCCTTCCTTAAGTCCTTATACAAGATACCACTTTCAAGGTGTGCCGGATAGGCCGCACGAGGCTCTTACTTCCTAATTTACTTCTGAGTATCTCCGCACTCCATGGGGTCGGACAACTTGTTGATGGCGTTTCTTCTTATCTTCGGGGTCTCGAAGGTCCAAGCTATCCTCTTCACTTGTATTAGTCTTCATTGCCTTCAAGGTTGCAACTTCTAACTTGTTCCTTCGTAGTTTCTTCAAAGGTAGGTAGGACTACCTTAAGGTCTAAAACATCCCGACCTCGCATTCCAATTCTTCATGCAACTTCAATTCTGAGCTTAGCTCACATGAGGCTCTTCATTGCTGATCCGGAAGTTCCTTCTTGTCGTTCCCTCATAGCCGAGGGTCTTCGAGTCTTCAGTCTTCGGGCTCCAATCGCTTTCTTCTTATTGTGTCGAACTTCAGCTGCACAAGATTTATTCTTCAAGTCTTGAGGTTAACGAAGATCTTGCAGACGATGCTACACACGCGAAGACGCCAATCCCGGGGAACATAGATTGCTACCGTTGACTCCGAGCCGCGAGTAGATTAGCCTTCTTTAACGAGCCGCCCAATCTTCTTAATGTCTAGACGCATACAGTGCTACCCACCGTTTTTGCATCAACTAACTTCTTATTCCTAGTCTAAAGCAGGCTCTTTAACGAATCTAAAACGAAGCAACTTATCTAAAAGCGATTAAGAACTTACTGGGAAGACGCGCCGGCAAGGTACGATAGCCACAAAGGCAAGCTACAAACAACAAGGTTAACAAAGCACAAATAACTTAAACAAACAAGGCGTGTCCTCACCGCGATTCCTAGAATTCACACATCCTAGGATTCTCAACCACCTTAGTTTCTACTGATCAAGTCCTAGAGTCTCAAGTGTTCAACCCTAGGATTCTTACTTAGACCTCAACACAGGCTCTGATACCAACTGTGACACCCCAACTTTTCACAAGCTGAGATAGCTTAAAACTTTAAATATAAAAGCTGCATATCTCAACAACTACTCATACTATAGTGGAAGCGATTTAAAACTTATCAAGTGTCATGCCACATCTAGGTAAAACACAGCCTAGATGCACAAGCTATCCAAAAACAAAACATAAGATCCTCAAACATAACTATAACAAAACTAGTCAAGGTACATAATCCAAAACAAAGGCACACAGGCCCGAAAGGAGTCTAAAACATCATCTAGTCTAAGCAAGCATAACATAGCTCTAGCGCGCTCTCGGCTTAGACTACTCCATACCTGGAAAACATTTAGAAAACCATTAGCAAAAGAATGCTAAGCAGCCACCACTCACACTCGTGAGAACATACATAATATAATAAGTTTGCAAATAGGTTTACACACCCGTATAGAATATACACACCAACGAATTGTTCTTTAATTAAAACGGAGACTCAACAACAACAAGCTGAATAAGCCATAAACCAAGGACTCTCCAAATAACACCAATATCCAATATGAATGTACAAGGCAACAATTCTATAACGGAATACCTACTGAGTCATAACCTCAACAGATTACTCACAAAGGAACAACCAAACCACAATATATCAAGGAATAACGGATAACGAACGAGATACAACTCAACTAAAGAACCATAAGGAACCAAACAAATATCATACCAAAGATAAACACCAAACCATACCCTCCAACCACAATACCAACCCTCATACCAACCACCAAACCAAACCTAGCACACAGAGGCATAAAACCCAAACCATAGAGGCAAAAACCCAAACCGTAGAGGCAAATGATGCCCATACACCTCCAAATGATGCCCAAACACAGAGGCAAATGATGCCCAAACACAGAGGCAATGATGCCCAAACACAGAGGCAAATGATGCCCATAGCTAGTTCACCCTCAACAAGCCAAAAGATACTCAAAGGACTCACATCTCCACATCCAACCTCAAACTCATCCCCCAAGAATAATCCACCAACAGTGTTCATCTCAGGTTATGAACACAACATACACTCAGAGAATATAACCAAGGATTCAAGCAACCATACTAACTCAATAGACCAATATAATGAATCAAAAGACATGAATAAATACTCAAAAACCAAGGTGGAATACTCAACAAAACATCCAAACAAGTTCCAGAATCAGAGATGAATCAACAAGACAACAGATCACAAAACAAGCTACTGGAAACAGAACTCCAACTGAACTGGCGGAACTCAGTGGCGGAACACCTAGTGCCGCCACACTCCTCCGCAAGAAAGAGGCGGACAACCTTGGCGGAAGACCTCCCTCCGCCATCCCTCACCGCTACACACTTGCGGAAGACCCTAGCGGGACACATTATACCGCTAGAGTGCACCGCAAGAGTGATCCCAATGCACAACTCCCAGACTCGAATCAGAATACAAAATGTTCATTCCAGAATGCAAAAATATGATCAGATTGCCCAGATTACATATCTCAAAAGCCAAATAAACATGGAATCCATAACAATAAATACTCATACTCATCAAGATGCAAAGGATCAAGAACACAAGTTCAATAATCCATCAAAATATATCACAAATCATTAAGAACAAAGGCTAGATCAAGAAATTTCCACAGGATTCCAAATCACCAAGTATTATGCATAGATCAAAAGTGTAAAATAGGTTTTAGTGAGACATGATGGTTACCTCTTACAACGTATTAATCCAAAAGCAATAACCAATCTTAGGCTTGACCCAAAAGCAAGTCCACACTTATGAACCTGAGAATCAAATTGAGTCCACATCCTTAATTACCAACGCTTATGTACTAATAGTGATCCACATTACCTAGCCCTCAATCCATTCCCTAATGATAACCATTACTAATAATAAGCTAAGCCCTTAATGAATCGTAATTAGGCATTACTGATGATCCTTAGTACTGAGAGTATAACTAAACCATAATTAATCCTTAGACTAGCATAAATCAATAAGCTTAGTGATTAAATCCTAAGACTACCTCAATAATAAAATGCTAATAATACTGAGTATTAACTACCTACTAAGACCAGAGTAATGTAAATGCAAATCTCCAGTTCACGTTACTGCCAACATCATCGATTGCCACCATTTATACGAAGCGCCGACCATCGCCGACGGAAGGGAGGAAGAGAGGATGTATGCCGCTGTTGGACTAGCGCCGCGAGGCCGCCGAGAGCAGGTTTGAGAAACGCCGCCAACAACCACCGTCGAGTGCTCTGCTTCGTAATGTTGCTGTCGTGCTCTGCCGTTTACCACTGGAAAACAGGCGAGGTCGCCGAAGTTGCTCGCCGAATGGGGAAGGATGACGGGGAGGTCTGTGCCACCAGAATGCTCCGCCACCATCGAACGCCGCTGCTTTGTTTGGCCGGGAGGAGAGTAGGGGACGCCACCGGAGCTTCATTGCTAAGCCTCCATTGCCAAGCTTGGTTCAGCTGCTGCGATGCCGGAGATAGCGGAATGCCGCCATGCATACCCGCTGGAAACGAAGGAATAAGAACGGAGATGCTTGGCTGGAGACGTCGCACAAGAAGGCCATGGTCGCCGGTGGTGGAAGTTGCTGTTGTGGCCACCATTGCCGTCCACCGGTGCTGCTTGTTGCTGCACCGTCGACGATCGGAAAGGAGAGACGAAGGGAGACAATGATCAAATTACGGATAGGGAATAAAGGGATGAATCAGCTGCAATATTCATAACATGCTACATATATATATATAGTAGGGTAGGTTTCCATTTTGGGCTAAATCATTTATGAAAGTTGGGTCAACTTTGGTTCAAGGCTAAAATGCATATACATATATGTACATAATTTCATTTGTGCTTAGAAGAATTATAGGAAATAAGGATTGAGCTTAAGGGTAATTTATTAGGTCCATATCCCTATAATGAAAATCATATAGTATGGAATATATATATCTATAGATATATTGGGCTAGGGTAATTTGGTGCAATCGTTATACCCTGCACCACGGTGCACATAGCAATGTGCACCACGTACGTAAACGACGTCGTTTCGATGTTAGTGGACACAGACGCGAATGACTACAGGGAATTCATTATTTATAATATACATAATAATTATCTGAAATACACAGAACGTTTGCATATAATACACAGAATGTTTGCCCAGAATACACAGAATATTGACACAAAATACACATATGTTAGTGGACGCGGACGCGGACGCGGACGCGAATGACTCCAGTGAATTCATTATCTAAAATACACATAATCATTATCTAGAATACATAGAACGTTTGGCTAGAATACACAAAATGTTTGCCCAGAATACACAGAATATTGACACAAAATACACAAAAATCATCCTCCTAACATTCGAATGCACAAACACATCACAACCTATGTTAATAACATTAATACACAGAATATTGACACAAAATACACAGAACTCATCCTCCTAAACATTCAAATGCACAAACATATCACAACGTGTGTTACTAACATGAATACACAGAACGGTTGCCTCGAATACACAGAACAGTTTCCTAGAATACACAGAATGATTGCCTAGAATATACAGAATATTAACATAAATAAAGAGATCGGCCGAAACGGGAAACGTGATTTCCAAAAAAACGGACAGTTAGTTTACAATGCTCAAAACGACGTCGTTTACGTACGTGGTGCACGGTATAATTTGCCAATTTGGTGGCTCAATAATAATAGCTTATATGCAAACGTATTGTTTCTAAACACATTAGGAAATAATTATATTTAAGAAATCATTCTAATAATTATTTAATAAGAAAATAACCCCTTATTATATTCAAAAGAGTAGTAGGGAAATGCGGGGTGTTACAAATAAGAAACAACAATAAATTGGAGAAGATGATGGCA
Source organism: Ipomoea trifida (assembly GCA_003576665.1). Lineage (NCBI taxonomy): Eukaryota > Viridiplantae > Streptophyta > Magnoliopsida > Solanales > Convolvulaceae > Ipomoea > Ipomoea trifida. The sequence goes on from CP025650.1 coordinate 8,636,584, forward strand.
TTGCATTGAAGTCTACTTAAAGATCAAGAAAAGGATGACATCAAGAAAAATAATTAATTAACCAATAAATCTGTACAGATGGAGTGGTTAAGAGCTTAATTTCTCTATGGCAAGATCAAGGATCAAATCTTATTATAGGGAGTTAAAATTACTAAATTAGAGATGCCCTTTAATTAAGGGATGGCAGAAATATATATATCCCAAAGGGAAGAAAAATGAGCTAAAGTTATAAGTGGAAAGCAATATTTTGAAGATCAACTTTGCGTGGACTTAGAGCTCAGTAAACAGCCGAAATACTTTTAATGTCTCTTGAATCTAGTTGACAAAGATTCAAAAAGCGAACAAATTCGAAATACTTAAGTGAAAAATTCAGGAGTGTTAATCTTCATCTGAGAGAGACTTGATCTACATTGAAGAATTCATTGAAAAGTCTCAAAGTTGGAAGAAAAGAAAATCTTGTTTTTCAAACAAGTGATTTCTCTATCGGAGTGTAGATAGGGGATCGTCACAAAGAAGTGTGAAATCCTAGAGTAGTGCTGGAGGCACTAGTTGAAGCATGATTAGTGTGGGCTTGGTGATCAAAACACTAGGTCAAGGAAGAGCGTGATTAGTGTGGGATTGGTGATCACACTAGATCGTGGAAATTCATTGTATCTTAACCAAGGAATGGTGGATATAGTAAATTCCTCCTGGAGATAGGAAAGAGTGGAGTAGGAGGATTACATACACCACAGAACTACTATAAATTTCTTATATTCTTTATTGCTTTACATTATTTATTTATGCTTGCTTGATTTACACGTGATACACACACTACACATTATTTATATTTCGCTGTGCACAAGACACTGACAAATTGTTAAGTGTTTTAGTTTTAATATTGGCTTAGAAATTTTGAATTGGGGAAAAGTCTACTCACCCCCCTCTAGACTTTTCCTTATCTCTTTTGAAACCAACAACAAGGGAGTGTGAAATCCTGGTGCAGTGCTAGAGGCATTGGTTGGGGCGTAACTAGTGTGGACTTGGTGATCAAAGCACTAGCTTACGAAAGTGGTGTTGTAGGCACTAGTTGGGTTGTGATTAGTGTGGGCTTGGTTATCAAAGCAGTAGATCACGAAAATTCATTGTATCTTGTAACCAAGGAGAGAGTGGAGTAGGAAGATTACATACACCTCCGAACAACTATAAATTTCTTGTGTCTTTATTGCTTTACATTATTTATTTATGCTTGCTTGATTCACATGTGAAACACACACTACATATCATTTTATATTCCGATGTGCACAAGACACTAACAAACAGTTAATTGTTTTGGTTTTAATATTGGCTTAGCAAGGTTTTTAACCGTTGCCTTCTATATAAGACAACGGTTAAAAACCGTTGTCTATTAAGTGTTGTTGAAATCAGTGTTGTTGAAAGTCATGCACATAGACAATGGTTTTTAACCGTTGAGACGGAGCTTAGCGATGTGCAGAGCGAAGTGTTTTTTGGGGGAGGGTTTGGTTTAAGTGTGTAAGTGGGAGGCGGGAATATATTTTTTTTGTTTGAGAGGGAGTTTTGTTTTTAAAGTGTGTAAGTCTTTCATTTTTTTTAAACTGTAAGTCTTTCATTTATTTTGTCTTATTTTTTTAAATAAATTTTTTTTAAGTAAGTTTTCCTTTGTTTTTTTTTCTATATTAAGTAATTATTTGCAATATGATTTTTTAAGTATGTAATAAAAGTATAATTATCTAAATGTACTGTCGTTTAAATTAAAAATAATCGTTGTACTTAAAAATAATATATCAACGACAACGGTTAAATAAAATTATTATCTTTATAAAAAATACACAAAGACAACAGTTTTACAAAACCGTTGTTTTTAGGTGTTGTGTATTCAAGTGCGTTTAAAGACAACACACAAACGGCAACGGTTGAATAAAATCGTTGTATTTAAAAAAAAAGACGCGTAAAGACAACGATTGTCAAAAAACCATTGTCTTTGTAGTGTTGTGTATTCTAGTGCACTTAAAGACAACACACCAATAACAACGGTTAAATAAAATTGTTGTCTTTTATAAAAACAAAATGAACATAGACAACGGTTTTTTAAAACAGTTATCTTTAAAGTGTTGTGTATTAAAATGCACTTTATAACAACAAACCAACGACAATAGTAAAATAAAACTGATGTCTTAAAAAAGAAAACGGGCGCACAAAGACAACGGTTTCAATAAACTGTTGTTTTTGAAGTGTTGTCTATTCAAGTTCGTTTAAAGACAACACTCAAACGACAACGGTTAAATGAAACCGTTGTTTTAAAAAAATGGGTGCACAAAGACAACGTTTTCAATAAATCATTGTCTTTGAAGTGTTATGTATTCAAGTGCGCTTAAAGACAACACACAAACGACAATGGTTAATTAAAATTGTTGTCTTTTATAACAAAAATGCAAATAGACAACGGTGTTAAAAAATTGTTGTCTTTGTAGTGTTGTGTATTAAAATACGTTTAAAAAACACACCAACAACAACGGTTTTAGAAAAAAAAAAAAAAAAAAGCGGGTACACAAAGACAACGATTTCAATAAACCGTTGTCTTTGAAATGTTTTGTATTCAAGTGTGTTTAAAGATAACACACAAACGACAACGGTTAAATAAAACCATTATTTTTTTTTTAAATAAAAAATAAAATGCGCAAAGACAACGATTTAAAAAAAAACTGTTGTCTTTGTAGTGTTGTGTATTCAAGTTCACTTAAAGACAACACACCAACGACAATAGTTACATAAAACTGTTGCATTATATTAAAAAAATACACATAGACAACGTTTTTTTTTTAAATGCACAAAGACAACTAAAGACAATGGCTCGGTAAAAACCGTTGCCTTTGATAAAAGTATTATGTCGAAGACAATGATTTTGGACAAAATTGTTGTCTATGTGCATTTTTCTTGTAGTGCTTCCTTGAGAAGTCGGTCGACCAATGGCCTTTTCAAGCCTTAGAAGAATATGATGGTGTTGGAGTTATTGTCAAGAGCTGACTAGTCGCCCTTCCTCGCAAAGCTGGTCGACAACTGGCCTTTTCAGGCCAAGGAGAAAAGGGGGTTTGATGTTTCAGTCAGGAGCTGACTAGTCACCCTTCCTTGAGAAGTCGGTCGACCACTGGCCTTAGAAGAAAAAGACGAAATTAGAAGAGTAAGCAGATGAAAAAAAAAAGCAAAGATCAATTTATTCATATCATACAAGGCGGAGAGCTACATCAGATTACGCCCTTAACTCGTTCTTAGGAGGGCGAGGATCACACTTGTAGGGCCTAACCCGATCCACGACTTCTAGGAAGAAACATGAGATTCTGGTGGTGTGGCGACACACACCTCTTCCTAGAAAGGTCGGAAGGCTGGTGAAACACCACTCAGGGAATTTTGGTCGATTATTCCTTGCATCTATGCCAAAAAGGCCATGTAGTCAGGATTTGCTAGCTGATCTGCTTCCCTCCCAGGAGGCGCTTCAAGTCGCTCTTCCTCGTTAGAAGGGATCATTGAAGAGGTAGCCCAGTAGATGGCCGCCCTAAGCTGCCCGCTGTGCTCTCATCTTCTAGAGTCGAGCCCGCTCGGCTGGAAAACTGCTTGCCAGAGCTCTCGTTGCGCTCCTCCGTGCCCTTCTTCGGCCCCATGATCAGGAAGGAAAAAACTTCGAAAATTTTAGAGAAGATGGTCATATTTATTGGACAAAAAATGGACTTGGGACAAGCAAAAGGACCTATGCCTAAGGTCACACGCACTACGCACGAATGACCACGATAAGACACTTCGTAGCTTGTCAGCCCCTTGGAAAAGATAAAAGAAGCTCTACAATGGATTAGACTAACAACCCTCAAATGATGTGTGGATTGACATGGGAAAATCCCGAGATAAAGCCAGACTAGCTAGGTAGCTGGGTAGTCTGGATATGCATAAAAGATACTTAGCAAAACAGGAAAGCATGCAAGCAAAAATAAACGCAATTGAAAGGGGCAAAAGAAATCGTATTTCAGGGCAAAAAGGCCTCAGCAGAGGCAAAATGCAAAAAGGAGAGGCATGAAATAAAACTACTAGGTTATCCTAGTTGGTTGATGGGCCAGTAGTCCCCTCCGTTGGTTTAGAGGCGAGGTCAACTAGGATAGTAGTAGCAGTCGGGCGACGCCTCACTAGGCCGCCGGATGTATCTTTGTCCTCCCCCAGGTCAAATAGTCTAGATGTGAAGCCCTTAGCCAGAGTTTGTTGATTGGCAGTCGAGTCCAAGTACTCGATGTCCAAAGGAATCTGTGGACCGCCATCTCGTTCGGCAGCCTGATGGTCCAGGATTGCGTCCCCCTGGTCAAATGCAGGAGTAACTGAGTGCTATTGTATCTCCTTAAGAATAGCCGGGAACCCGTAGTTCTCGAGATTGAAGCCTTCGTAGGGACTGGCTAGGGTAGTATAGATCATCTTCTGCGTGTCCGCCACGCTCATCTCGGCCGAGAACTTCAGTCCCTCTAGGGTAGCCAACTAGTCCTTGGCTATTCTCTCTACGCGTTTTCGGGCATATTGCCCCGCATCTCTCTAGAACTCTTTCGAATCTTTTTAGGTAGTCAACGCAACTAGCCAAGTGGTCTGAAGGTCCAGCGCTCGCTGCTCAACTTCGAGTGCGGAGTTGGCGATGGCTAGCTTGAAGTTCATCTCCTCCACCTGTTTGTCGTGATTGGCCCAAGCAGCATGAACGACTTCTAGCTTAGAGAGGATGGCCTTTTGGCGCTGGCGGAGTGTGAGTTAAGACATCAGTGATTGCAAGCAAAGAGAGATTAAAAATCGAAGAAAATTGTTAACTATGAAAAAGGGAAAGAAACTAGCTAGACGGAATGAGTACCTGGTAAGTGCGATGAGTGGCCCCAAGCAGAAGGTCCTTAGCATCTAGCCCTTCAACGAAGTCTAGGACACGAGGGAAGACAACCTTATCCAGCTATTCACCCACATGATATTTTCCCTTGTGGATTGCTTCGTTCTCGTTGGCCTCCAGGCCGACCAGTATACTCTTTGCAGCCGGAGGCTCGACTATAGTTTCACTGGGTTGTTTCCTCCCCGACCGAGGAGCAAGAGGCACCGTCGAGGAAGTTAATTAGCTCTCTCCGTCTGGTAGCAGTCGGGGATCCATCGATGACTAGTGGGACCGGGTTGCGTGCGCTTGGGGTGGTGTGGAGCCAGTAGTTGCCACACCTTTTCCCCTCTCAGCGACAATCAAGTGGGCTAATCCTTGTGCATGAAGAAGTGCTTTGCGATCAGTCATGGTAGCAAAGGCGGGCGATTGATCGTCCTCTGAAGAAACAGCGATAGCTTCTTCGGCGGTGGCCACCGTGGTGCGAGAGAGTGGGCGATGGGCAATCAGCTCGTCGTGCTCAACCGCTACTTCCAAATCGCTAGACAACTACTCAATGTCGTTATTGCGTAAAATAAAGGAAGTAGAAAAGCATGAGGAGCGTAAACAATAGACAAGCAGTCAAGGAAAGAGTAGAAAAGAAGCAAACATGTGTTGGTCGCGCCTGCATGCAGCAGACCAGCCTTTTGCATGGCACTTAGGCGACACCAACGACGAGCCGAGCAGGGTTCTCTCTCAACTAAAGTCCTGACCAGCTACACGAAGTCAGGTGTGCATGGCGGCCTTTTATCAACGCGATAGCAGGCGGCCGCCCAAGTGAGAAGAAAATCAAAGGCTAGGTGTGGTGCAACTGGTCTGACAAAGAAGAACTCCTCTTTCCATCCCTTTGTGAGAGGACTCCAACCTATCCAGGAATTTTCGACCATCCCGGGAACGAATCTTAGCTTATCTGGGGGCCACAATACCAACTGCGGTCAGTCGAAAAAGCTGGTGGAAAAGGGCTAGAGAAGCCTTATCTTTAGGCGATGAAGAACATCGAGGAAACTGACCAGTAGGCGATACGATTAAATTTTCATAACCCTAAGATTAAATATCTCACTAACCCAAAAAGGATACATTGGAACTCTAAGCCCATGGTGCACAGGACTGCAAAAAAATATACTATGGACCCGGGGTGGACTCGTGTTCAAAATACACAATATTAATTTACATATTGAATGTTCACAATTTGAATTGTGAACATTTAGTATGTAAATCACAATTAATTACATATTGAATGTTCACAATTTAAATTATGAACATTCAGTATATATGTTGTGTATATTTTGAACCCAAGTCCACCTTGCAAGATGGACCCGGGTCCATAGAATAATTTGTCCAGGACTGCGTGTTTGGCCATTTTTCACCAAAAGCAAATTATTCTATCGATCCGGGTCCAAAGATACACAATTTACTTTTAAAAAATTCACAAATTGTGATGACGCTATATTGTATTCACAAATTCTCAAATTCTAGAAACACAATTTATATTTTAGAAGTTCACAATTTCAATATTAAAAATACACAATTTAGGACTAGGGTCCACCCACCTTGCAAGGTGGACCCTAGTCCATGGTATAACAATTGATAGTGGCAAATTATACCATGAACCAAGGTCTATCTTGCATTGTTGGTCCTGCAAATCTGTTCCAAATAAAATAACATTCAAATTCTGTACATGTAGTTAACCGGTTTTGTTACCTGCAAACAAATTGAAGGCACATCACATGATAATTACATACACGTAACATGATAATTACAAATACATAAATCGTTATTTGTAAGTACAAAATTTATTAATTGCCGACACATAACATGTTAACCAACATCTTATGTGTCTACAGTTAACATATTATGTACTTGCAGTTAATAATTTAATTATGTGTCTGTAGTTATTATGTTATATCATATATGTCATAATTACCATGAGCGCCTAACGATTTTTTCAACCATGGTTATATGTCATAATTACCATGTTATGTGCCTTCAATTTGTTTACATGTACATAAATTATTAACTACATGTACAGAATGTATTAACTGCAAACACATAATTTTTAGATCGGATTTACAATGCGATATGAACCCTGATCCATGGCATAGCAATTGGCAAATAGGCTGTGGGCTAGAGTTTTTTTTTTTTTGAACAAAAACAAAATAGACACTCTCTTATCTATCTACAATCTTAATAAGAGACAATAAAGTTAGGGCTCTAACAGAAAGAAAAAAATGTTGGTGGTAATTATTTACTTAAACGAATCGTTAATATTGTTTTTATTTTAGTAATTTTTTATGATTTTCATTCTTTACCCTCTATTTTATTATTTTCTTCCCTTAAATAACACCACATTTCGTTTAATTAGTATAAACTTTAGTAATGGAATATTCCATTAACTTTTAACTTATCCATTAATTTCTATAAGAAAGGTCTTAGGTTCGAACCGCATCCCAATCAGAGTTGCATATTTGTTAAACATATACTACGAATATGTTAGAGTATATTAGTGAAAAGTGAGTACCCCGCTCTATTACTCTTATTAAAATAAAAATAAATTAGTAACTACAAAAAAAAATATATACATATGCACTTCTTTAATTTAGAATTCGATGTTTACAATGCCTTTATTAAAAAAAATTTATTCATTATCAAAAAATTTAAAAAGAGATATAATTTCATTAGTTATATTGTCTTTATTTTCTACAATAAAAATTATTCATTATCAAAAAAAATTAAAAAGAGATATAATTTCATTAGTTATATGTCTTTATTTTTTATAATAAAAATTATTCATTATCCAAAAATTAAAAAAGAGATATAATTTCATTGGTTATATTGTCTTTATTTTCTACAATGCAAAGATTCCTTACCTTCAAATCATATTAACTACTTGGGAAGATTTGTTGACAAAAAAGACATTCAAATAACTCAATAAATTGAACCGAAAAATTACCTCGTAACATTTTTTGGACTACATCATAGTTGTTCACTTTAAAAGTAAATTATATTTCTTTTTTAATATGATTTAAAATGTATAAACATTTATTACCAAAAGTAGTATTTATTTATACAATCATTTTTAGACTAAGTATTTAGACTACCGTTTTTACAAAATTGCAAATATTTATTTTAGTTACAATTATAATCAACATATCATATGTTATCTTGCATTCATATATTTCATCAATCTATCATATATTATCTTGCATTCATATACTTTGAATTACCAATTTAAATGAATGAATTCAATATTCAATTAAATATGCATGAACATCTCATATATAATCTTGAATTGTATTAATATACTTTAAAATATTTATTTAAAAATAAACATTAGACATTATCTTATTCGCGTGAAAAATTAATCTTATTAATTAATAAAACTCAAACAATGCCAATTACAATGAAACAAGGAGAATATATCCGATCCCTAGGACCCGCCTTAGCTAGGGGTGAGAATAGGCCAGACCCCTTCATAAGGGCCTACGACCTGGCCTACTTAGGGCCTAGTCAATCATTATTGTGTGGACCATGGTCCACACAGCTGTGTGGACCACACTATCAAATAATGTACATTCAATATAAAAATAATGTACATTGTATTTAGAGAATATACATTATTTGTGTACTGAATTTACACTATTTTTATAGTATAAAAATAATGTACATTCAGTACAGAAATAATGTACATTTAGTACATTAAAAATGTACATTTTATCATGGTCCACACAGCTGTGTGGACCATGATCCACACAATAATTTTCCGGGCCTAGTATGGCCTAGCCTATTTAGTAAAAAGGCCAGACTTAGGCCTAATTAAAAGTCTATTTAGTTAAAAAGGCCTAGGCCTATATTTAAAAGTCCAGCCTACAAGCTCGCAGACCTAGCTTATATATATATATATATATATATATATATATATATATATATATATATATATATATATATATATATATATATATATATATATATATATATATATATATATATATATATATATATTACATAACTACAACTCTAATTCATAATATCCAAATCCCAAATACGACTTACTAATTAGTAAACAGTGTTAGATATTATTAGTTACTACTGCTATTATGCTGAATTGCTAATAATTAGTGTTATTAATGACTAGTAATAATTTTGCTAGTTGTTTAGTGTTTATAGTTACTAGCAATTAGTAAGTAGTAATACTAATGTAATATGAGCCTATTAGTAATTGATTGCAAGATTTATAGATTTGTAGTAATACTAGTAATTAGTAAACAATGTATTGTTGAATTTTGTATCACGAACTTTCACTTATTAAACTTGTGGTGTTGGATATTGTATTATGAAATATGAACTTATAGTTTTGTCATTCATTATGAAATATGAACTTAGGTATTTTTTGTAATTTTTTACATGTATACTTTAAATAGGCTTTTAAAAAGGCTTCAGGTCAGTCCAGGCCAACTGTAGGCTCAGGCTTGAGCCTAAAAAAAAGCTTACATACAGGCTCAGGCCTAGGCTCAGGCTTTGGATTTTCATCGCAGGCCCATGCCTAATTTTCTAAAGTCCGACTCGGCCTAGCCTATTTCCACCCCTAGCCTTAGCCTTGAAGAAAAACTGAAACGCCCTTTAACACAAAAATGACTAAGTAGTAAGTATAAAGAACCAAAACTTAAGCAAATAAAATAAACTCTAGAAAAGTAATCTAGACTAAGCAAAATAAATGGCAAATACACGGACTTGTAGAAGACGTCAAGCGCCACCTCCAAGTCCACGCTAGCCCCCTGGTGTAGTTGTTATACTAGGGTCCACCTTTGGGACCTGTTTTTGCATGTTGCCATAATTGCACCACCCAAATAGGGACAAAAACAATTAACTATGTATAGAATTTGAAGGCTATTTTTGAAACAAAATCCACAATATAAGTAGATTTTGGTTTATGATATAATTTGCTCCTATATGCGTTCACCACGCCACCACTGTACGTCTGTACCATAACTGTTTTTGCATCACTAACCATGCATCTAGCTCACCTCCGCCATCATATATCCCTTCATTCCAGGGACGGAACCAAAGATTTCTTTCAGTGGGGGCAAAACATTAAAACAAAAGAGATAGTTTAAAATTAAAAAAAAAAAAAACAGTTAAAGAATATAATCATAAAACATTGTTGAATATAGGCGAAAAATAAACGCATCAAAACTTTTTAAAAATATTCATAACAAAATAGGAAACATAATTAATTCAAATAGAAAACACATTATAAATTAAGCAACTTTGTTAAAGTAATATATAGGAATTGAACTACTAACCTGTCATATTACAAACACACATACATCTATTAACTAGTCCAACTAACCTCTTGTTTATATATATATATATATATATATATATATATATATATAGAGGCTATTGCTCCTTCCGGTCATCAATTAAAACATCCTAAAATTACCCCCGATAAATACTCCCTCCAAATAATTGGCCTAAAAATCAGTATTTTAGCAAACAACCCCTTTTAGTCTACACCATTGATCTCACAATTTATAAGACTAGGAGCTGTGCACATGGACTCATATAATATAGAGGCGCCATGAAGAAACTGTACTGCATATAGAATCGAACCCGCGACCTCTCTTAGAAATTAAAGCACGCGCCTCTACCAAACTATCTATATATATATATATATATATATATATATATATATATATATATATATATAACACAGAAGGGCTATATATGAGATAGGGTAGGGTGAATAAGAACAACTGCCCCTGCTGCTCTCACCGTAACTCCGTCCCTGCTTCATTCATTTTTTAATGAAAAACTCCCCATACGGCCATACTACACTCTCCAACCACCATTTTCTCCCTTAATAAAGTTAGGTTCAACTCTATGAATATTACTCCATATTAGATTATTATCTTTGTTTCAGCCCATACTAAATAGATATTTACTAATTTCTAACTTAAAAAATCCAGTCGTTATACTACAAGTCATCTCAAAAGATAGTGTCTTACATTTGTTTTTATATTATCATATGAAACTGTAGTTATATCGAAATGTAACTGTAGTTGTGTTAAAATGTAACTGCAGTGTATATGAACTGATATTGAATAACAGTTTCACATTTGTGTTTTATATTATCGAATGAAACTGTAGTTATATCAAAATGTATCTGTAGTTGTGTTGAAATGTAACGGTAGTGTATATGAACTGATACTGAATAACAGTTTCACATTTGTGTTTTTATATTATCGAATGAAACTGTAGTTATATCAAAATGTAACTGCAGTTGTGTTGAAATGTAACTGTAGAGTAGTGTATATGAACTGAAAGTGAATGGCGCGGAAGGGAGATGATTTCATCTGTCTGTTTTCATTAATCAAAACGACGTCGTTTTGATGCGCGGTCCACAATCCATTGTGGACCGCGGTCCACGATATAATTTGCGCAACGAACAATGCAGCAAATATCCCAAATTTTATAGGTCAAGCGTTAAAAAAATGTCACTTTAAACTGCATTTATAGATTGTGAGATTTTATATAATAGAATCGTTTATCTTTTAAGAAAATGATAATTGTATATGACATATAGAGAGTGACGTATAAGAGTATATGTTAATTATTTGCTAAGTTTTCTCTTTGTTGTTCCAAAGGTTTAATCTTCAACCCTAAAAATCTCATGTTCCGACCCGACAGAATATCTGGGAGGATATAAATCAAGATAATTAAGTTGAATACTGAAGCTAGACTTTACTTTAAGAGATTGTTCCCACAGTACCTTTAGTAAGACTCAATCTCGGATTATTTTTTTCAAATTTCACCTGTGACCAACTGAGTTGTCCGTGCGAGCTTGCTAAGTTTTCTCTTGCAAATGGAAATGGAAGACCAGCTGGGAATTAAGTCGTTAATGCTTTCCAACAACCCTTCTCCGATCCTAGCTAGATTGGGACCAGCTCCGATCCTATTATATATGGTCGGTACGATGCTTTTGCTTTTTCTCCATGTAAATTTACATGCAAAGCTCATTTAATACGATCTTCTTTGGATTCTATATAATCTAAAGGCGTAAACTATCTTTCATTTAAGGTTTGGCATTGAGTTTAGTCTACTCTTTGATAATAAACCATGCATATTGAGACATTAAATGAGAATATTAATTATGCCTAATTTTTCCTTTTCCCAAAGTGCACAAATTGAAAAAATGAATGCTTATGTCATAGTCATTTTCTCGGTAGTCTCATTATTGTAACTTGAGAGATTGGAAACTAGCACGTACTGGGTTGTATATAGCTATATATAGGGTGCTGTGGATGCTAGTTCAATTCATAAACTCTCAAGTAAATCAGATCGAGAGAAGGTTCAGGTTTAATTTTTCTTTTTTAATTGTTTTCACATGCTAGAAACTTATTGAACTATTATAGGCGCAGGTTCATAGAGTTTTTTTTTTTTCGTTGATCATTCTATATGAATGAATAAGATTATTCAACATTTGCATATAATATGTGTCTGTAGGTTCATATATTTATTTTATTTATTTATTTATTTATTTATTATTTATTATTCTTTTTGCGTTGATCATTCTATATATGAATGAATAAGAATATTCAACATTTGCATGTATGGGTTTTCAAATGAAAATAACCCCATTCTATAAAAAGTTATTTAAGGACTAAACATAACCGCTCATCAAGATTCATAAATAATTGAGAGTTTTGTAAAAAAAAAAAAGATATAGGGTCAATTTTATAAATATTGTAAACTTTTAAGATTGCAGCATTTGTAAAACTGACCTTACTCTTTTTCTCATTATTTTTAGCAACCCTCAATTGTTAATCTATCTAAATGAATGGATCAAATCAATATATACTTTTCACATGAGAGCAAGTTTTTACTTGATGCCCCTAGTTAAAAAGTGAAGACGGATCTAACCCATTATTTTAAGTAAATCAAAGTTTATGGTTGCTGAAAAATAAGGTAAAAGTGGGCGTTGTTAATTTTATAGATATTAAAAACTTGAAATTTTGCAATAATTATCAAATTGATCCATTTTTTTTATAAAAAAAAAGTTAAACAATTACCTTTATGGACAGTTATGATCAGTCTTCACTTTTTAAAGGAGAATCCTATTATTATTAGAATCCATATATGAATATATACACACACACACAAGCGCACTCCTGCATGTGAAAACTGCTCCTTAAGAGAGAACTAGCTAGGAACTTATCTGAGCCATCCAATTTTGAAATATCTAATTAACGGATTAGAAACAATTTAAAAAAATGCAGTGTCATTTTTTTTAAATAACTCAAACTTTAAAATGTAAGTAACATGTGAAAGTGTGCAAGTAACTGATTAAGTAAATCACTATAGAGTGCAACCTTTAACGCTGTACGGTGGAGTGCAAGTATAATTAACTTTCACATTTGGTACAATTAATTACAACGTTAGGCGCACTTAATATTGTTGTTTGCACTTAAAGTTATAGTTATTTACTTAAATTTCATTTCGTTTTTTTTCTTCTCTAACTGCTTTAAGACGCTATATCTTTCCCGATGAATAGGTCATATTTGTTTCTAGTTCTTTTATGTGCGCATGTTTTTATTTGATCCGAATCACACCCCGACACACATATAAGTGTGTGTGTACATACATTTTTATTTATTCCACAAACCCTAAAGTTGTGCTGTTGCTTGGAGTAACATGGTTGGCACACGCCTTCATATATAGTCACTTTCCATGCTAGCTACCTGAGGGAATAAATCTTGACTCATATTACAACTTTCTTTTTTTAACGCAGCTAGCAAAAGGCAAGGGAGGATTACAAACGTGATGTCAAGTTTCTGAAGGAGGCAGGGATTATCCAGCACCAACTCCATAGTGATAAAAAGGTTGTTAGTCTTCTCCAAGTACTCTACGAGGCTGTTGGAGGATGAAAGGTGGTGAAGGGCATTAGAGTCTTTCATCATATTTTCCCTTCTTTATATACCATTGTAATACACACACGCAATAGTCAGTTTTCTTCTTCATTCATTCTGTAAGCTTCATCTGAAATAATAAAATTCAGTTTCCATCACCACCATTGCTCCCTGTTTCACATTCCAACATGGTATCAGAGCTCGCCGGTGAGGGAGCGCCGCAGCTTCCGACACCGGCGAGTCACGTTGAGCTGGGCTATCGTCGGAGAGACGAACAGATCCGCAGAGGAGTTATTCCGGCGAAAACAGTCGTTAATCCTCTGTTTGCCGTCTTCAATCATAGCTTACGGAGCAGATCCGTGAGATTGAGCGCAGAGCTCGTCATTCAGCTATTTGATTTAGTTAGTTTGAGCAAAGTGCTCGTCATTTCTCTGTTTACAGTTTTCATCCGGAGCAGATCCGCGGAAATCTTGAGCGCAGAGCTCGTAGCAGTTGTATCGTCGCCGCAGAGGCGAACAAGGAAGAAGAAGCAGCTATTGACTCAGATTCACGACTTTGCTTCTGAAAAATCGCAAGAAAAGCGAAGAATCTCGAATCTGAAGAATCGAATTGCAGTTTTTAATCGAAGCAGAGTGCTCGTTAATGCTGTGTTTGCGGTCTTCGATCGTGATTTCGGGAGCAGATCCGTGGAATTCGTTAATCAGCCAAGCGTGATTGATTCAGCCTGCGTCGGGAGATCGCTGGCGATTCAGAATTCGGCTATGGTTTGCCGGTTACCGTCTGTGAATTTGTTTTTTTGCTTGTGTTAATCGGTCGCGTCGAGGAGAACAACCAGTCCTCGATTCGGATTTTGCTTGTGTTGATTGCAACCGAGCCTCGGCGGAGCAGCAGATCGAGGCTGAGTCGATCAAGGAGGAGCCGGAGAATCCTCCGGGGAAGTCAACCAAGTCGAAGAAAGTGAAGGCTGGATTGAGCCAGTACGCTATTCAGAAGCTCGTAGAGGAGAAGCAGAAAACTCTGAAAAATGCGAAGAAGAAATTGAATTCTAAGTTCGCTGAGTTTGTGGAAGGTGCTGCATTGCACGAATCGCCAAAGGATGCTGCGGATTTTTCTCTTATTCCAGAGGCTGTGGATGATTATCAATTTGGCGATTCCAATGAGAAATTTGTTTTTCCATTTCTTCCTTCATCAGACAAAGGCATTTCCTCAACCTATCAATGCCAGAATTCTGAAGCTAAGATTCATGTTGAGACAGAAATGGTAATCAAGCATCTGAGACAGGTGCGAAATCAGGTAATGAATTCCACAGATGTGGACCTGCAATCTAAGAGGCTTATGGATGCAGTAATTGATGTTAGTGCTGAAGTTTTGTGGTTTACCAGAAAAGAAGAAATGCTCAGACTCCCTATGTTGAAGAAATGTTTACTTTTTCTGCTGTGGATCCTTGCTGTATTCTTTGATTCTTTGATGGAGTTGATGGAGTTTTTTTTTTTGGTCTCATGAAGATTGTTTCTGCTGCCAAGCTAATAATGCTTCCAAAACTAGTTTCTTGGTGAATCAACTAGAAATGGACCTGAGTATGTACTCTGCATACCAGGAACTCTCTTATGCTTTTGAAGAAAAATTGTTCAACTGCTTTACCATTGGTCAACATGGAGCTCATGGAAAAGGGATTTTAAGAGAGAGCAAATTGAAGGATTTGCTTAATGGATCTGAATATGTCCTCGCTGGGGATAAGGATGGCGATTGGATGCTCATTGTGCTTGTCTCTTTCACTTTCATGCTAAGCTGGGCATACAAAGATTTGCATGCTCAGCTTACCGGGGGTGTTGGAGGATGAAAGGTGGTGAAGGGCATTAGAGTCTCTCATCATATTTTCCCTTCTTTATATACCATTGTAATACACACACGCAATAGTCAGTTTTCTTCTTCATTCATTCTGTAAGCTTCATCTGAAATAATAAAATTCAGTTTCCATCACCACCATTGCTCCCTGTTTCACATTCCAACAGAGGCGGTTGAGTTTAGCTCCGAACAGGATTTCCTACTCAAATGTGAGGTTGAGCGAATTAATAGATATGCTGCATCTGTTCCGGGGAAGTTTATTAGTTACGTCAAGAGAATATTGTTGCCCAAATTTGTCCCTTTCGTTGTGTTGTTTGTTACTTTATTCTTATCTTTGTCACCAGCTGATACCTTAAAACCCTTTAAAATTAGAGCCTAGGATCTATGCCCTTTAATTGCCTGAATTTTATTTTGTCTTCTATTTTAAAAAATGTTTTTAAACTGTAAACTTGGTATAGACAAAAATTTGTGTGAGACCTTTTCACGAGTCTTAATCCATGAGACGGGTCAGGTCAATATAATTTGGGTCTTAATATTATGAGTTGGTCTTTGGTTGATTTTATGACCCAAATTATGTCGACCCGACTCGTATCACAGATTGATACCCGTGATGAGATGGTCTCATACAAGTGTGACTATATATATATATATATATATATGTATGATTGTTCTGGTGGTGAAAAAGTTTGGTGATATACTTTTTGTAAAATGTTTGTTAAAGGTTGATCGATTAAATAAGTTAACTTTTTAGTTTTTATTTAAAAAAAGTTTTAACTTTTTAACACTACCAAATAAGCTTATATTGAAGACTTAATTTAAATAGTCAAAGGAAAATAACTTTATCAAACAGTGCTACAGAGGGGAATTTTGGTTTCCAAAAATTAGTGAGTGATTTGTAATGTAACACAATATAAGATATGCTAAGTACAATAAATTGCGTAAAGTAAATGGATACAGAATTTTATAGTGGTTATGTAATTTCTCAATTCCAATCTTCTCATATCTTAGCTTTCATGAAATAATTCACTAGTAATTTTGTTCACCCAACAAATTACAAGTGAAAATCAAATATTAAGTTCTTTAATGATAAAACCAACACTATTTGCTCAGGTTTTCACAATGCCCTCAAAGCTTTTTACTAGCTCTTCCTCTATCTACGACACTTGTGGAGATCAACAAGCTTTCAACACAACGGTTTAATTTCCTCTAACTAATAAGATTTGAAAATCTAGATCTTCTTTCAGGATCTTTAAGTCTCAATAATGACAGCGTGATGTTAATGGTGTGTTTGGAAACCCGGAAAGGGCTTGGAGTGTTTGGCAACTACTGGAAAACCCAGTCAACGGAAAATAATTTCCGTTGACTGGGGAAAATAGACCAATTTTGGCGGAAAATGGCGATGTTTGAGAGAGGGACGGCTCAGGACGGCTTGAGCCGTCCCTCTCTCAGTCCGGCGGACTGGTTCCGCCGGAAATCAGTCCGCCGGCTCTGGTTTCCGGCAGGACCAGCCGGAAACCAGAGCCATAAAAAAAAATACAGGGGTGTCGGGCTGCTCTGGTTTCGCCGGAAACCAGAGCAGCAACCACTGCACTGGTTTCCGCTGGAAACCAGAGCAGCGACATCTTCTTTTTTTTTTTTTTATAATAATAATTATTATTATTATTATTATTATTATTATTATTATTTATTTGTTTATAATAAATATTATTGATTTATATATATATTTATATTTTAAATAAAATAATAAAAATATACATTTCTATTCATTTTTCGGAAAATGAACCAAACACACAAACACAATTTTCCATAATGCAACCAAACACCGAAAATCAAACTATTTTCCGGAAAATGACTCATTTTCCAGAAAACATTTTTCAGAAGTAATTTTCCTGCTTTCCAAACACACCTTGAAAAGAAATGACAATGCTTGAAAGTATGCTTGATCTAATTTCTTATGTATCTCCTACTTTCTTCTTGAGCATTCATCATGTTTATAGTTGAATATTAAATATGTCAATTAGAGGGGGAAACAAATTTGAATTACCAATTTGTCAATAAAATAATATGTTTGATTTTGACAAATTAAATGTAGACTCTTGCCTCATTGTTGTGTGCAACTTAGCTTGTTCTAAAAATTTGACTTTTCTAGATCCCAATGTAGCTTTACATGTTTTGGTAAAAATCTTCCCTGATACTTGTGCCAAAGTCCCCTTTTAGCAGTAAAGATACCTTATATCTTGTTACTTCGACATGGTTCTCACAAGCGCCCTAGTATACTCTACTTGTTCACCTGTGTCGATTTGGGGTACGGTCAGTTCACTGGGAGGATCGCCCTCCCAATTCGAAGTTTTTTCCTGAAAGTTTAAACCTTGTTGACTATGACAACAGTCGCGAATAAAGCATCCTTATCAATGGAGTTTTTTCGCGGTAATTGAGGAGTTTTTGTAAGTGCGATTAGGAAAGAGAAAATGGGAGGAGATGAAAATAATAATAATAATAATATGATTTTTAAATAAAAAATAAAAAAATAAGCAAATGTCAGGTGTGCCAGTGGCGCGCCTGAGAAGGGCTGGGCGCATTTGTGCGTCCCACGCACAAAATGTGCGGCTGTATTTAATAACTTGTGGGGCCCATTTTCTGAAAAAACTCAAGATAGACCTTGCAGAAGCTCCCTTCCCCTCTCTCTCCTCCCCTCTCTCCTCCCTTCTCTTTTCCATGTGGCACTTTTCTCTGCAATAACCCACAAAAAAACTACTGATAATGGTGCTCTTAGAATAAAGAACGTTTGTCCAACAAATCTTCTGGTGCTTATTATATCCTTATAAGTCTTACTGTTTATCTAAAAGTGTTACTGCATCTAACTCTTACTGCGGTCTCTTGTAGGCATATATGTACTACTCTCAAACATTATATTAATTATTGGAAAAGTCATACTGCTTACAAAAACCCCTACTGTATGAAGATTTCTAATGCTTCAAAAGACTTACTATTATGAAGTCTAGCTGCCCCTTTGAAGGTCTTGCTATTTAGAAGCATTATTGTCTTTAAGAGTCTTGCTGCTTGCTGACATAATCATTCTAAATCACTACTCAGTTGTTTAGACTCTTATTGTTATGTAAACTTTAGTTTCTTACAATGTCATGCTGCCTTTAAACTCATGCTACTTGTTACAAGATGTGCTGCTACTCAACTCATACTATTATATTCTACCTTCACATACTATGCCACCATTAAAGTCTTGATGTTGAGTAACCCATACTGCTATCCACATCTTTCTTGCTTTTACATCATATCTAAACTCGTACTATGTTGAAGTCTTCATATTTTTGACACTTTTTTTAGAAAATTTTCAATGCTAATTCAATTTGGAAAATACTTAGTATACAATAAAATTTGGGAGTGTTAGACATGTATGTCCTAGCACTACAAGAAAAAACATGATTTGCGGCAAAAAAATTTCGTCGCGAATCACGTTTTGCGACAGAATTTTGCATTTTCACAAAGGAATTCATTCCGTAGCCTTTAGGCTTGTCGTATTTCATTTTCTTGACGGAAATACTCCGTCGTGAGCGGTGATGACAGAAAATGGTGACTGAATTTTCCGTCGCAAAGTAGGCGACGAAAATCATTCCATCACGAGTCCGTCGCGGTTTTGGCAATGGAAATGTTTCTTTTTGTTGCCATCGCGTGAAAACTCATATTCTGTTGCGTATTTCTGTCGCGAAATATAACGACGGAAATAATTAGTCATGATTCCGTCGCTAACCTTTTCGTTGCAAAATTACGACGGACTCGCGATGGAACCATTGGTCGTTGCCTTTTCCATCGCTATTGTGGTGATAAAATTTAATTCCGTCGCAACATCCGTCACCAAAACGTGGGTACCAAAATTTCCCAAATTTTTTCTCACTTTGCGCCAACAATCGCTACGGAATTGAATTATGTCGCCCTTTCTGATGCAAAATCGCGACAAAACACGATTCATCGCAAAAACCATCACGAATCGATAACGGATTACGTTCCGTCGCGATTCTTGATTTTTCTTGTAGTATATAAGAGCCAACATTTATTATTTTGGACATTGTATTCTAATCAAATAAATATGATAAATAAATATTTTTATTTATTTTATTTTTAGCCTAGTTAATATTTGATATTATTTCATACAATCTTCTTAATTCTTCATTCTTAAGACATAAGAATATGAGTGATGAAGAATTTATTAATGAAGTGTTGTTGCTGCTAATGATAGCGAAGCTACTGTCAAGGACCCAGTTGTGCGACAAATTAATGTTGATGCCAAATTGGCTTAACAAATGGCCGATGAAGTTATACCTGGGGCCATGTAGGCTGGTGAGGACAATACTATCTCTATAGATGAAGACATGCTGGCTGAATTTATCCGAGTTACTATACTTGGCTGACAATCTTCCTCCTTGGACTCAGAAGTGCCAAGAGAAAGGTTGACTTTATTGCTGACCAAAATAGAACCATTAGCAATCAGAAGAAGCTAGAGGAAGATAATGAGTGTGCAAGGAAGAAAAAGAAAGACTAAAGCTGAAGAAGCGGAGAAGAAGATGCAAGAACATCTCGAATCGTTTCGAAGAGACACTTGGAATGAATCAGAAGAAACTCTTACCCGAATGGTGTTTGAGATGATGAAAGATAACGAACACTCCTTTGCTAATGGAATGAACACTGCAGAGTGTATTAGATGGTTGCATTGTGGAGTAATTGAAGGATCTAATATTTTGGAAGCCTTTAACAATGTAACAGCCCAAAGAAAAGAAAAGCCGAGCCAACCGGAATCAAAGGAAAGAAAGAGCCGAGCCAACCGGAACCAGAATTTGCGTAGGACGACGCCATTTTATTCTTTAGTTGATTAGTTTGTTAATGAATTTGTTTAGTTATTTCCCTTATTTCTAGTATAAATAGGGAGTGTATTGGAGTGAATGATATGCTGAGTTTTATACTGATAATTAATATCAATTCTCCTTCTTCCCTCAAACTCTCTTTTTCTCTGTATCTCTTTTCTCTTCTACTTCTCTTCTATTTCTCTCTTTTTCTTCCGGTCCAATTCCTAGGATCATTGCAAATGGTATCAGAGCTCTTCTTTCCTGAGTTTCATATGGCTAATCCGAATAACCAGGAGCCCTTATCAATGGAGGATAGAGTGTGTAAGCTAGAGGCTCAGGTGAGTGAGTTGGGTATCAAAATTGATACACAATTTCATACAACTGTGGAAGAAATTAAGGGTTAAGGTGTCCAATTTCAGAGATGAGATGTTCAATTTCAGAAATGAAATTCTGGAAGCTTTGGGACTCGATAGCTCTGCTCCCCCACTGATGAATCCCGTACAAAGAGGCTCTACAGTCCAAACATCGTCAATGGCTCCACAGCCGTATCAGCTTTCCCCACTGTTGGTGCAACTTGAGGTCGGCAGAAGCGATAGATCGGCTCCTCTGGTCTCGCGGAAGAATCTGGGTACCCCGCCGGAGATCCGGAAGCTGTAATGATGAACCAGGAGTTGAGTGTGCTCGTGTGATGGCCACCGATGTTCAGAAGATCTATCCACATGCAAAGGTACCTATAGGACCATGGATTGGGAATGAGTTTTACTATGATTTTGATAGGGAGCCTTTGACTGACAAGGACCTCAAGAGGATTAAGCAGGAGATGAATCGTGTGAATGAACCTTACCAGATTGAGATTTTGGATAATATCAAGGAGGATCCCATAACCTTCTGTCATATTGGTGATGAATGGTGGGATCTTTGTGTTGTGCCTCATGTTAAATCTACTGGAAATATTGACAAGAAAGTTGTTGCACTTGAATCTATTGTTGGTGCTTACTGGAGGGAAAATGTAAGTAAGCCAATGTTGCAAAGGATTTATTGTACATCGTGGGAGACTGAAGACCGATTAAAGGCATTTATTCTCTTTATAGAAGATGGGTGAAAAAGGATCCATATAGAGCACGGATATGATCTACTATATACTCCACTCATGGCAGAGGCAGAACTTTGGAAGATAAGTGGCCATATGGATTTCTACAAAGAGAATATGTTCGATCAAATGGAGATTGAGAATGAGTGCTATCAGCTTCGACCAATGAATTGTCCTTACCAAATTTTGGTTTACAGAAGGAAGCTACTATAGGGATTTCACAATTCAGGGTGTACTAGTTCTCATAGAGGGAATTTTGCAACACTTTAGTTCTGATAATTTTGAGGTCAACCTTTCAACAAGGTCAGTCATGCTAAATGACACACTACAACATGAAATGTTACAAGAAGCATGCAATTTCAGCAAAGCTAGTCTAGTTTTCTTCATTATCCTTGTTTGGCAATCCATCCAATTTCCCTTGACTGATCCTTGGGGACAAGGATCTATTAGAGGGGAAGGTACTACTACTACTGTAACACCTCGAGCTTATCAGCAGATCACCATAGGCAGCGCAATAATGGAATTAGATGTCTTCCCTAGCAATCTTAAAACGCAAGGGTGTAGTGGAATTCCTTTTGATCCAGGTGGAATTCTGCAGTGCATGTCGAGGCCAAAGAGTACTGCTGCTGACGATTTCGGGAGGCATTTGCAGATGAAGTACGGGCTTATAGAGGTAACCAGCCTCGTTCGTATTGAGTTCTATAGCTTACGACACTATCCATTGATTTTGGATGAGTTTAATGATACACTAGTGAGGATGTTGCTTCTTGTTTCTGTGATATCATCTGCTTTGACTTGGTATAATGGAGAGAAAGGTGGTGGAAAAAGGTTTAATGAGTTTGAAGGGTCTTTGAGTACATTTATTGGTGTACTTTGTGCTCTTGTTTGGCTGATTAGTTTGAAGTACTTCCAAGAAAACAGTAAAGTGTTTGTTAGATATGTAGCAGGGCTTGAAAATAGAAATACACTGCCCAAAGCTCCTAATGGTCTAGTGTGGCAGAGGGTGAACTATAATTTTGCTTCTAATTTAGAAATAAATGAAAGGGGTGAGCTAGTGTCACTATTTGATATATCACCCAATGTCATGAATACGTATGCAAAGCTTGTTATTGGTGTAGTATCATTTGTTTTAACTTCGTATGATGGAGACGAAGGAGGTGAGGAAAAGCTCAATGACTTTGGAGAGTCTTTGACTGCAATTATTGGAGTAATATGTGATGTGGTTTGGGTGATTAATGTGAAATACTTTCTCTCTTGGGAGTTTGTGGATGGATGGCTTAGGAATTTTGAGAAGTGCACTTATTACTTTGAAATTGTTGTGCTTTGGCTGCCATTCCAGAAGGTGAAAATGTTGGGTTGTACATCAGTGACTACCAATCATATCAATGGCTAAACTAGTTACCATGAGTTCCAAAGCAAACATTCTACACTCATTCAATGTTGAAGAGGCAACATATGATCCTTTTGAAGGAAAACCACAAGATTGGTCATTAGTGATGATGGATTTTAATCTGCAAATAATAGCAAAGATTGCAGCTAGTTGCAAACAAATTCTGACAGTGAAAAATCATAGTATTTTGTGATCCCAGGAATGCCTCCTCAGACAGCATTAAAGTGCATTCAATTTCCATTGCTTGATCCTTGGGGACAAGGATCTGTTAGAGGGGAAGGTACTGAAACAGCCCAAAGAAAAGAAAAGCCGAGCCAACCGGAATCAAAGGAAAGAAAGAGCCGAGCCAACCGGAACCGGAATTTACGCAGGACGACGCCGTTTTATTCTTTAGTTGATTAGTTTGTTAATGAATTTGTTTAGTTATTTCCCTTATTTCTAGTATAAATAGGGAGTGTATTGGAGTGAATGATATGCTGAGTTTTATACTGATAATTAATATCAATTCTCCTTCTTCCCTCAAACTCTCTTTTTCTCTATCTCCTTCTCTTTTACTTCTCTTCTATTTCTCTCTTTTTCTTCCGGTCCAATTCCTAGGATCATTGCAAACAAGTACCACAGTTTCAAGATATTTCATATATACTATCACTTGGTGGTAGAAGGTAATATTGATATTACACAAAGATAAATAAACAAGATCTTGGATATTGTAGCTGAGAAAGCGAAGAACCAACAAGAAGAGCGTGGATTGAAGCTGCATAATCAGATATTATTTTGTAATGTTTATTTATTTATGTTTTATGTCCACTGATGTAATTTTTAATTTTTTTAATGATTATTGAAATGATTTCAGTGTGGTATTGCGTTGAGTCATTTTAATACTTAAACTATTTAGAAAGTCTTTGTCAAACACAATTATGGGTTGAATTTAATGAAAATTAAGTCAATTGGAATTGTAACAACCTTATAATATGGGTATAGGTTTTGGTATCATAAAAAATGAGAAAATTGTTAGGAACATTTGTATTTAGATTTTGATGATACCAAAAAGTTAGAGATTTTAGTCTCCAATTGCTTTTGTATTCTAGACTTACGAACTCTATTCAATCTTTCAAATAGTCCGAAAGATTGATCCGAGTTGTTACGTTTCGGATAGTTAAACTAATCAGAATGGTAACCCGGATGGTTATGATTCATACAACCAAGAAGAAGCTTCGAAACGAAGGATAAAAGATGAGAAGAGTCGAAGAGTTCAAGATTACAAGACCAAAAGGTTGCAAAGGTTGAATGGTGGAAGGGCCTACCTTTCGGAGCGGAGAATAGTATAGGAACGAATGGTAAGGACAACCATTCGAAACCAAAAAGTAGCAAAGTGTTAGGGTTCAAAACTTTAACTCGAATAGTGTCAGTTAAGCATTCGAAAAGAACTGCTCAAGACATTCTCTAAGCTAACAGTTCGGAACTTTAAAACACTAGTGCTTTATGGTAAAATTTGATCAAAGCAAAGAGAGTCCTAGGTACACATCCCAAGGGAGATTTTCCTCAAAAAGCCTAGACAGTTGTGCAAAAGAAAAAGATATGTTCAACACAAATTAAGTGGCCTAACGGCTGAAAAGTCGAACATGCAAAAGCTACTTTCTGAAAAAATCGCTTGTCTTTATTCAATAGACAATAGACGTTTGAATTGAATTTTCCCTCCAACTGAAGTAGGTGCTGGCAATGTTGCAAAAATCGCGCCTAGGCGCTGGCGGCACCCAGCCGCGTCGAGGAAGGCCGGAATCGGCCTCCTCCGCGGCCGGGCGACTAGGCGGCGCCTAGACCGCCTAGCCGGCCGAAGAACCCAAAAAAAAAATCGCCATGTTCGCCGTTGAAGAACATAAATACAGAATACAATGGAACTTAAAGCTTAAGCCGCCTCCGCTGCGTCGACAACGACCAAGAAGGCAAGAATTGAGGGAGGCGTTGCTTCAGATATGCTCACCGCAGCCTTCTTTACCACGAGAAATAGTAGATCTGCGGTGGAGCCGTGGACGGCGAGCTAGCTGGGCAGAGCGAGGCGACGGGATCGGACGAGCTCTGGCGAAGTTCCTCTCCTCTCCCCCTCCGTTCGGTGAAGCATCGGCGTGGAGGTCTCTTCCGGCGAGGTTCAGATTTTGTAGCTTTGTAATCGGCTACACTCTACTACTTTAGAAATAAAAATATAAAATGGATATAAATCTCCTCCGGCGAGTTTCGTCTCTTCTACACTCTGGTCTATGCTCTACTACTCTACAACTCTATAGACTACAGAGATTGTCCCTCTACAAGTGTACAGGCTATTGCTTTAATAATAAAATATGTCATGCATTGATTTAATAATTTGGAGTCAGACTCTAGTCACTCTACACCATTATACACCATTCGCCTTGATTGACCAGAGCCCTGCCTTGATTCACTTAGTAAAGAAATCGGGCGCCTAGGCGCCGATTAATCGGCGCCTGGGGGGCGCCTAGCGATTTTTTCAACCTTGGGTGCTGGTCCATCTAAGAAAATTCCCTAAGTTTTCCAAGCTTACAAGTTCTATATTTCATGACTAGTGAAGAGAGATATCTAAGCTAACAAATATTTATTCAAATTTTAGAAGCTTGTGTTGTTGCTTGAAGATTAATATTATTCAAAGTCAAGACTTCTAGTTGGAGATTGAAGAACTTTATCTTAAACCATTTGTAAATCTACTCAGTAGAAGTAGGAAGAGGTGGAGTAAACTCATGTGGAGTTGAAAAACTTAGATACTCATTGCCGGCTTGTTGTTCAAGGCTGAGTGATATTTTGTACTAAAGAGATTAGTGCAAAGTGCAAACCTCCTATAAGAGTTTTAAGGAGAAGAGTGGAGTAGGCTTGGTTTGGCCGAACCACTATAAAAATCTCACTCTCCATATATTTATTTTTATTGCTCACTTACATACTTTATCACACACAAATCATAAATTTTAAAAAGAACAAAAATACGTGCAAACCACTAAAAATGGTTAACATTTCCGCTGTGCATTCTTAGCGAATCGTTGAAGTAACCTTTCGGGTCACTTGGATAGTTGGACGAATCGTTAAAATTTTCAAAAATCTAATAACTCTATTCACCCTCCCCTCCCTCTAGACTTATTCCCAAACCCTTACGGACCAACAATATTAATGAATAAATACGTAGGTAGATAATGGTTAGAATGTAGTTGTAGTGATATATAGCCAAATAAATGATAGATGATTATGTTTTTCATTTAGAAAATAATTTTTAAAAGTTCTAATACTTTTAATCGAAATGTTACTTGCATGTTTAAGAATGTTGTTATTTGTTACCCAAAAATAAAAAGTTTGATCTTATAATACCTTAGCTTACACATTTTTCTTGTGGCTTTAGAAAAGTAAAAATCTTAGAATTTCACAACTAATTCACAATATAAGTGACATACAGTACCATCATAAGCAATCTATTGCGTATATAAATTATTTATTAAAGACTATATTGGATTTTAGAAGTATAGAGCATGACACAAAGTCACAAATTGCATTATACTGTAGGAAATAAGGGTCTTCAATTCATAATTATTGTCAAACCTTCACCATTAGGCCTCGTATGCATTTGCAGAAGAAATTAGGCAATATAGGCATTGAAGTCTTAAGAAACATATATTTGGAAGGAACCCCCTATTGGCATCCACATCATCTGAACTACATTTCCATGTTCCATCCAAACTAGAACCATGCATGCTTGATTCCTAAAAGTTCAAGTAATCAACAAGGCTATTGGCTGATGACTTGTATTTCGTGCAGACAAGTTGTGCTTTCGGAGATGCACGAAGAAAACTCAACAACTTCCTTGGGATTTTCATGGAGCTTTTGATTTTTTTAGTTTCCTGAATAACAACGTTTTCTAACGAAGGAGATTTAGAGAGTAGCATTTTCACAAAGAGTATTTCAAGTTCGGATCCACCAAATGATACGATCTTGACTGTTTTAAGCATCCTTAGATCCTTATTAATAAAGCAACGGTCTGGATCGTTCAAAAGTCTTGAAGCAGCATGTTTGTCATCCGTACTACTTGACTACAACTCAACAATAAAAGAAAAAAATAGGTGAGGGAATTAGAAAGAAAGAAAGAAAAAAGAATAGAAGATAATATATACCTTGTAAAGAATTATGGATTTTTTTTAAAATAAAAAAGAATCATGATAACCAAATATATACTCAACCTGTTTTGCTATAATATCCAGTTCACATAGGTTGGGGAATTTTTGAAGCAATTGCATAGCAACGGTGAGCTGCTTCCCACAACCAAAACTTAAATCATGCAGCTTCATTACTTGAAGATTTATTGCAATTGGATACATATATAAGGCTCCTGCAACATCTTTACACTTGAAATAAAATAGCAATAAAATAAATCAGCCAAAAAGACAAAACTTGCCCACACAGGCTTAACCTACTAATTAAGTAGGCAATATTTGAGACAAGAAAGACAAAACTCCGAACATGATTCTTACCAACAACAAAACTCCGGATAAGCATAGAGTCTTAATTCCTTTCAAATGTAGCCTAAACCATCTATATTCAACCACGGCAAGCTCGGCATGCTTAATACTAATAGCATAAAAGGTTTCAACTTTTGGAGCACTGATCTCGAAACTCTCGATCCCATAACAAAATCGGAAAGCTAGTTTCTCAAGATTAGGAATACTAATAACACTAGAGCCAATTCCATAAACACTAGGCTTAAAATTAAGATTCTCGAGAGCTAATGAAGTTACACCGGCAAATATACAACCAACATTTACCGGCAAATCAATAAGAAAACCTTGGAGTTTCAGTTGCTTAATTGTCTGGCACGAGACAATACAATCTGGCAGCTTATATAAATGCTCATCAAGACCAAAAAACGATATGTTAAGTTCCTCAACACCATTTCTTGACAAGAAAGAACACCAAAGATCTAAATCAGACTGTTGTGGCATATGATCTTGTGTTTTGTTAATCTCTAGAGTAAATTTCTTAACACGTCCAGTGCGGAGCAAGAGAATATTATGTATTATGTTCACGAAACTTATGGATTTATCATCATCTTCGAATTTTCCAAGGAATTGAAAGAAGTCGGAATCAAACACAAGGCGGCCATGCCCCAACCAAACATTGTGCCAGTGCTTTGAGAGCAGAGCAGTTCTAGCAGCATCTCGAGTGGGCAAACACTCCAAAATTCTATCCTTAACATTTGCCGGCAGTTCCCTTATTGTTCTTGAATGCTGATGACATCTAGCCATGAGGGCGCTTCTACGCTACTTTTGTTGGGGTCGGTTAAAATGCTTCCATTCCAATTCAGCTTGCAAAAAAAAAAACGAATTTTGGGAAGGGAAAAGAGATTAGGGGAAAAGTAACGGGATCGGAAGACGAAGTCAGAAACCCTCAGCCGTTTTAGCGTCTACCTTTGGGCATTTGCGGATTAGATATCTATATATAGTTAAGAAATGCATTAAAATAAAGAAAAATAAATCTCGTTTTAGTCCCTTAATTTTGGAAATTGAAATGTAGTATTCTAATTATAAAGTAAATTACACTAATATTATATATGCGCGATGTAATGCGCAAAAATATGTATCTAATATTAATACTTAATTAGTAAATTATCCTTGCGATGTACAAATATATTTTTTTATTATATATTTAGATAGTAAAATTAAAGATAAATTATAAATAATTCTAATATTTGAAAGTGTAAATTTATTTTTTGATAATATTAGTGCAAAAATATCACCAATTAATTGAATAATATATTACTTGGTTGTTTGCAATTATCTTAGAAAAATATATATTTAAATATGATTTATGCAATTATATTATTATTAAAATAAATATGAGAAAATAAAGAAAAATAATTTAAAAAGGCATTAAGCTGTGAAAAAAATTGAAATTAAATCACCTGATTTAGAACTATTTTGCTTCCATATATGATTTAAGTAATTTTTATTGTATAATAAATTTGTTTCAAAGGAAAAAAATTAGGGTGTAGTATGGAGTTAAAAGTACATGGAATTAAAATACGAGAAATTTCATTACTACTCTTGTAAATTTGTGTTAAAAAGTAAAGATAAGAAATTTAATAATAATTATAATATTAAAATATGATAATATAATAAGGTCAATTTTTTACAAATTTTAAAAAACTTCATTGCATACAATGTTGCTGTTGAAGTTGCATTGTTGCTTTCATTCTCACAAATCAATATTTTTCAACCCATTTGGATTTTGGAGTAGTGTAAATTTGTATGATTTTTCAAAAGGAAAGTATAAATAAGAAAATTATATAAAAAAATTATGTTAATAAATAATTATTATTCTAGTACATTAATTTCAGCCAGTTAGTACATAGAATTAATTCCTTAATAATATTATTATTATACCTTAGTAAAAATAATATATATGTATAAAATTATAAATTTGTATGCTTTTTCAAAATTAAAGTGTAAGTAAGACAATTATATCAAGCAATTATGTTAATGAATAATTATTATTTTGATACATTAATTTCAAATAGTTAGTACATATAATTAATATCTTAATTGTAATAATATTAGTTAAAAAATATATATGTATAGAATTATAAATTTGTAATCACAATTAAACATGTGTAGTTGGATTATTACAATTAAATTTTTTGATTATATTGCAAGAGATAAAAACAGGGGTGCTGATCTGTTGGCTCGTGCGCTAGATGGAGAAGGCAGAATGGCTATTTATAGTCAACCGCCCAATGAACTGTTGGAAATCCTGGAAGAGGACCAATTCGGCCTCCCGATGTGGCGTCAAACTGACGATGACTAAATGTATGGGTATCCCCCTTCCTCCCGATCAAATTTTTTTTTTTGATTATATATATATGTTACTGAAGGTATACAAATATAATTCCACAATATTAGTATAATTACTTAATAATTATTATAGTAATTAAGGAATTAAATGCACAGATATTAGTATAATTGACTAATAATTATTATATTAATTAAGCTAATAATTACACAGATATTAGTATAATTACAATTAAGCAGGGGTCTTTGGGTTTTTTTAATAATAATTACAATTATTTTATTCAGATATGAAGGAGGAAGAAAAAAGTAAATGCGATAGGGTGAAAATTAAAGTAATATACGTAAATATAAAAATATAATTGGATAAATATTAGTATAATTATCTAATAATTATTATGGTAATTAAGCTAATAAGCATATAACGCTGAAATTATTTTTTATAATAATTACAATTAAATTATTTCTCCTTTTTTCTCGTATTTATTTTAGTAATAATATAATTATATATCAATATTTTAAGATAATTGCAGACAAACGAGTCATATATTATTCAATTAATTGAGTGTTACTTTTGCACTAATCTTTTAATTCAATAAATGTATAATTTCAAATATTAGAACTGTTTATAATTTATCTTTAATTTTATTATCTAAATATATAATAAAAAATTTTACCCATGCATCGCATGCATTATTTGGTAATTATTTGCTCGAATTCAAACAAGAATAACATCAGAAATCATAATCAATCCAGCTTATTTTATCAATTGTGCTATATAATATTCGGTGTTATAATTTATATAATTGTATATCGATCCAAATATTCTTAAAATATTATAACAAATCCATTATGTGCAATACACGGGTGAAAATACTAGTTTAGAAATAATAATAATAATAATAATAATAATAATAATAATAATAATAATAATAATAATAATAAATACAATGTAAAGAAAAATATTTAATTTGACTAATAAATAGTAACTATTTCAAAAAACGAGATAAATAGAATAGTATATTATATTTTGGGAATGGATTGAAATTGTAGGATACTGAAAGAAAAATATTGGTGAATTGGGAATATGATGATATTACTTTAAGACCAATTTTTTAAGCTAAAAGTGAGAGAGCTGAGTATTTCCCGAAAGCAAATAGTTTTATTGAATTTATTATATTATAATTCATAAGTTGGCATTGCAATCATGGAGACAAATTATGCAATTATATTTTTTTTTCTTTTTGTGGATACACAATTCAAAAGAAATGTTGATGCATAGAAAAATTGTAAGTGCAAAAAAAATACCAGAGATTGTTTATATATAAAGTAGATATATATATATATATATATATATATATATATATATATATATATATATATATATATATATATATATATAAAAGCATTGTTATTTTATCACTTTCATCCAGAAACATGAATTGGGACGCGCAGTCAGCGTGCGTGCTTAGTGCTCACATCTATCTCCTTCAGATAATTGAGTAGTATATACAAAGTAAAATGCCGCCCATCACCCACTCGTCGGCCGCCTTTCTTTGACATTTTCGGCAGGGTGTTCGGCGGCCACTCCTACTGTTTCTTCTCTTGAGCGTCATGGTGAAACAGAAATGAATGGTTTTACCAAACCTCAATTTAATATATACTTTTAAAATAAATTTTTTATACAATACATTTGTAAATTCTGTAGAAACCTATAGTGAAAGTTAAAAAAAAAAAAAAAAAAAA
>CP025650.1:8669155-8709439 GCA_003576665.1 Ipomoea trifida
CAAAATTGATTCATTTAGTGGATCTAAATTAAACGAGAAATGTTTTTTGCGAGAAGCCTAGCACTCGGTGGGTGGGGGATTGCTGGGCAGAGGATTGTAAATGTCAAGCCAAGCACCAAGTGTCTCGAAGGGTGTGATGACGGTTTATAAGTAAATAAAGTTGTTCATTCATTACTAGCTATAATTTTTGGTGTGAGTGGTAAGTGCTTGATCCCAACAATAATAACATTTAAAAAACGCTTGTAAATGTCAAGTACAGCACCCAGTGTCTGAAACAATGTGATAGTCATCTATAAATAAGGAAATAAAGTTGCACCTTCTCTTCCCCCTCATATAGACTATAGTAGTACAAATTAATCCTTTTGGTTTGTTAGACTTGTTTTTAAGGCTCATATATATAATCTTTTGTTTTTGTTAAAGAATTGGCAAGATGTTGAAGTAGCCTCCTTCCCAATTGCAATAAATCTGCAAGTAATTAAACTACGTTCTTTCAACCGCTATTTAAATCTTGATGATTTGCCAAGAAATGCTTGTAGTATATAACTAGATAGATTTCCTGGTCTCAAATGGTTAGTTTGTTAGTATTCCTAGTATTGAGAAGCTGGTTTTGGATGATTGTGAAGGGATTAGTAATTTTGATGTAAAAAAAAAAAGTAATTTTGATGTCAGAGCTCCAAAACATCATTAATATGTCCTACTCATGACATTAATCAAGATCTTAAAACGCTTAACACAATTAAGATTGTTTCATTTTTAGTGGCTGGATCTAATTAAATGCGAAATGCTTTTTGTGAGAATGCTGCTCTCGAAATCCCTTACCCTAAGAGAGACTTGTTATTCAAAAATCTGATAATATGAAAGCTAATTTGCTAGCTAGGCGGGCAGAATTCATTGGCAGTTGTTACGCTTTCCTTGCGCATCTCCAAAAGATCATATTGGTTGAAAGAAAGATAGGTGTTTTCGGTAGGTAGAGGAGGAAGAGGGTATTCCAATTTCCAAACACATCATTACACCCTATTGAAGTTATACTAAATATTGAGGAGATACACAAATTTAAAATTATTATATGTAAGCAATTTCCGCTTTTATAGAGGCACGAGAGAATTATAAAAGTTTCTGCATAATTTTAAACTCGTTATCAGAGTTAAACATTAGACTTCAAGTAATGACAACCTTCTCAATTCCAAGAAAGCAAGCAAGCAAGACCATGATGGATTATATTGCATTTCAAACCTCAACTTGTTAAATTGCATTTTCTAATAAGTGGGAAGCATTTTCTATGTTTAAGCTCATGGTATCCCGATCCTAATTTAACCAGAGATTAATGGTTGAAACCGATTGTCTTCAGGTGTTGGATGCGATCCAAAATCAATCTCTGGTATCCCATCTTCATTTGATCTTATTGTCAATGATGTTATGGAATTAGTTAGAGCATTTTCTATTCTTTGTTTTTGTTTGTTAAACGATCTACGGATAGAGGATTGCCCATTTGTTAGTTAGGGAGGCCTTATAGAACTGCACTTGTAAGGCCTTGTAAAAATTGGCAAGTGTTTCAATAGAAGAAATGAGGATAAAAATATAGCCTACAATTTTCTTTCATCACATTCACTAAAATATTATAGGGGCAATAAACAAGTTAAGGATTTTAGTCATTTTACAACACTTCATATGGATTAATCAATTTAATAAACATATTTCTAAATAATATGTGTTGCGAATGTGTACATATAAAATATACTATACCGTCTATACGTATATTTAGTATAAGGTATGGCTTACATTAGAACTAGTAGCCCTATGAGAATGTGTAGATTAATCTCATATGTCCTTCCAGAATATAACACTACTACATAAAATATACACAACGTCGCAAATATAACGTCGATTTTGTACAAACCCGACGTCAAAACATTAATTAAAATTTTAAATTAATTTTAAAATGTTACGACGTCGGTTATTTGTAATAACCGACGTCGTAACATATAAAAAAAATAAAACTAAATATTGTATGACGTTAGTTAGATGTCTAACCGACGTTGTATAGAATCGTCTAATTTTTTATTTTTATTTTTTTAAATTTTAGTTACGGCGTCGTTTCTTGACGCCGTAATGTTTTGTAATTAAAAAAAAAAAAACGTTACACACCTATCAACGTCAGTTAATTGCAATTAAACGATGTTGTATCTTAAATTTTTTTAAAAAATATATACGACATCTGTTAATTGTCGATTAATTGCAATTAACGATGCCGTATCTTTATTTAAAAAAAAAACATACAGTAACCGGTTAATTTCAATTAATTGATGTCATATCTTAATTTTTTTTATTAAACATATGGCATCGGTTAATTGCAATTAACCGTATAACCGATGCCGTATCTTAATTTGTTTTTAAAAACATACAAGTGTCGATTAATTGCAATTAACCGATGTCATATGATAATTTTTTAATTTTTTTTTATAAATATACGTCGGTTATGATTAAAAAATCAACAGATAATATACGACTTCGATTTGATAACCGATGTCATTTCGTTGATGTACTACATTTGAAATAACGACATTGAAAGAAACTGACATTAAAAGTGTCCAAAAAAATTAACTCTAAAAGCCTTATTTGTATTTTGTAGTAGTGTAAGGATCACGTAATATTCCAAATTATTAAGGGCTCAGCCTTGCTTATGGATTTCAGCCCTCCGACTCAGCCGCTTCTTTGTCTCTCCAGTCTCCACTCAGCTCCACCCGCTGCCAGCCTTAAATTAGTCTTCTCCCTCTGGCGTCTTCTGCTCTGCTCCGTTTCCCTTCGGATTTCCTAACCTGCAACCCTAACCAAACCAAACATCAGAGGTGAAGAATAGAAGGATTTTAGGTTTTGGTTTCAACTGACGCCTCACTGTTCTTTCAATTTAATGGCTCAGCAACTCAAAACCCTACCGGATGCAAGTAGGGATTTAATAAGTAAGCTTCCGGTAGAGATAAAAGACAGAATTTTGGAGTGTTTGGCCACCCGAGACGCCGCCAGAACTGCTCTGCTCTCAACTCACTGGAATGATGTTTGGTTGCAGCATGAGCAGCTTATGTTCGATTACGACTTCGTGCAGGGTTTCCAACAGTCCCAAGATGTTGAAGGTAGAACCCTCGTGAGCATAATCAATAATATCCTCTTTTCCCGTGTTGGGCCTGTTAAGAAATTTACTCTAGAGATAGACACTGAAAATGATCCTTTGCCATTGCCGCAGCAATCTGATATTGATAGGTGGTGTCTTTTTCTGTCAACAAATGGTGTGGAGGAACTTAACTTATCTATATATTATCAAGTAGAGCCCTATTTTCAGCTCCCATTTTGTTTACTGTCCTGCAGGACAATTAAGAAACTGATAGTGGAAGGTCCTGATATTGATTTGCCTTTAAGTGCTTGTGGTATATTTTCCAATGTCACTTCATTAGCTTTCTTGAATGTTGCATTTGACCGCAATGTTAATGGAATTGCCTCTAGTATTAGTATTCCTAAGCTTGAGAAGCTGGCTCTCGAGGATTGTGGAGGGATCAATATGTTTGAGATCAGCTCTCCAAAGCTTGAAATCTTGTCTGTTATTGATTCTATTTATGAGTTTTTTCATTCGAGATGGTTGGAACCGCATTTGAAAGCCATTAGGACTCTTTGGTTGTGTGGCACTTCATTGACGGTGAGAATCTAACTCATTTTACTTTTTCGCTTGTTAAAGTTATTGTGGTGTCTAATTATGTTTCTTAATTCCTATTTTTCAAGTGTATGCGTGTATCTATGTTTCCAACTGCAATAAATCTGCGAGTGCTGAAGCTACATGAATTAAAATTTGGCTATCGGAAGCAGCTCACCGGTTCTATGCAATTGCTTCAAAAATGCCCCAATCTATGTGAACTGCACATTATGGCGCTTATGGTAGAGTATATATTTGGCAATCATGTATGATTCTTCCTTTTTTGTTTTTTCAAATGCCTCACAGTTGTGCTTGTTTTTCATTTCTTCTTGGCAGGATGACAACGAACTGAACGATGCTGCTTCAAGGCTTTTGGAGGATGGAAACGGTTGCTTATTTATTCAAGAGATGCGTATGCTTAACACAATTAAGATTGAAGCATTCAGTCATCAATCCGCACTCGAAATGCTTTTTATGAAAGCACTGCTCTCAAAATCCCCTGCGCTAGAGAGAGTTGTTATTGTTAACTCTACGTTTATGAATGCCTCTGAGGTGAGAAAAATCCAAAGGAAGTTGGAACGCTTCCCTCGTGCATCTCCAAACACACAAATTGTCTGCACTAGCGCGAGTATGAGTGAGGACATGTGGGATACCCATGGTGTTAGACTGTTAGGGTATTTGTAATCAGCAAGCGTTGTGGGCAATTAAGAATTTCCCTATATTTGCTTTTGTTAATAACTATCAACAATTTCTTCTGATCTTTTTGTGATGCATGAGGAAAAATTAAAGCTCCCACATAACATTAAACTCCTAATTGCATTAAGATTTTTTTTTTTTTTTTTGAATCAAGGACCTTGTAGTCCAGTGGCATCAAACCTTTCCCGTTATACGGGAGGCGTTGGGTTCGAGCCTCAGCGAATACTGATCTTTCTGTGCTGCATGAGGAAAAATTAAAGCAAGTTGTTAATAACTTTCAACAATTTCTTTTGATCTTTTTGTGATGCATGAGGAAAAGTTAAAGCTCCCACATAACATTAAATTCCTAATTGCATAAAGAATTAGACCCTTGATTAAAGTTGTTAATAACTTTAAACAATTTCTTTTGATCTTTCTGTGATGCATGAGGAAAAATTAAAGCTCCCACATAACCCTATGCTCAACAGTTTGCCCACTCGAGACGCTGCCTCACTGGAAACATGTTTGGTTGCACCATGGACGGCTTGTGTTCGACACCCACTTCTTGGAATGTGACAAAAAATGCGAGGGTGATAATCCCTTGGGGTTCGTCAACGTTATAAACCACATTCTCTTGCACCGTGTTGCTCCGGTTAAGAAATTTAGTCTGTGCGTTTCTTGCCCGGAATTTGGAGAACAATTATGCAATTGAAACTTGGGGGTTTCAAGTTTGATATTGATTGCCTGGTATATACTGCTGGTTGTATATTATTTCCTGCCGTCACTTCATTAGTTTTCGATGAGGTTGAGTTTAAGAGTAGAATTAATGGAGTTGTCTCTAATCTTGAGAAACATTCTTTCCGTTTTTGTGTTGGGATCACTAATATTAAGATCTGTGCTCCAAAACTGAAAAGCCTGGATTTGGCTTTTGTTTTTCATGCGTTTAAACCGAGAGGGTTGTTTCCTCTTTGCGTCAATTTGTTATCAGTGAGAATCTTTACTTTCTCCTCATCTTAATACATGTATGCGTACACGACTAGCTCAATTGGGCGTTAGAGGTTTCTGGGGTAGTTTGGAGGGAGGGATCAGAGAGCTACAATGTGGGAGTTGTATGTTCCAGAGTGGGAGTTTCACAAAACTAATGTGGTGGGCACCAAGCACAGATTCTCTCTCCTCGGACCAATATGTTAACATGGTTTACCCCTCCACTATGCTATCCTATTGGGTACGAGGCAGGAAATTTTGTATTTTGTGGGCAAAGATTTTTTTTTTTTTTTTTTTTTTGGCTTTCTGGCTCGTTAGAGTTCTTCTCACGGCTAATTTTTCTTTACTATTTTTAAGTTTGATGATGTTGGCCAAGGACCTTGTAGTTCAGTGGCATCAAACCCTTCCCTTTATACGGGAGGTGGTGGGTTCGAGCCTCAGTGGAGGCAATACTTACTCTGCTAGTTATAAATAGATACTGCAATCTAATAGAGTTAGTAGTATTCAAAAAAAAAAAGTTTGATGATGTTAGTACTATGGGTGATAGATTCAGATTCAGATTCAGACTTTGTTCAGGTCACTGTTCTTCGGAATTGCTTGACAGATCCTCCAAAACTGGGGATTAAATTAAAGCAGAAAGATTCTGAATGGATTGCTATTAAATTAAAGCAGAAAACATTCCGGTTTCTTCCCATAAAGTCTTAGAAATGGGGTATCAGAATATCCTTTTTTGAAAATTTACTGTAACCACTCATAATTACCATTTAGTCACCATTATTGCTTATTTTGAGTGCTAATATCAAAGAGTATTAGCTCGAGAGAATTTTGAGATTTTTCATAATTTCTTTCCCTATGTTGAATTATCTCGTTGCAACCCTAGTAATTTGTCAACAACTAACCTTTATCTTGGTTGCTTATAAAGAATGATTAAAAATATGTAGGAAAGTGTATCTGATACACGCCTGGAGTGGTTTCATTCTTTGTTTTCTCTAACATATATGTTTTTCATTCTTGTTGAGTTATAGTCGAGTAGGCGGATTGACAAAGATGACAAAGATGTTGCTTCAAGAATTATGAAGGATTCTTTCTTTATTGTCAATCAAGATTTGAAGATGCTAAAGACAAAAATTAAGATTGAGTCGTTCAGTGGATCCATATTGGAAATGTATATTTTGATAGCATTTCTCAAATTTTTGAACCGTGCTGGAGCAGTTGAGAAAGAAATTTATTCTATGCCTTCACTGCTGGAATAGTAATCAAGTGTCTCGAAAAATGTGATGACAGTATATAAATAAATAAAGTTGTTCATTCATTACTAGCTATAACTTTTGGCGTGAGTGGTAAGCGCTTGATCCTAACAAGGACAATAACATTTAAAAAACGCTTGTAAATGCCAAGTCCATCACCCAGTGTTTTGAAACAATGTGATAGTCATCAATAAATAAGGAAATAAAGTTGCGCCTTCTCTTCCTTCATATATAGACTATAGTATTACACATTAATCATTTTGGTTTGTTAGAGTTGTTTTTAAGGCTCATATATATAATCTTTTGTTTTTGTTTTTGTTAAAGAATTGGGAAGATGTTGAAGTAGCCTCCTTAGCTTCCAACTGCAATAAATCTGCAAGTAATCAAATTGCATCATATCCTTTATTCTTTGCCAAGGAAAGGATTTTCGCGTGCTTGCCCACTCAATTCAAGCTAAAATGCTTCCAGAACTATTGTGCTTTCAACTCATTGGAAGGATGCTTGGGCTGCTAGACATAGAAGCTCCTTCAAGATTTTTGAAGGATCCAAATGTTCGACATTTAATTTATATAGTAAATGGTTGAATATATGTATTTAGAAATATCTATCGAAAGCATAAATAATATTTTGAATGTTGTGAAGTTGAAAATATTATTTATGTTTGTTAGGAAACTTATGTTTTGATTGATCAAGAATGTTTTAGAGAAGCTGGGTTTACTTCTCTTGTTTAGAGAAGTTGGGTCTACTTTACTTGAGTTTACTTGGGTTTTATTTCTCTTAAATTAGTTTTACTTCTTTTGGGTTTCACACTTCGGATGACTACTTGAGAGGTTACTCTTCGGATTGCATTCGGATGGCATCTCGAGAGGATACTTTAATTTTCTAATGGCTTCTCGGGAGGTTAGTCTTCGGATGACTTCCCAATTACTTTTCGAATTTCTAGAAGTTGTAATTATTATATTTAATTACAATGAGTTCTTGATCAGTTACACAATAATTTAAATATTATAATGATAGTGGGAGTTACAAAAAGCTTCCAATTAATTTTCAAAGATATATTCTTTGCTTTTTGACTAAGTAGTTACAGTGCTTACAAGAGAGGACAAAAGTCTCAAGTTAAATCCTTGGTGAACTTTTTAGGAAAACGACCTAAAAATTTTGGCATTCTTCTTTATCTCTAAAGATTATGATCATGATGCAGTTGGTGAAACTTGATCCCTGGTCTGTTTTTTCAAACTTCACCCATGTGACTTATTGAGCTACCCATGCGAGCAAAAGTATTTTAGACTTGGAATCTTATGTGGAAGTGAGAGGAGGAGAGAGAATGTGAGAGGTCTTTGCAGGAGGTGTGATTTTTGGACTGAACATGTGGGGCCTGTATGGAGAAAATGCACTCTCATGTTCGCTTGTTCTGCGCAACATGCGTGCCCAGAGGGTGCTGCGTAAACGCTTTTTTTTTTTTTTTAAATGTATCCTTTGATAGTTGTTTTTTGATTTTTTTTTTTTTTTGTAATTTTTGTTCTCTCCCTCCTCTTTCCTTTTAATGTAACAAAACCCCTTCAAAATCTACGCTTAATGAGGATGCTCTAAGTGTTATTGCTGATGTGCTTAACAAATGACCTCTGGATGCTTATGTGAATTTGACGTGTACAAATCAGTGTTGCAAAAATCCCGCCTAAGCACCGACTAATCGGCGCCTAGGCGCTAGCTGGCCGCCTAGCGTATCACCATAACTGGTGGTCTAGGCGGCTGGCCGCCTAGGCGCTAACCGCCTAGGCCTCCTAGGTGCCGACTAGGTTGCGTAGTCGGCCAATTAGCTATTGTTCTCATCTTTTTTAAATTTGTTATTTCACTCAAAACGACATCGTTTTGAGTAAAATAACCCTATATTGCTCAAACTCTAGATGTTTTGTAGGTTAACATTTAATATTTTAGAATTAACTATTAAAGTATTAAATAGTTTATAATTATGAAGTCTTAATAATAAAATAAAAAATTAAAAAATAAAAATAAAATAAAAATATTAATCCCCTCCTAGGCTCGCGTCCAGAGCGCCTAGATCCGTCAGACAAATACATTGAGCACTCATTTTCACAAACCGCAGGCTATTGCCAGTTTAATGTAATTGCCACACATTATAAAAATTTAATATTGATATATCTGTCACCAACATAACTTTTTACTTAATTTTATTTTATCAAAATAAACCATTGTTAATTATCCACACATTCATCACAATGCTATATAGGCCATTGGAAATTTCAAATCAGAGAGAAATACGCATACACGGATGTATTTCAATGCTATATGGAACTCCCCATATGGCCATATCCAAGATCAGATAGATCCCATAAGACGGAATATATGAATTGAAATAGGAATTACCCCATATATATATATGCTGAATTGGAACTAGAAAGCTGCAAGTTAAGGTTGTTGTTTTGGATCCCATGGATATAATAAGTGAGCTTCCATACGATGTAAAGGACAAGATTTTAGAGTGTTTGTCCACTCGAGACGCTGTCAGAGAACTGCTCTACTATCGACGCACTGGAAACATGTTTGGTTGCACCATAGACGGCTTGTGTTCGATACCCACTTCTTC
Source organism: Ipomoea trifida (assembly GCA_003576665.1). Lineage (NCBI taxonomy): Eukaryota > Viridiplantae > Streptophyta > Magnoliopsida > Solanales > Convolvulaceae > Ipomoea > Ipomoea trifida. The sequence goes on from CP025650.1 coordinate 8,678,346, forward strand.
GAATGTCTCAGAAAATGCTAGGGTGATAAACCCGTGGGGCTCGTCAACGTTATAAACCATATTCTTTTGCACCGTGTTAGTCCGGTTAAGAAATTTACTCTGTGCATTTCTTGTTCAGAATTGGATGGTCCCAATCCGCAGCAGTCAGACGTTGGTGCCTTTATCTATAGAGAAATGGAGTTGAGGAGCTTAGTATCACTATATTGGGAAAACAATATAAGTTTCCGTCTTGTATAATCTCATGCCCAACAATTAAGCAATTGAAACTCGGGGGTTTCATTTTTCATTTTGGTTGCTCGGTAAATGCTGTTGGTTGTATATTTCCTGGCGTCACTTCATTAGTTTTCTATGAGGTTGAGTTTAAGAGTAGAATTATTGGAGTTGTCTTTAATCTTGAGAAGCTTTCTTTCCATTTTTGTGTTGGGATAAAAAAGTTTAAGATATGTGCTCCAAAACTTAAAAGCTTGGAATTGGCTTTTATTTTTCATCCTGTTCAACAGAGTTGGTCTTCGCCTCATTTGAGAGTAATGAAGACTGTTTGTGTATATGGCCGCGATTTGTTATTGGTGAGATTCTTTACTTTTTCCTCATCTTAATGCAAGTATGTATGCCTGCATGAGCAACTCAATTGTATGTTTCTGTGCACCAAACACAGGTTCTCACCTCAGACTAGTATGTATGTTAATGTGGTTTACCTCTCCACTATCTTATCCTATTGGGTAATTTCACTTTATGTGGGCAAAGATTATTATTATTATTATTTTTTTTTTTGGCTTTCTGGCTTGTTAAATTAGAGTTCTTCTCATGGCTAATTTTTGTTTCCTTTACTGTTTTTAAGCTTGACGATGTTGCAGCAGTGGCACAGGCATTCCCAACAGCAAATCTGCAAGTAATATGGGAGATGGATTCAGATTCAGACTTTGGTCAGATCACTATTGCTTTGAAATTGCTTGAAAGATCCCCCAACCTATTCGAACTGGAGATTAAAGCAGAAAACATGCCGGTAAGACATGTAATCTACGGAAATTCACTCACGATTGTATGTGTTTTGTGGAAGATTTTTTTTTTTGAAAGGGTGGAAGATTTATATAGTAATGAGTAGTCAATTAGTCATATCATGTGTTTTTTCCCCTCAAATTCCCCCCGAAATATCTTGCAATGGGGCATCATAATCTTCCCATAAAGTCTTAGGAATAGGGTATCAGAATCTCCATTTACTCACCATTATTATATTGCTTATTTTGAAAGTTGGATGGGTATCGAGCTAGAGAGAATTTTGAAATTTTTCATAATTTTTCTTCCACATCCATGTTGAATGATCTCGTTGCAATACGAGTAATTTGTCAACAACTTTTATCTTGGTTGTTTATATAGGGTGATTACTGATTAAAAATATGTAGAAAAGTGTATCTCATACACGCATGGAGTGATTTGATTCTTTATTTTCCCTAATATGTTTTTCATCATTCTTGTTGAGTTATAGTCGAGTAGGTGGATTGACAAAGATGACAAAGATGCTGTTTCAAGAATCAATCAAGATTTGAAGATGCTTAAGACAATATTCGAGATTGGGTCGTTTAGCATATCCATATTAGATATGCATATACATATTGCAATAGCATTTTTAAGATTTTTGAAACGTGCTGGAGCGATGTGTTAAGTATAACAAACTAAACTGCCATCACCTTCAGAATCAATTTGGCTTCTATTTCATGCTTTCCACATTTTACCAGCTCCCAAAACTAAGTAGCATACAGATTTTTTATATGGCCTGCAAAATAAATAAATAAATAAAATAGAAGGCCTCTATAAAATATTAAAATAAGGTAGTAGTATGTCTGTCGTAACACTTAATTGAAATTAGTCACTAGCTTACGCTCATTTTGTCTCCAGGTGAGATATGATTGAAATGAAGGAGGAATCCTTAATTCCAGTTGAGGAAAAAAGTCATTCCATTTGTTCAAAATTTTATTATAATTTGTCTAATATTTAGAACTCAAACATCTAGATTTCTATATAGATTTTATGTTAGGTACTTTGATGAACTTGATTTCATTATTGGTGTTTGTTTGGCTCTTATTGAAATGTATAATAATGAGAGATAATTTTTAAAAAAGAGAGAAAAAAAATATTAGCTTCCAAAATCACGGCCATCTATGCGCACAACTACGATGTTGGGTACCATGACTTCATCTTCAACTTCAAGAAAATTTAGAAGACACAAGCAAAACCAAATCATTTAATATAGAACCCTATCATTTCCGCATATTCCGAATCTATCAACAAAAGTTGAGCTAAAATGCAAGAAAACCTGAAATTATCATTCTAGGGTTTTAGTTAATTAGAATTCAACAGAGGTTGGAGAGAACTTACCTCTTCTAATATAAATACGTACGTACCTAGCTTGCAGTGACCGACGAGGGGCCAGGGGCGAGAGGTTGTGCGACCGGCGGCGCCCATAGTCACGACGGGGCAAGGGGCGAGGTTGCAACTTGTTGTGTGAAGATGAAGACCAACGATGGAGGGTGCTGAATGAACGATGGTGACTGGCGATGTAGGCGAGGGAATTTGGCAATGGAGGCGAGGGAACGGGGGAATTCATCAAAAAAGCATTGTTTTTAATTTAATTAAGAAAAACATGAACAATCTGCGTCCTAAGTTTCCGGACTTCGAACGCAGATTGTCCATCATTTTTTTTTAAAAAATAATTAAATAGCAAATTTTTAATTACAAAATTGTCACCATGTCACTTTATGCGTTCGGTGTTTGAACTTTAGACACAAATTGTTCTATTTTTATGGTCATTTTTGTACTAGTGAATTATTTTTAAGTTATTGAACCCTACTACTCTCTTCATGCAAAATTAATAATGAAATTAGGAGGGGGCAACCCTAGTCAAGTTGGTTAGGTTGTTAACTTGGTAAGTACAAGTTTATAGGTTCCCTTTTTTTTTAATTGGGTTTTTGTTTTCTGCGGGTGTTTAGTTCAGGGTGGTGGTTTGTGTTGGTAGTGGAGTTGTTTGTGCAGTGTATGATTTTCCAGCGATGGGTAGCAGCTTGTTCGGAGTTCTTTTTTTTTTTTTTTTTGTTAGGGGTTTTCAATTTTTTTGGGGGACGAAGGAGGGGGTGGGGTTCGGTTTTCGGGGCGTGGGGGTGGGGAGTTTAGGTTGGTCGGTTTTTCGGCGGGTGGGGGATTTGGATTGGGGGTGTTAGTGTTTGGTTTTTACGGTGTTGTTGGGGTTGGGGTGGTTTGACGATATGGGTTCTCCGGGGGGTTAGTTGAGGGTATCGGGTTATTTTTTTTTTGTTTGAGATTTTCTGATTGGTTGTTTCTGTTGTGCTTTCTTTTTTTATTTTAGGTTAGGTGGTTCGGTTTTCGGCCATGGGGTGGGGGGTTTAGGTTGGTTTGTTTTCCGACGGTTGGGGAGTTGGATTGTGGGTGTTAGTGTTTGGGTTTTACAGTGCTGTTGGGGGTCAGGGTGGTTTGGCAATATTGGTTCTCAGAGGAAAACAGCTTTGAATTGAACTGCTGAAGGATTGCATCGCAACTACTAATGATTGCGTTGTGGTCATGACACACAAAACAAAACAAAAAAAAAAAATTAACACTACTTCCATGGCGGCTAAACATAGAAATGACGAAAAAATCACCAAACAACAAGCAAATCACCAGAACCAATTACAATGAATACAATCAGTTAAAAAATCACGACAATCCTACGTCGACTGAACAGTGAAGCCGAAAGAGTGATGCTATGAAGTCGGACACAAAGACAATAGGATACCAAGAATGATTAAGAGAATTTGTTAGTTATTTTTTAAACTATAAATATTAGACATATGTTTTTGCATATCACGCATAGAAAAAACTACTATATCAATATATAAATGTTGAACTAAAATAATTTTATTAAAAAATAATTAACCAAAAATTTTCAGTTCTATAGGTTAACCAAATTATGCACGCCCTAATCTAGACCCAGAAAGGCAGAAACCTTGCATATGGATTTCAGCCCGGCGACTCAGCCGTCTCTCCGTCTCTACTCTCTCGCTCTATCCAGTCTCCACTCACTCCACCGGCAGCCGGCCTTAAATTAGTCTTCTCCGTCTGGCGTCTGCTACTCTGCTCCGTTTCCCTTCGCCTTTCCTAACCAAACCTAACATCAGAGGTGAAGAATAGAAGGATTTTAGGTTTTGATTTCGACTGACGCCTCACTGTTCTTTCAATTTAATGGCTCGACGTCCGCGACTCAAAACCCTACCGGCTGCAAGTAGGGATTTAATAAGTGAGCTGCCGGTAGAGGTAAAGGACAGAATTTTGGAGTGTTTGCCCACCCGAGACGCCGCCAGAACTGCTCTGCTCTTAAGGCAGTGGAATCATGTTTGGTTGCATCATGGGCGGCTCGCATTCAATGGGAAATTCTTGCAAAGTGTCAAACAGAAACAGTGCCGAGATGATTTCGGTAGAACCTTCGTGAACATAATCAATAATATCCTCTTTTTCCGTGCTAGGCCTGTTAAGAAATTTAATCTAGAGATAAACGCTGAAAATGATCCTTCGCCGTCGCCGAATCAATATGAGTTTGATAGGTGGTGTCTTTATCTGTCAAGAAATGGTGTGGAGGAATTTAACTTATCTTTATATTATGAAGTAGGGCCATATTTTCAGCTGCCATTTTGTTTACTCTCTTGTAGTACAATTAAGAAACTCATAGTTGAAGGTCCTTATGTTGATTTGCCTTTAAATGCTTGTGGTATATTTTCCAATGTCACTTCATTAGCTTTCTTGAATGTTGCATTTGTTAATCGAATTGCCTCTAGTATTAGTATTCCTAAGCTTGAGAAGCTGGCTATTGAGGATTGTTGGGGGATCGATAACTTTGAGATCAGCTCTCTAAAGCTTGAAATCTTGTCCGTTATTGGTTCTATTAAAGATTTTGATCATTGGAGATGGTTGGAACCGCATTTGAAAGTCATTAAGACTCTTTGGTTGTGTGGCACTTCATTGACGGTGAGAATCTAACTCATTTTACTTGGCAAATGGATGGATAGATATAATTCTTTACCTTTTGGCTTGTTAAAGTTATTGTGGTGGCTAATTTTGTTTCTTAATTCATATTTTTCAAGTGTATCCGTGTATCTATGTTTCCAACTGCAATAAATCTTCGAGTGCTGAAGCTACATGAATTAAATTTTGGTAATCGGGAGCAGCTCACCGGTTCCATGCAATTGCTTCAAAAATGCCCCAACCTATGTGAACTTCATATTATGGCGCTTATGGTAGAGTATATATTTGGCAATCATGTATGATTCTTCTTGTTTTGCTTTTTCAAATGTCTCACAGTTGTGCTTGCTTTACATTTCTTCTTGAGTTATAGTGTGGTTGGATGGATGACAACGAAATGAACGATGATGCTTCAAGGCTTTTGGAGGATCAAGACAGTTGCTTATTTATTCAAGAGCTGCAGATGCTTAACACAATTAAGATTGAAGCATTCAGTTATAAATCCGCACTCGAAATGCTTTTTATGAAAACGCTGCTCTCAAAATCCCCTGCGCTAGAGAGAGTTGTTATTCTTAAGTCTAGGTTTATGAATGCCTCTGATGTTAGAAAAATCCTAAGGAAGCTGGAACGCCTCCCTCGTGCATCTCTAAACGCACAAATTGTCCGCACTGGCACGTCTATGAGTGAGGACTGGATGGATACCCATGGTGTTAGACTGTTAGGTTATTAGACTGAGGTATTTGTAAGGCAATTAAGAATGTCCCTATATTTGCTTTTGTTAATAACTGTCAACAATTTCTTCTCATCTTTTTGTGATGCATGAGGAAAAAATAAAGCTCCCACATAACATTAAACTCCTAATTGCATTAAGAATTAGACCCTTGATTAAAGCTTTTGTTAATAACTTTCAACAATTTCTTTTGATCTTTTTGTGATGCATGTGGAAGAATTAAAGCTCCTACATAACATTAAAGCTCCTATGCTTGCCCTGAAGGGCTTGAATTTCAGCCTACATTGCTTATATGTTTCCAACACTAAAATTTGACTGCCTCATTATATGTCTTAGGTTCAGAATTAGAGGAGATACAGTGATGAATACTCTGTGGCTGTAAAGAGTGTGGAGAAGACCTGCCATGTATCACAGAATCACAATAATAATCTTGTAATCTAACAGGAATATACCTTTGTCTTGTAGATCTTCTAGGCTGAATATTACGAGATTCATTTTGTGTTTCATATGGCAAACCACTCTCTGTTGCTAAATTTTGAGTTGCAGGCAACGAGCTGTATCACCCAAAGTGGTTATAATCATCCGAAAAGGATATCACTGGCAGAGAGGGATTAAACAAATCATGTGCCTTACTTGCTGAAGGATTCTTAGCATCATTTTTGTCTTGAAGGGAAACACTTGTTCATAAAAATGTACATGCCCAGATATGAAAACTGAACCATCTTGTACATTATCCTACACACCTTATATTATGACTTCAATGCATTTGCATTCCGCCATTGTTGTTTGGTTGTTTACCACCTTGTTGCCACTGATCTAATGACTGCAAGAAAGGATATAATAAGTGAGCTTCCAGACAATGTAAAGGACAAGATTTTAGAGTGTTTGCCCACTCGAGACGCTGCCAGAACTTCTCTACTCTCCACTCACTGGAAGTATATATGTTTGGTTGCACCATGAACGGCTTGTGTTTGATACCCACTTCTTGGAATGTCTCAGAAAATGCGAGGGTGATAAACCTGTGGGGCTCGTCAACGTTATAAACCACATTCTCTTGAACCGTGCTGGTCCGGTTAAGAAATTCAGTCTCTGCATTTCTTGCCCGGAATTGGAAGGTCCTAAGCCGCAGCAGTCAGACATAGATCATTGGTGCCTTTATCTATCAAGAAATGGAGTTGAGGAGCTTAATATCACTATATTTGGAGAACAATATAAGTTGTCATCTTGTATAATCTTGTGTCGAACAATTAAGCAATTGAAACTTGGGGGTTTCAATTTTGATATTGATTGCCCTGTAAATGGTGCTGGTTTGCCTGGTCGTATATTTCCTGGCACTTCATTAGTTTTCAATGTTGTTGAGTTTAAGAGTAGAATTAATGGAGTTGTCTCTAATCTTGAGAAGCTTTCTTTCCGATTTTGTGTTGGGATCACTAATTTTAAGATTTGTGCTCCAAAACTAAAAAGTTTAGATTTGACTTTTGTTTTTCATGCGTTTAAACCAAGAGGGTTGTTTCCTCTTTGCGTCAATTTATTATCGGTGAGAATCTTTACTTTCTCCTCATCTTAATACAAGTATTTATGCATACACGACTAGTTCAATTGGCGTTAGAGGTTTGTGTGAGGTAGATTGGAGGGAGGGATCAGAGAGCTACAGTAGAGAAGGGATGAAATATTAGTGTAGTTCTTTTTTTTTTTTTTTAAACAAATGCTAGTGTAGTCCAAGTAAGATAATAATAATAAAATTACTAAAGTGTCATTCCACACCATGATTTATATTGGATTATTCATGCCGCACCTTGAACTTTCATAACGTCTATTTTGATACACAAACCATTAGTTTTTTTTTCATCTACCATTTTTTACAGGTTACCAGGTTACTATGATGACATGGCATAGGTAATTAGCTTATGTGGATCTTCTTTTTAAGTCAATCCAAATTTTTTAAGTAAACCTCAAAAATTAACGGCTCACATTGCCCCTCCCCTATGCCTTTAGCCGAACCAGTGCTCACTAGACCAAATCACCACAGCCCCTCCACAATCCACTACTTGTACTCCTCCCCTCCCTTGCGGCAGCGTGCGCCGAGCCCATCAACGACCTGCCTAGGGGTGACCGCGGTTCGTTCCGGTTCCGAACCGTCGGTTCATGATTCCAAGGTTACACAAACCCAGAACCTTATATAAAGGTTCTGGTTCCTGTTCAACATGAATTTTTTTTTTTTAGTATATATAGTTATACATAATATGTTTTGTTATTATAAAAAACACTAGTAGTTGCACCCGTGCGATGCACGGACTAAAAATTGTTTTAAAAAATGCATAGTATACTTTTTTTTTTTGAAAACATGCATAGTATAATATAGAAATTAATAAGTTGTGAAAATTTCTCAGTAAATTAGTAAAGATAAATATTGTAATTTTAATACACATTATTAAAAGAGTCATTTCCACTTTTGGTCCTATTGTTATTGGGGCATTGTCAATTTTAGTCCACTTCATTAATTTTTGCCACATTACGGCCAGTCTTATTTAGTCATTGCCACTTTTAGTCCACCGTTAAAATTTTCGTCAAATAACCGTCCAAAAGAGGGTATTTTGATCTTTTCATGCTTTGATCATGTCCTTTACCCTTTGTAGTGGTTTTCCTTACAGATTTTCATCCAATGAAGAGGTCCGACGAAAGCCATGCCTTTGTAATGTGGCTCACATGGCTTTCGCCGGACCTCTTCAATTGATGAAAACGTGTAAGGAAAACCACTGCAAAGGGTCAAGGAGATGACCAAAGCATGAAAAGACAAAAAATACTCTTATTTTAGACGGTAATTTGACGAAAATTTTAACGGTGGACTAAAAGTGGCAATGACTAAATAAGACTGGCCGTAATGTGGCAAAAATTAATGAAGTGGACTAAAATTGGCAATGCCCCAATAACAATAGGACCAAAAGTGGAAATGACTCTTATTAAAAACTTCTTTGTATACGACATTTTTAGTCGTATTTACACATTTGTCCTTTTCGCTACAAATCAAAATTTTTAATCTTTTGGGATTACTAAATCTTAGCACTGCTACATACACTTGTCCATGATTAAAATTTAACTAACTTTATTGTTGATAATATTTTAAAAAATGATAAAACCAAGGATTAATATTTGATGCACCGACGATGTATAGATGCTATACACCGGCGGTGAAGGAGAAGATGCCACATCATTTTTTTAAAAAAAAGGTCACCTTTTTTCAAAATACTTACGACTTTATTTTATTAGTAAACCATTTATTTCTTATTAACAAAATATATCTACTTTCCTAAACATATTTATTATTTAATTATTTTCTATCTAATTTCCTAAACATTTTTATTAGATACATTAATTATATATATATCACACTCACGTCTCAATCTAATTTCCTAATAACATAGCCAAGCCATCTAATTCCTAATAACAAATAGTCACCGAGAATTTTATTGAATTAAATTAGTATACCTCTACTATACTAATAAGAGCCAAAGAGAGTTAGGCCTAAAATGGGTAGAAAAAATGGCGGTAATCAAATGTATGGTTCAGATGAATTATTTAATCAAATTAAATAGATGGCTAAGATAATTCTGATTAATATTATTCATAGAGATTACCTAATTTAACCTTACTTTTATGATTTTCCGTTAAGTTTTCCGTTAAATATTCTCTTCTCTGTTAATATTCCGTTAACTTTTAACTAACCTATTAATTTCTATAAGAAAGGTCTTAGGTTCGAACCTCATCTCAATCAAATTTGAAATAATTAAGTTTTTCACTTTATTTTACTCTTATTAAATTAAATAAATTAGTAGCTACAACAAAAAATGATACATATGTATTTCTTTAATTTCGAATTATGTGTCTACAATACTTTTATTTGAAAAAATTATTCATTATCAAAAAATTAAATTAAATAAGAGAAATAATTTTATTAGTTATATTGTCTTTATTTTCTCTCATGCAAATATTCTTTAATTCATTACATTGTCCATTATCTTATTTTTACAATATCTTGTAATTAAATATCAAAGTTATAGTACAAAATAATGTTATATATTTATTTACCAAATATTTTATTAATACTATGAAAAAAAATTTGAATAATTTGAAGCTAATTATATTAACTACTTGGAATTGGTTGACAAAGAGAGTACTCAAATAGTCTAACAAATTGAAACGGAATCACTCTATTTTACTCTTATTGAATTAAATAAATTAGTAGTTACACCAAAAAATGATACATATGTATTTCTTTAATACCATGAAAAAAATAAAAAAAAGAATAGTTTGAAACCAATCATATTAACTACTTGGGGATTGTTGACAATGAAAGTACTCAAATAACCCATTACCCAGCAAATTGAAGCGAGAAATTACCTTTTAATATCTTTGGAATACATAATATTTTAAGTTTTCAAATTTTTATTAATTTATTTAATCTTTTTTCTTAAACTAGGAATTTCTTTATCCACAATAACCCATTCAACAATAATGGTTGAACCAAATGAACCCCAAGCAGAGCACCTAAAGGAAAGTCCATAGCTCCTATATCGTAATCTCATTGCATGACGTTGTCATCTATGCTACCAACAATAACCGAATTGCAAATAACACACAACAAACAAAAAGGAAGAGAACAAATAGTAAAGATGAATTGAAGACAATGACAATGTTACTCAAAAGAGAATTAAGAACACTTTAAAAAAATTCAAATTAAAAGTAGTACGGAGTATTTATTTAGACTATCATTTTTAGACCAAATATTTAGACTATCGGTTTTACAACGTTGCAAACATTTATTTTAGTAATAATTATAATGAATTTTCTATATTATCTTAGATTCATATATATACTTTGAGTTAGATATTTAAATAAAAAAATTCGACATTCAATTACCCATGTATAAACTTCTCATATATAGGCTATGTTTGGCAAACCTAGCTGAAAAGGTAACTGAAAGCTGAAAAGTAGCTGAAAACTGAAAAGCTATAAGCTCGAAGCTGAAATCTGAAGAGCTGTTAAGCTAACTGTTATGCTTAAAAGTGTTTGGTAAAATTAGCTTTTTGATAAGATGATAAATGTAAAAAGACTAAAAAGGACATCTTCATACAATTTAAATAGTTTTAAATTTAAATAGGTTTGTTTATACATTAAAATATAAAATAGTGAAATCAATATATTTTAATAAAATATAAAGTAAGAACATATATTTGAAAACATATAAAGTAAAAAAAATATTTATAATTATAAGATTACTTCATAAAAAATTCGATGTTCAAACACAAATGTCAAATTAAAATTACAACCAAACATATTGAAGAGAAAAAGTCAAAAAGATTTAGTAAAAGAGGTTTTAATTGGGAAGGATAAATGATGTCATTTCTTTAAAATAATAAGGTTAAATATGGAAAAAAAGTTAGGAAGCTACTAGCTTATTTTGAAACGCTATCTTAGGTAGCGTTAAAAAATAAGCTATTATTTTAAACTACTAGCTTATTTTAGGAACATTACCAAACATAGCTTATAGCTTATTAGTAGCTTAAAATAAGCTATAAGCTCCTAAATAAGCTCTGCCAAACAGAGCCATAATCTTGCATTGATATACTTTCAAATATTTATTTAGATATAAACATTGGGCATTAACACATTCGCGCTATGCGCGTATAAAACTAGTTTATATGATAACTCTGCACGAGCATATTTATTGCCTCAATAACATAGCCACTGGAAATTATATTGCATATACTTTCTAATTTATTATATTTATAATTTATTATAATTAAGAATTCTTTAATTTTAATTAACAAAACTCATCTAATTTCCTATATCTATCTAAAGTCCTAAATCTATTTAAACCCATTAAACTCCTAAATTTAATTACAACCTTAGTCACTAGTGGAGACAATTGCAACATCTTGTAAGAATATATATATTCATCAAAATCCAATTTTTCAATATTATAAGAACCTAATCTGTCAATCTTTTTTCTTTGTAAGAATCTTTATCAGTACTCCATTACTAAAGAGTTCGCTTCGGTAAGTTTTTTTATATCTATTTTTATTATTAAAATTCTCTGGTAAACTTATAATTTTTTTAAACCCAAACTCTAGAACTTTAAAGTTGAATAGTACATGTAACAGGGTCAATAGTATTTAAAAAAAAAAAAAAAACTTCGAAGTTGAATCTTCATCTCCCATTTGTTATCTCCTCCCGATCCTTTGCACCTCTGATCTGCCTTCCCCTTATCAAAGTCCAAAACTTCTTCTCTATCTTCATTTAGTATAAAATTCAACAAAAATAAATATAATATTATTTTATAATACTTAAAAATTACATAATACAACATTAAAAAATTAATTATTCAATATAACATTAAAATATTAATTACTTAATATAACATTAAATTAAGCAGATAATTATTTCTACTAGGGGTGACTGCGATTCGTTCCGGTTCCGAACCGTCAGTTCATGGTTCCAAGGTTACACAAACCCAGAACCTCATATAAAGGTTCTGGTTCCTGTTCAACATGAAATTTTTTTTTAGTATATATAGTTATACATAATATGTTTTGTTATTATAAAAAACATATTATAATTTTTTTTAATTATTATTTTGGCTACTGCCTACTGGCAGTATCTATACATAATTTTAAAATATATACATTTAGCTATTGCCAGTAGCTAAATGCCTAAATATAAGATTTTTATTTTATTTTATGTTTCCGGTACCGATTGTTGGATTGGAGAAGGTTTAGAAGAAAAAAAAAAAAAGAGCAAAAAAAAAAGAAGAAAAAAAAGTCCAAGTCAACATAAATATAACTTGTAGGTAACCTGTAAAAATTGCTAGATGGAAAAAATTAATGGTTTGTCTATCGAAATGGACGTTATAAAGTTCGTGGTGCGGTATGAATAATCCAATATAGTTCATGGTGCGGAATGTCATTTTAGCCTAATAAAATATAAAATAAAATAAACATGTAGCATCCTAATCAACAAAAACCTGTTGTTAACCTGTTAAAAATGTCAATTGCACTTTTTTACTAAATTTGTAGATAATTGTGGAACTTATTTGTGTTTGATAGCTTAATTGCTATGCTCCAAATAATTCAATTGCCTATTTATATCTTTTTCCTTATTAACAAAAAAAAAAAAAAAAAAAAATATCTTTTATCGGTTAACGGGTTAACCGTGTTTTTACACAAATTATACACACCCCCTATTCTAGGGCTTATGGATTTCAGCCCTGCGACTAAGCCGTCTCTCCGTCTCTACTTTCTCGGTCTCTCCGGTCTCCACTCAGCTCCACCGGCGCCCGGCCTTAAATTAGTCTTCCCCGTCTGGCGTCTGCTACTCTGCTCCGTTTCCGTTCCGCTTTGCTAACACGCAAAGGCCCAAACCAAACATCAAAGGTGAAGGATAGAACGATTTTAGCTTTTGATTTAGAGTGACGCCTCACTGTTCTTTCAATTTAATGGCTCGACGTCGGCGACTCAAAGCCCTACCGGATGCAAGTAGGGATTTAATAAGTGAGCTGCCGGTAGAGGTAAAGGACAGAATTTTAGAGTGTTTGCCCACCCTAGATGTTGCCAGAACTGCTCTGCTCTCAAGGCACTGGAATGATGTTTGGTTGCAGCATGACCGCCTTGTGTTGGATCGGAAATTCTTGGGAAGTGTCAAACAGAAACAGCGCCAAGATGATGACGGTAGAACCCTAGTGAACATAATCAATAATATCCTCTTTTTTCGTACTGGGCAGGTTAAGAAATTTACTCTAGACATAGACACTAGATATGATCCTGAGCTGCAGCAATCTGATTTGGATAATTGGTGTCTTTTTCTGTCAAGAAATGGTGTGGTGGAACTAAACTTATCTTTATTTAGTGATCTAGAGCGAGATTATCAGCTGCCATTTTGTTTACTCTCTTGCAGGACAATTAAGAAACTGATAGTCGAAGGTCCCTTTATTAATTTGCCTGTAAATGCTTGTGATATATTTTCCAATGTCACTTCATTAGCTTTCTTGAATGTTGCATTTGACCGCATTGTTAATGGAATTGCCTCTAGTATTAGTATTCCTAAGCTTGAAAAGCTGGCTCTCGAGTATTGTGGAGGGATCAATACGTTTGAGATCAACCCTCCAAAGCTTGAAATCTTGTCTGTTATTGGTTCTATTGATGATGACTTTGATTCGAGATGGTTGGCACCGCATTTGAAAGCCATTAAGACTCTTTGGTGTTGTGGCACCTCGTTGGAGGTGAGGATCTGCCTCGTTTTACTTTATGCAAATGGATGGATAGATACAATTCTTTACCTTTTGGCTTGTTAAAGTTCTTGTGGTGGCTAATTTTGTTTCTTATTTCCTATTTTTCTAGTATATGCGTGTATCTATGTTTCCAACTGCAATAAATTTGCAAGTGCTGAAGCTATATGAATTAGATTTTGGTTGTCAGAAGCAACTCTTAGTTTCTATGCAATTGCTTCAAAAATGCCCCAACCTATGTGAACTATGGATTATGGCTTGTGAGGTAGAGTATATATTTGGCAATCATGTATGATTCTTCTTGTTTTGCTTTTTCAAAAGTCCTCACATTTGTGCTTGTTTTTCGTTTCTTCTTGAGTTATAGTTCCGTGGGAAGGATGACCAAGAAGCTGCGTCAAAGCTTTTGGAGGATCGAAACGGTTGCTTATTTATTCAAGAGCTGCAGATGCTTAACACAATTAAGATTGAAGCATTCAGTGATCAATCCGCACTCGAAATGCTTTTTGTGAAAACGCTGCTCTCAAAATCCCCTGCGCTAGAGAGAGTTGTTATTGTGAAGTCTTTGCGTAAGAATGCCTCCGAGGTGGTGAGAAAAATCCAAGGGAAGTTGGAATGCTTCCCTCGTGCATCTCCAAATGCACAAATTGTCTGCACTGGCGCGCGTATGAGTGAGGACTGGATGGATACCCATGGTGTTAGGCTTTATTAATGTTGTAACCATCCAGATCCTCCAAAAGTGCTTTACTTGCTGAAGGATTCTTAGCATCATTTGTCTTGAAGGGAAACACTTGTTCATAAAAATGTACATCTCTAGATTTGAAAACTGAACCATTTTGTACATCATATAAAATATTCCCTTTTACATTAGCAATGAAAATGCACTTCCTTCCTCTTGATGCATGCCATTTTATGTCTTAACTGTGGCTGTGTGGATGCATAAACATAAATTGTAAGGGGAGAGCTGCTTGGAATCTCAAAGCTCTAGTTACATTTAACACTTGTTGATGCTTTAATTTCTCGTGCCGAACAATTAAGCAATTGATACTTGGGGGTTTCAATTTTTGATATTGATTGCCTGGTAAATGGTGTTGGCTGTATATTTTCTGCCAGCGTCACTTCATTAGTTTTTTATGAGGTTGAGTTTAAGAGTAGAATTAATGGAGGAGTCATCTCTAATCTTGAGAAGCTTTCTTTCCGTTTTTGTGTTGGGATCAATAATTTTAAGATCTGTGCTCCAAAACTGAAAATCTTGGATTTGACTTTTGTTTTTCATGCGTTTGAACACAGATGGTATGCCTGCAGGAACACCTCCATTGATGTGCGGGCAGCTCAATTGGGCGTTAGATGGTGTCAGAATTGTATGTTTGTGTGCAGTAGATTGGAGGGAGGGAAAGCTATAGTGTGGGAGTTGTATGTTCTTGAGTGAGAGTTTCACAAAACCAATTTGGTGGGCACCTAACACAGGTTCTCCCACATTGGAGTATTGGACCACTATGTTAATGTAGTCTACTGTTGTCTACCCCTCCACTATACCCAATTCTATTGGGTCTAGGGCGAAGAAATTTTGCCTTTCAAAGGCAAACATTTTTTTTTTTTTGGGCCTTCTGGCTTGTTAGAGTTCTTCTCATGACTAATTTTTGTTTCCTTTACTGTTTTTAAGCTTGATGATGTTGCAGTAGTCGCACAGGAGTTCCCAACAACAAATCTGCAAGTAATATGGGTGATATAGATTCAGACTTTGGTCAGATCACTGTTGTTTTGGAATTGCTTGAAAGATTCCCCAACCTGAAGATTTAAGCAGAAAACACGCTGGTAAGACATGTAATCTACTGAAATCATGTGATTTTTTTTCTCAAATTCACTCACGGTTGGAGGTATTCTATGAGAGATTTATATAGTAATGAATACTGAAATCGTGTGTTTTTTCCCCTCAAATTCTCCCCAGAAATATCTTGCAATGGGGCATCAAAATCTTCCTATAAAGTCTTAGGAATGGGGTATCAGAATATCCCTTTTTGAAAATTTACAGCAACCACCCATAATCTCCATTTACTCACCATTATTGCTTATTTTGAGAGATGGTATCTACAGTTTTAGCTCGAGAGAATTTTGAGATTTTTCATCTTTTCTTCTCGTTGAATTATCTCGTTGCAACTCGAGTAATTTGTCAACAAGTTTTATCTAGGTTGCTTTTATAGGGTGATTAAAAACACGTAGGAAAGTGTATTCTCATACACGCTTGGAGTGGTTTGATTCTTTAATTTGTTTTCCCTAACATGTTTTTCATTCTTGTCGAGTTATAGTCGAGTAGATGGATTGACAAAGAGGCTACTTCAACACTTATGAAGGATTCTTGCTTTATCAATCATGATTTGAAGATGCTTAAGAAAATAATCAAGATTGATATATAGGCTGTTTAGCAAATCCATATTGAAACTGTATTTTTATACAATTAGCACTGCTCTCTTTCCCAAATCTTTGAACTGCTTTAGTTTTAACATATTTAGTGATCTTTGTCTTGTAGATCTTCTAGGAATTCATATTTGAGTTTCATCTGGCAAACCACTCTGTGTTGCTGAATTTTGTGGTGTAAGTGAAGGTGCAGATAATGGAACACCTAAAGTGGCTATATCACACTACATTATCACCCAGGTTATAATCATATGAAAAGGATATCACTGGTAGGGAGGGATTAGCCCTTTTGGAATTTACTATGGTTTCTAATCTTTGTATGCAGCATAGAAAAGTAGTAATTTGATTAAAAGTATATATGTTTCATTTGCATTCTGCCACTGTATGTGGCTCATTCTAATGACTAATGCTTATTTTATTTGTTTAAATATATCTTTATTGTTTTCACATCCACAAGGGCAGGTGACAATCAAATTGGTTCCTCAACTCCTTCAAGCAAATCAAGCATGCATCTTTGAGCCCACAACTGTGTAATTGGTTCTTCCAACACTTGCAAGGGGTCTTCCAAATATGAAGATCTTAACACAATCAAGAGTGAATCATTTAGTGGACTAACACCTAAAGTACTTTTTGTAAAGATGTTGCTCTCAAAATATCCCGCATGCAAAAAATAGAGAGCTAAATGGGATGTGAAAGCTTCTTTGTGTGTCTTGAAAAATGATTTTATTTTTATTTTATTTCCGCATGCAAAAGAAATTGAGTTGTTATACCATAGATCAGGGTCCATCTTGCAAGGTGGGCTCTGGTCCTAAACGATGTATAACTTATGTATTTTTAGTATTGGAATTGAGAATTTTTAGAATATAAATTATGTTTCTAAGTCAAAACACATAACAACGGTAGAAGAGAATTTGTGAATACAATACATGGTCTGTAAAATGTAGTATTTGAAAGGAATTTGTGAATAGAAAATAAGGTAATCAATTACATATATGTTAACATTATGTTCATAGTAGGGATGGCAACGGGGTGGGGACGGAGAGTCCCGTCCTCGAAACCCCGACCCCCGTCCCCGTCCCCGACGGGAATGAAAAATAGTCCCCGTCCCAGATCAATTGTTAGTTAACATCTTAAATTAGTGTAATTTTAATTTTTAAAAATTATGATTTTAATTTTAAAAAATTAAAACACACACACACACACACACACACACACACACACACACACACACACACACACACACACACACACATATATATATATATATATATATATATATATATATATATATATATATATATATTTTGTATATAATTTTTTATAATTCTTAATTATAATAATTATTCGGGGACAGGGCGGGATTGAAAAAATTCCCCGTCCCCGATATTCGAAAATTTTCTCCATCGCCGTCCCCATTTCAGACAGGGACGGGGATCCCCGACAGAGACGGGACACATTATCATTCCTAATTTATAGTATACAAATTGTGAATGAATTTTTAAAAAGGTAAATTGCGAACATTTGGACATGGATCTACAAAATAATTTGGGATAAAAATTATATTGGGCAGGGTAGTGGGCTAGATACAATATCAGCCCACTGTTGCCGCCAAAGGCCCAAACCAAGTTTCCAGTATTCTTCCAAACTCAAAATCATCTAGGAAGTAGACTAGGGTTTCTGACACTTCTCCCCTAATTTCTTTCGTTTCCAAAACCTCGTGGGCTGAATTGGAATCGAAATCGAGCGATTTTAACTTGTATTTCCAGTTTAATGGCGAGCTGTCCTCGAAGAAAATTGGAGGCAGATGCAGGAAGGGATGTGATGAGTGAACTGCCAGCAAATGTGAAGGAAATGATTTTGGAGCGCTTGCCCACTCACGAAGCTGCAAGAACTGCTCTGCTCTCAACTCACTGGAGAGATGCTTGGTTGCGGCTTGGGCGGCTTGTGTTCGATTCGAACTTCTTTAATAGCGTCCTGACAATCAAAGGTTATAGAGATGATCAAGTACCTTTCGTTAAAATAATAACATACATTCTCTTGCAACGTGTTCGACCAGTTAAGAAATTTAGTCTATACATTAAAGATCTCATTCTCTTCGATAATAAGCTTGAGCGGTCCGATCTAGATCAGTGGTATCTTTTCCTATCAAGAAATGGCGTTGAGGAACTTTACGTCTCTCATGACTTTGATTGGGAACCTCATTATAAGCTGCCATTTTGTATAGTCTTGTGTCCGACAATAAAGCAGCTGAAAATCGTCCGTATGGGTTTTGATTTCCCAATAAATGCTCCTCCTAATTTTCCCTGTTTCAGATCATTAGTTTTCTTTAGTGTTGTTTTTAATGATAATGCTAATGGAATTGTGTCTACACTTCCTAATCTTGAGAAGCTGGATTTCGATCACTGTCAAGGGATCTGTAATTTTAAGATCAACGCTCCAAAACTTGAAAGCTTGTCTATTACTGGTAGGCCTGGTCCTATGTTTGGGGTTGAATCCAGATGGTTTGCACTTCATTTGAAAGCCATTAAGGTTCTTTGCTTGGATCCCAGCTTCTTGTTGGTGAGAATCTCTCTTCCTTCATATAGTATTGACAAATTTAATATTCTTTTCCTTCTGGTTTGGTAGAGTTCTTTTAATATTATCTTTTTTTTTAATTAAGTGGGAAGAAGATGTTGAAGTAGCCTCTTTCCCAACTGCAATAAATCTGCAAGTAATCAAACTGCATCTTTTTGACTTTGCCAATGAAAAGCAGCTCAGGGGTGTTTTGCAGTTGCTTCAAAAATCTCCCAACCTATGTGAACTGGACATTAAAGCAGTAAGTTTTATGAGACAGAAACCTATATAGAGTATATATTTGGTAGTCGTGATTTTTGTTTTTTTTTTTTTTTTTTTTTTTTGTTTTCTTTATTTCCTCATGGTTGTACATGTTATTTATTTTATTTGTTGTAGTGTTCAGATGATGACATAGGAGCTCCTTCAGGACTTTTGAAGGATCCAGACTGCTGCATTATTAATCAAGATCTAAAAATGCTTAAAACAATCAAGATTGAATATTTTTGTGGATGCACACTTGAAATACTTTTTGTGAAAATGCTGCTCTTAAAATCCCCTATACTAGAGAGAATTGTTATTACGGAATCTTATTATAGAAAAAATGGCTACATGGTGATCAAGATCCTAAGGGAGTTGCTGTGCTTCCCTCGTGCATCTCCAAACGCACAAATTGTCATCAAGGGTGAAGTTTATGTGGGTGACGTTTATGTGTAAGAACTAGTTAGTTTAACCATGATTTTAGCCTTTTTGAAACTTGGTCTATGTGTAAGGACTAGTTAGTTTAACCATGATTTTAGCCTTTTTGAAACTTGGTCTATGTGTAAGGACTAGTTAGTTTAACCATGATTTTAGCCTTTTTTGGAACTTACTTCACATGGTGTGATGTGGGTGCTTATGCTTAGCCAAGTATTTCTTATGGCTTCAATTCAATGGTGTTTCCATTTTGATGAGCCCTATTTCCTATGGACTATATATCTGGCTTTCATTAATTTTCTCATTGTATGTGTTATTCATTTATTGTTGTGTGATAGCTGTGTTTATATGATATAACAACGGGTACAAGACTTTTAGTGGATCTAAACAGTTGCATTATTAATCAGGATCCGAAGATTCTTAACACGATCATGATTGACAGGTTTAATTTAGTGGATCTACACCTGAAAAACATCTCAATTTGTCTTCCTCAAGCAAATGCCAAGTCTCCCACTGAGGGCTCTCAAAGACTCAAACTCTCTCCAAGTCCACAAATTATAAATTATAACAATGCATGTATTAGCTATTGTTACTTTAATGTAATTGTCACAAATGATAAAATTTTAATATTGATAAATTTGTGACCAACATAAAAGTTTCTTTTTAATCAATAAGCCATTGCTAATTATCCACACATTCTTTCACAGTTGTCCAAACAGGGAAGCTTTAAAGCGGTTGAAGGATCTTAATGTAAATGATGTCCAGGTTCAAACTGATTGTCTTCAGGTGTTGGATGGGATCCAAAATTAATCTCTGGTATCTTCGTTTGATCTGATTGTCAATGATGTTAGGGAATTAGCTAGAACATTTTCTATTCTTTGTTTTTGTTTGTTAAACGATCTACGAATAGAACTGGACTTGTAAGGCCTTGTAAAAATTGGCAAGTGTTTCAATAGAAGAAATGAGGATGAAAATATAGCCTACAATTTTCTTTCATCACATTCACTAAAAAACTTATAGGGGGCAATAAACAAGTTAAGGATTTTACAATACTTCATATGGATTAATCAATTTAATACACATATTTCTAAATAATATGTATTGTGAATGTGTACGTATAAAATATACTATACCGGCTATACCTATATTTACAACCTATTTGGTTCGATGGAAAATATTTGGAGGAAATGGAATTCAAATTCCATGGAAAACAAATTATCAGGAAAATAGATTCTATTATTTGGTTGGTGGAAAAGAAATCACTGGGAATATGAATTTCATTGTTTGGTTGGATTTTGAATGGTAAGGAATTATGAATATAAAGACCAATATGCCCTTAACAATTAATAGCGATAATAAACGTAGTATTATTTTGATGAGGGTAAAGTTGTCCAATTGCTCAATACTTTCTTTCCAAACTCTAAGGAAAACAAAATCCCAACTCCTAGCAAAGAATTTGTTTTCCTCCACTTTTGGGAACTCAGGTTCCATAGGAAAATATTTTCAATCCAACCAAACAATGGAAAAGCACATTTTCCTTCACTTCATGGAAAATCTTTTCCATGGAAAAGATTTTCCATCCAACCAAACACACCCTTAGTATATTGTATGGCTTACATTAGAACTAGTAGCCCTATGGGAATGTGTAGATTAATCTCATATGTCCATTTAGAATACAACTACTACATAAAATACATACAACGTCGCAAATATAACATCGATTGTATACAAAATCGATGTCAAAACATTAATTAAAATTTTAAATTAATTTTAAAATGTTACGACATCGGTTATTTGTAATAACCGACGTCGTAACATATAGAAAAAAATAAAACTAAAATATTGTACGACATCGGTTAGATGTCTAACCGACGTTGTATAGAACCGTCCAATTTTTAACTTTTATTTTTTAAATTTAGTTAAGGCGTCAGTTCTTTATAAAGAACTGACCCCGTAATGTTTTGTAATTAAAAAAATAAAAGATGTTACACATCTATACAACGTCAGTTAATTGCAATTAACCGATGTCGAATGTCGTATTTTAATTTTTTTTAAAAATACATACGGCATCAGTTAATTGTCGGTTAATTGTAATTAATCGATGTTGTATCTTTATTTAAAAAAAAAAACACACGGCATCAGTTAATTTCAATTAATTGATGCGGTGTCTTACTTTTTTTATAAAACATATGGCAACGGTTAATTGCAATTAATCGATACCGTATTTTAATTTGTTTTTAAAAACATACAGTGCCGGTTAATTACAATTAACCTACGTTGTAGCCTGTAAGATAATTTTCAAATTTTTTTTATAAATATACAAAGTCGGTTTTACGTCGGTTATGAGTAAAAAATCGACGTTGTAGATAATATAAGACGTTGGTTTGACAATCGATGTGGTTTCGTTTGTATTACGTTTGGAATAACGACGCCTAAAGAAAAATCAACATTAAAAGTGTCATAAAAATCAACTTTAAAAGCCTTATTTATAGTAGGGTAATTATCTTGTAATCTTAGAAATTATGAAGGGCTCAACCAGTGTTACAAAAATCCCGCCTAAGCGCCGATTAATCCCCGCCTAGGCGCTAGGCGCTGGTCGACCGCCTAGCGTATCACATTAAATGGTGGTCTAGGCGGCTGGCCGGCTCGGCGACCGCCTAGGCCGCTTAGGCGCTGACCGCCTAGGCGTCGACTAGACCGACTAGGCACCAACTAGGCCTTCTAGTCAGTCGATTAACTATTGCTCTTTTTTTTAATTGGTTATTTCACTCAAAACAACATCGTTTTGAGCGAAATAATTTTAAATTGTACAAACTTAGGTATTTTTTAGGTTAATATTTAATATTTTAGTATTAACTATTAAAGTATTATATAATTTATAATTATTAGTCTTTAAAAAATATAAAAATAGACGGGCGCCTAGGTGCTGATTAATCCCCGGCTAGGCGTCCTAGGCGCCTAGGGAGCGCCTAGCGATTTTTTCAACCATGGGCTCAGCCTTGCATATGGATTTGAGCCGTCTCTCTGTCTCTCCAGTCTCCACTCAGATCCACCGGCGGCCGGCCTTAAATTAGTCTTCTCCGTCTGCCCTCTGCTACTCTGCTCCGTTTCCCTTCGCCTTTCCTAACCCGCAAAGCCCCAAATCAAACCAAACATCAGAGGTGAAGAATAGAACCATTTTAGGTTTTGATTTCGAGTGACGCCTCCTCACTGTTCTTTCAATTCAATGGCTCGGCAACTCAAAACCCGGGATTTAATAAGTGAGTTGCCGGTAGAGGTGAAGGACAGAATTTTGGAGTGTTTGCCCATCCGAGACGCCGCCAGAACTGCTATGCTCTCAAGGCACTGGAATCATGTTTGGTTGCACCATGAGCGGCTTAAGTTCGATTCCGAATTCCTGCAAAGTTTCCGAAACTCCTAAGATGATGAATGTAGAACCCTCGTGAACATAATCAATAGTATCCTCTTTTTCCATGCGGGGCCTGTTAAGAAATTTAGCCTAGAGATTAGCGATCCTTCCCCGCTGCCCAGCAATTTGATATTGATAGGTGGTCTCTTTTTCTGTCAAGAAATGGTGTGGAGGAACTTATGATATGTTTAGACACTGATGTGGAGGAATATAAGCTGCCATTTTGTTTACTCTCTTGCACGACAATTAAGAAACTGATGGTCCAAGGTCCCTTTATTGATTTGCATGTAAATGATTGTGGTATATTTTCCAATATCACTTCATTAGCTCTCTTCAATGTTGTATTTAAGCGCAGTGTTAATGGAATTGCCTCTAGTATTAGTATTCCTAAGCTTGAAAAGCTTTCTCTCCATTACTGTGGAGGGATCAATAAATTTGAGATCTGCCCAACACAGCTTGAAATCTTGTCTGTTATTGATCCTATTGATGATGACTTTGATTCGAGATGGTTGGCACCACATTTGAAAGCTATTAAGACTCTTTGGTTCTGTGGCTCTTCGTTGAAGGTGAGAATCTAACTCGTTTTACTTGGCAAATGGATGGATAGATATACTTCTTTACCTTCTGTTTTGTTAAAGTTCTTGTGGTGGCTAATGTGTATGCATGTATCTATGTTTCCAACTGCAATTAATCTGCGAGTGCTGAAGCTGTATGATATAAAGTTTCATTGTTGGAACCAGCTCATCGTTTCTATGCAATTGCTTCAAAAATGCCCCAACCTATGTGAACTATGGATTATGGCGTATGAGGTCGAGTATATATTTGGCAATCATGTATGATTCTTCTTTGTTTTGCTTTTTCAGATGCCCTCACAGTTGTGCTTGTTTTTAATTTCTTCTTGAGTTATAGTTCCGTGGGAAGGATGACCAAGAAGCTGTTTCAAGGCTTTTGGAGGATCGAAACGGTTGCTTATTTATTCAAGAGCTGCAGATGCTTAACACAATTAAGATTGAAGCATTTAGTGATCAATCTGAATCCGAAATGCTTTTTATGAAAACGGTGCTATCAAAATCCCCTGCGCTAGAAAGAGTTGTTATTGTGAAATCTTGGCATAGGAATGCCTCTGAGGTGGCGAGAAAAATACAAAGGAAGTTGGAATGCTTCCCTCGTGCATCTCCAAACGCAGAAATTGTCTGCACTGGTGTGAGTGAGGACTGGTTGAATACTATGTGGCCGTAAAGAGCATGAAGAAGACCTGCCATGTATCAGAGAATCTTGTAATCTAACAGGAATATACCTTTGTCTTGTAGATCGTCTAGGCTGAATATTATGAAATTTATTTGAGTTTCATCTGGCAAACAACTCTCTATTGCTGAATTTTGTGGTGTAAGTGAAGCTGCAGATAATGGAACACCTAAAGTGGAATGACCATCAGTGGTTATAATCATCTGAAAAGGATATCACTGGTAGAGAGGGATTAGCCTTTTAGGAATTTACTATGGTTCTTAATCTTTGTATGCAACATAGAAAAGTAGTAATTTGATTAAAAGAATATATGTTTCATTTGCATTCTGCCACTGTATGTGGCTCATTCTAATGACCAATGCTTATTTTATTTGTTTAAATGTATCTTCAATTCATTGTTTTCACATTCACAAGCCAGGTGACAATCAAATTGGTCCCTCAGCTCCTTCAAGCAAATCAAGCATGCATCTTTAATATGAGCCCACAACTGTGTAATTTGTTCTTCCAACACTTGTAAGGGGTCTTTCGAATCCGAAGATGCTTAAGACAATCAAGATTGAATCATTTAATGAACCAACACTTTTTTTTTTTTTGACAGTGTAGTATCTGTTCATAAACTACTTTCTCAACCTACTGAAGAACAAAGAGACAGCAACACCTCCACTGAGGCTCGAACCCACCACCTCCCGTATACAGGGAAGGGTTTGATGCCACTGGACCACAAGGCCCTTGGCAATGAACCAACACTTAAAGTACTTTTTGTGAAGATGTTGCTCTCAAAATGTGCATCTGCATTCCGCCATTGTTGTTTGGTTGTTTAACACCTTGGTGCACGTCGGTGCGGATGGCGGTGGCTGTGCACGGTTAACTCGACCGAGAAGACAACGAAAAGTTTGCTCGGTGGTGTGTGGTATTTAAATTTGGTTGTGTGATTTCGTTCAAACTTCAAACTGATGTCTGATATGATATGATTTAATTGAAAACCCTACGATGTCGATTAATAAGACTAATCGACGTCGTAGGTTAATATTTTTTAATTATGAAATGATACGACATTGGCTATATACATATCGCTTCATCGATTTTAAAAGTAAATAATAACAATAATACAACGTCAATTTGCGTACAAACTAATGTCCTATATCAAATTTAAAAATAAAACTAAAAAAAAAAACTAAAATGAAATACGACGCCGGTTATTTATATAACCGAAATCATATGTAAGTCTCTATTTTATTTTTTTTATTTGTCAATTTTTTTTTAATAAATTTGATTAACCTTTAAGGTCGGTTTTTCATATAACCGACGGTATATGTGATTTTTGTAGTAGTGCCTTCAGCCTTGCGACTCAGCCTTAATTTTGGTTATATGAGATTTCTCTATTGGCTCTTATTATATTTATTACTAGTATTTTATATGTGCGATGCGCAAAAACATATGTCCAATATTAATACTCAAATAAATGATAAATTACTAAATATAACTATGATAATATTTAATTAAAATTTAAATGAATTCAAACTTACTATTGAAAGAAAAAACGGACATAACCAGGGATATAACCTGGATTGAAACTTCCTATGTTTTTACTTTTTAGATGTAGTAGATAATTTTATATAAAGAATTTTGAACTCATAATTTCACATAATAAAATAGTCATTATATCAATATATTGAAACTGACAACTAACAATACGCCCTAGTCATTATAATCAAAAGGCCTTGTGGTCAAGCGGCATGAAGTGATTCTCTCAAGTGGGAAATCATGCGTCCGAGCCTTAGTGGGAGCCTTATGGTCGGCACGATTCGCAGATCACTTAACAAAACAAAAATCAACACCATTAATTAGAAACCGATCCAATAGCGTGGAAAACAATTTGCAAATCGGTCTCAACACCATTAATTAGAAACCGATCCAATAGCGTGGAAAACAATTTGCGAATCGGTCTCAACACCATTAATTAGAAACCGATCCAATAGCGTGGAAAACAATTTGCGAATCGGTCTCATATTTCTGTTCCCCTTGAACTTGTTGAGTGTGTATAATATATAAACATAAATGTGCAATCCAACTATTGCTTCAATTTGGTATATAGCCAATCTCATGGCAAAGATATGTGTTCAAAACTCCACGTCATCCGATAAAAAAAAAAGAGAGATTATGGTTCACATGTTGCTTGGAGCCCATCAAATGGGACGTGTTGACTGTTGAGCAACTTAGGCTTATTATTATTATTATTGCAATACATTAATTTATTTATGATTTATAAAAATATATTATGCATTATAAGTGTTCTGTAAAAAAATTATAAATAATGTATTAATAAATCGAAGTTATTAAATATTTTTAAGAGTATATTCAATCTAAAGTTTTAATATGAAATTTTTTAAAAAATTTATAAATATTTATCCTATAAATTTTTTTTTTGAAAACATCCTATAAATTTTTATACACTCATACAAATTAGAATTAATAAAAATTTAAAAAATTCTATGAAGATTTAAAAATATTCTACAAAGGCGATTTAAAATCCATACATTTTGAAATTTTAAAAAAATCTTAATGGAATACATCCCCTTAGGCCCGTTTCCCTTCGTCTGGCGTCTGCTACTCTGCTCCGTTTCCCTTCGGCTTTCCTAACCCGCAAAGCCCCAAAGCAAACCTAACATCAGAGATCAGAGGTGAAGAATTGAAGGATTTTAGCTTTTGATTTCGACTGAAGCCTCATTATTCTATCAATTTAATGGCTCGACGTCGTCGGCGACTCAAAACCCTACCGGATGCAAGTAGGGATTTAATAAGTGAGCTGCCGGTAGAGGTAAAGGACAGAATTTTGGAGTGTTTGCCCACCCGAGACGCCGCCAGAACTGCTCTGCTCTCAAGGCACTGGAATGATGTTTGGTTGCAGCATGAGCAACTTACGTTTGATTGTGAATTCGTGGAAAATTTCGGACAGGGCCTAGATGATGACCGTAGAACCCTCGTCAACGTAATCAACAATATCCTCTTTGCCCGTGCTGGGCCTGTTAAGAAATTTACTCTAGAGATAAACGTTGAATGTGATCCTTATCCGGGTGCCGCAGCAATTTGATATTGAAATGTGGTGTGTTTTTCTGTCAAGAAATGGTGTGGAGGAACTTAACTTATCTTTATATAGTTATCTAGGGCCAAATTTTCAGCTGCCATTTTGTTTACTCTCTTGCAGGACAATTAAGAAACTGATAGTCGAAGGTCCCTATATTAATTTGCCTGTAAATGCTTGTGGTATATTTTCCAATGTCACTTCACTAGCATTCTTGAGTGTTGGATTTAAGCGCAGTGTTGATGGAATTGCCTCTAGTATTAGTATTCCTAACCTTGAGAAGCTTGCTCTAGAGGAATGTGGAGGGATCAATAAGTTTGAGATCAGCCCTCCAAAGCTTGAAATCTTGTCTGTTATTGGTTCTATTAATAGTTTTGTTCATTCGAGATGGTTGGTACCTTATTTGAAAGCCATTAAGACTCTTTGGTTGTGTGGCTCTTCATTGGAGGTGAGGATCTGCCTCGTTTTACTTTATGCAAATGGATGGATAGATAGAATTCTTTACCTTTTGGCTTGTTAAAGTTATTGTGGTGGCTAATTTTGTTTCTTAATTCCTATTTTTCAAGTGTATGCGGGTATCTATGTTTCCAACTGCAATAACTCTGCGAGTGCTGAAGCTATATGACTTAAATTTTGATTATCGGAAGCAGCTCATCGTTTTTATAGGATTGCTTCAAAAATGCTCCAACCTATGTGAACTGCATATTATGGCGGTAGGTAGAGTATATATTTGGCAATCATGTATGATTCTTCTTGTTTTGCTTTTTGAAATGTCCTCACAGTTGTGCTTGCTTTTCATTTCTTCTTGAGTTATAGTCCAGTTCGGAGGATGACAACGAACTGAACGATGCTGCTTCAAGGCTTTTGGAGGATCGAATCGGTTGCTTATTTCTTCAAGAGCTGCATATGCTTAACACAATTAAGATTGAAGCATTCAATGATCAATCCGAACTCGAAATGCTTTTTATGAAAACGCTGCTCTCAAAATCCCCCTGCGCTAGAGAGAGTTGTTATTGTGAAGTCTTGGCGTAGGAATGCCTCCGAGGTGGTGAGAAATATCCAAAGGAAGTTGGAATGCTTCCCTCGTGCATCTCCAAACGCACAAATTGTCTGCACATGCAATGACAATGCGCGTATGAGTGAGGACTGGATGGATACCCATGGTGTTATGCTTTTAGCTAGTCTAAGGTATTTGTAATCAGGAGTGCTGTGGGCAATTAAGAATGTTCCTATATTTACTTTTGTTAATAACTGTCAACAATTTCTTCTGATCTTTTTGTGATGCATGAGTAAAAAATTAAAGCTCCCACATAACATTAATCAGACCCTTGAAGACAAAATCCTTAAATAGACTTCCTGGTTTAGGAAGAACAGGTTGTCTAATTGGAGTCAGCAAAGGCTTGCAAATGGAGTTCTGAATTTGAGGGATAAAAGTTGCCTTTCAAATACCTCAACACTCTCCACACCAACTGTTTAGTGTATTCTTTAGCCACTAACCTGCCCTTATACCTTTCTATTGAGCCATCTGATTTATGTTTGATCTTATATACCCATTTTGCAGCCTATTAGAGTTTTCCCATGTATGCTTGCCCTGAAGGGCTTGAATTTCAGCCTACATTGCATATATGTTTCCAGCACTAAAACTTGATTGCCTCATTATATGTCTTAGGTTCAGAATTAGAGGAGATGGCAGCGATGAATACTCTGTGGCAGTAAAGAGGGTGGAGAAGACATGCCATGTATCACAGAATCACAATATATAATAATCTTGTAATCTAACAGGAATATACCTTTGTCTTGTGGATCTTCTAGGCTGAATATTATGACATTCATTTTGAGTTTCATCTAGCAAACCACTCTCTGCTGCTGAATTTTGAGTTGCAGGCAACGAGCTGTCATGACCAAGTGAAGGTGTAGATAATGGAACACCTAAAGTGGAATGACCATCAGTAGCTATATCACCCAGGTTATATTAAACAAATCATGTACCTTAATTACTTGCTGAAGGATTCTTAGCATTATTGGTTGTGAAAGGGAGATCACTGTTGCTTTGGAATTGCTTGAAAGATCCCCCAAGCTACGTGAACTACCGGTACATACTAACTTATTTTGACTTTTGAGAGCTGCTATCTACAATATTAGCTTGAGAGAATTTTGAGATTTTTCGTAACTTTTCTTCTCCTTGTTGAATTATTTTGTTGCAACCTGAGTAATTTTTTTAACAAGGCTCATCTAAGTTGCTTATATAGGGTGATTAAAAACATGTAGGATAGTGCATCTTAATCTTATACACGCCTGCAGCGTTTTGATTCTTTGTTTTCTCTAACATGTTTCTCATTCTGGTTGAGTTATAGTTGGGTAGGTGGTTTGACAAAGATGACAAAATTGCTGCTCCAAGAGTTATGAAGGATGTTTTCGAAAAAAAAAAAGAGTTATGAAGGATTATTGCTTGAAGATGTTTAAGATTATAATCCAGATTCAATGGCTTAGCTTATCCATAGTGGAAATATTTTATTTTTTTTTTAAATTAGCACTGGTCTCTTTCCCAAATCTTTGAACTTCCGCACCAAGTCATATAGATAATCTTGATTATATCTACTATACTAATAAGAGCCAAAGAGAGTTAGGCCTAAAATGGGTAGAAAAAATGGCGGTAATCAAATGGATGGTTCAGATGAATTATTTAATCAAATAAATGGCTAAGATAATTCAGATTAATATTATTCATAGAGATTACCTAATTTAACCTTACTTTTATGATTTTCCGTTAAGTTTTCCGTTAAATATTCTCTTCTCTGTTAATATTCCGTTAACTTTTAACTTACCCATTAATTTCTATAAGAAAGATCTTAGGTTCGAACTTCATCTCAATCAAATTTGACATAATTAAGTTTCTCACTCTATTTACTCTTATTAAATTAAATAAATTAGTAGCTACAACAAAAAATGATACATATGTATTTCTTTAATTTAGAATTATGTGTCTACAATACCTTTATTTGAAAAATTTATTCGTTATCAAAAAATTAAATTAAATAAGAGAAATAATTTTATTAGCTATATTGTCTTTATTTTCTCTCATGCAAAGATTCTTTACATTCAAATTTATCAATTGATATTCATTACATTGTCCATTATCTTATTTTTACAATATCTTGTAATTAAATATCAAAGTTATAGTACAAAATAATGTTATATATTTATTTACCAAATATTTTATTAATACTATGATTTTTTTTAAAAAATAATTTGAAGCTAATTATATTAATTACTTGGGATTGGTTGACAAAGAAATTACTCAAATAGCCCAACAAATTGAAGCGGAATCTCTATTTTACTCTTATTAAATTAAATAAATTAGTAGTTACACCAAAAAATGATACATATGTATTTCTTTAATACCATGAAAAAAATAAAAAAATAAAATAGTTTGAAACCAATCATATAACTACTTGGGGATTTGTTGACGATGAAAGTACTCAAATAACCCATTATCCCAGCAAATTGAAGCGAGAAGCTACCTTTTAATATCTTTGGAATATATAATACTTTAAATTTTCAAATTTTTATTAATTTATTTAATCTTTTTCTTAAACTAGGGATTTCTTTATCCACAATAACTCATTCAACAATAATGGTTGAACCAAATGAACCCCAAGCAGAGCACCTAAAGGAAAGTCCATAG
>CP025650.1:8709464-8720613 GCA_003576665.1 Ipomoea trifida
CTCTGCTACTCTGCTCCGTTTCCCTTCGCCTTTCCTAACCCGCAAAGCCCCAAACAAACACAAATCATCAGAGGTGAAGAATGAAATTTTAGGTTTTGATTTCGATGAGCCTCATTTCTATCAATTAATGGCTCGAGGCACTCAAACTACCGATGCAAGTAGGGATTTAATAAGTGAGTGCCGGTAGAGGTAAGGAAGAATTTTGGAGTGTTTGCCCACCGAGACGCCGCCAGAACTGCTCTGCTCTCAAGGCACTGGAATATGTTTGGTTCACATGAGCCTTAAGTTGATTGAATTCCTGAAATTTCCAAACCAGATGATGAAGTAGAACCCTCGTAACTAATCAAAATATCCTCTTTTCCGTGCTGGGCCTGTTAAGAAATTTACTCTAGAGATTGAATGGATCCTTCCCCGTGCCGCAGCAATTTGATATTGATAGTGGTTCTTTTTCTGTCAAGAAATGTGTGGAGGAACTTATATATGTTTAGTACACTGATGTGGAGGAATATAAGCTGCCATTTTGTTTACTCTCTTGCAAACAATTAAGAAACTGATAGTCCAAGGTCCCTTTATTGATTTGCCTGTAAATGATTGTGGTATATTTTCCAATATCACTTCATAGCTTCTTTAATGTTGATTTAAGCGCAGTGTTATGGAATTGCCTCTAGTATTAGTATTCCTAACTTGAAAAGCTTTCTCTCATATGTGGAGGGATCAATAAATTTGAGATCTGCCCACACAGCTTGAAATCTTGTCTGTTATTGATCCTATTGATGATGATTTGTATTCGAGATGGTTGGACCCATTTGAAAGCATTAAGACTCTTTGGTTGTGTGGCTCTTCGTTGAGGTGAGAATCTACTCGTTTTACTTGCAAATGGATGGATAGATAATTCTTTACCTTCTGTTTTGTTAAAGTTTTGTGGTGGCTAATTTTGTTTCTTATTCCTATTTTTCTAGTGTATGCGTATCTATGTTTCCAACTGCAATTAACTCTGCGAGTGCTGAAGCTGTATGACTTAAAGTTTCATTGTTGGAAGCAGCTCATCGTTTTATGAATTGCTTCAAAAATGCCCCAACCTATGTGAACTGCATGATTATGGCGTTGAGGTTGAGTATATATTTGGCAATCATGTATGATTCTTCTTGTTTTGCTTTTTCAGATGTCCTCACAGTTGTGCTTGTTTTTCATTTCTTCTTGAGTTATAGTCATCGTGGGAGGATGACCAAGAATGCTGCTTTCAAGGCTTTTGGAGGATCGAATCGGTTGTTATTTATTCAAGAGCTGCAGATGCTTAACACAATTAAGATTGAAGCATTCATGATCAATCGAATCCGAAATGCTTTTTATGAAAAGCTGCTCTCAAATCCCTGCGCTAGAGAGAGTTGTTATTGTGAAATCTTGGCTAGGAATGCCTCTGAGGTGTGAGTGAGGACTGGTTGAATACTATGTGGCCGTAAAGAGCGTGAAGAAGACCTGCCATGTATCAGAGAATCTTGTAATCTAACAGGAATATACCTTTGTCTTGTAGATCTTCTAGGTTGAATATTATGAAATTTATTTGAGTTTCATCTGGCAAACAACTCTCTGTTGCTGAATTTTGTGGTGTAAGTGAAGCTGCAGATAAGGAACACCTAAAGTGGAATGACCATCAGTGGTTATAATCATCTGAAAAGGATATCACTGGTAGAGAGGGATTAGCCTTTTAGGAATTTACTATGGTTCTTAATCTTTGTATGCAACATAGAAAAGTAGTAATTTGATTAAAAGAATATATGTTTCATTTGCATTCTGCCACTGTATGTGGCTCATTCTAATGACCAATGCTTATTTTATTTGTTTAAATGTATCTTCAATTCATTGTTTTCACATTCACAAGGCCAGGTGACAATCAAATTGGTCCCTCAGCTCCTTCAAGCAAATCAAGCATGCATCTTTAATATGAGCCCACAACTGTGTAATTTGTTCTTCCAACACTTGTAAGGGGTCTTCCGAATCTGAAGATGCTTAAGACAATCAAGATTGAATCATTTAATGGACCAACACCTAAAGTACTTTTTGTGAAGATGTTGCTCTCAAAATGTGCATATGCATTCCGCCATTGTTGTTTGGTTGTTTAACACCTTGGTGCACGGCGGTGCGGATGGCGGTGGCTGTGCACGGTTAACTCGACCGAGAAGACAACGAAAAGTTTGCTCGGTGGTGTGTGGTATTTAAATTTGGTTGTGTGATTTCGTTCAAACTTCAAACTGATGTCTGATCTGATATGATTTAATTGAAAACCCTACGATGTCGATTAATAAGACTAACGACGTCGTAGGTTAATATTTTTTAATTATGAAATGATACGACATTGGCTATATACATAACCGACGTAGTATCGCTTCATCGATTTTAAAAGTAAATAATAACAATAATACAACGTCAATTTGCGTACAAACTAATGTCCTATAAATCAAATTTAAAAATAAAACTAAAAAAAAAAAACTAAAATGAAATACGACGCCGGTTATTTATATAACCGAAATCATATGTAAGTCTCTATTTTATTTTTTTTATTTGTCAATTTTTTTTAATAAATTTGATTAACCTTTAAGGTCGGTTTTTCATATAACCGACGCTATATGTGATTTTTGTAGTAGTGCCTTCAGCCTTGCGACTCAGCCTTAATTTCGGTTATATGAGATTTCTCTATTGGCTCTTATTATATTTATTACTAGTATTTTATATGTGTGATGCGCAAAAACATATGTCCAATATTAATACTCAAATAAATGATAAATTACTAAATATAACTATGATAACATTTAATTAAAATTTAAATGAATTCAAACTTACTATTGAAGATTGTAAGAAAAAATATTGTGTATGCATGTGCATGATAATAATAATGTGAAAAGATAACAGAAGTTATGACGGTAGGGATATTTTTTGTTCAAAAAATTATGTAGTACAACTTTTATAGCATAAGGTACAAAAAAATTAAAACAAAAAACGGACATAACCAGGGATATAACCTGGATTGAAACTTCTTATGTTTTTACTTTTTAGATGTAGTAGATAATTTTATATAAAGAATTTTGAACTCATAATTTCACATAATAAAATAGTCATTATATCAATATATTGAAACTGACAACTAACAATACACCCTAGTCATTATAGTCAAAAGGCCTTGTGGTCAAGCGGCATGAAGTGATTCTCTCAAGTGGGAAATCATGCGTCCGAGCCTTAGTGGGAGCCTTATGGTCGGCACGATTCGCAGATCACTTAACAAAACAGAAATCAACACCATTAATTAGAAACCGATCCAATAGCGTGGAAAACAATTTGCAAATCGGTCTCAACACCATTAATTAGAAACCGATCCAATAGCGTGGAAAACAATTTGCGAATCGGTCTCAACACCATTAATTAGAAACCGATCCAATAGCGTGGAAAACAATTTGCGAATCGGTCTCATATTCCTGTTCCCCTTGAACTTGTTGAGTGTGTATAATATATAAACATAAATGTGCAATCCAACTATTGCTTCAATTTGGTATATAGCCAATCTCATGGCAAAGATATGTGTTCAAAACTCCACGTCATCCGATAAAAAAAAAAAAAAAAAAAAAGAGATTATGGTTCACATGTTGCTTGGAGCCCATCAAATGGGACGTGTTGACTGTTGAGCATCTTAGGCTTATTATTAGGCAAAAGGGTCAAATAGACCCATGTACTAACACTGATTGTTCATCCAGCACCATGAACTAAAATATGGTCCATCTAAGTCATTATACTCCTAATTATTTTTCATCTAGCATTTTTAGCCCATTTCTAACAAGTAACCCTTCTAATTTGTTGACATGGAAAAATAAAATAATAAAAAATGATGACATGTTATTTATATGAATGTTTTGGATGATTTTACCCTATTTCATTAATGAAGAAAATGATTTCTTGCAATGAAATAGAATAGAAGTCAAAGTTGTTATATAATGTTTTAATTACAGTGTACTGCACGACTGTGTATGTATAGTGGGATATTCAAAGTTGTTCGGCAATGAAATTACATGAAAATCGATATATTAAAATTAAATATAATAGCTTAAGATATTATATTGGGTAAATTTTATTATTTTTAAAAAATAATTTAATTTTTATATATCAATTTTCATGGAATCTCATTGTCGAACGACGCTGAATACCCCGCTAATCCGCTATACATATACAGTACACTCCGCTATACATACACAGTACACTATAGTTGAAACTTTAGATATCAACTATGATTTTTGCCCTATTTCTTTCCAAGAAATCATCCAAAAATACAATATCTTAAGTTATTCAATTATCCAAAAATCCAAAAATATTAATTTATTTTTAAAATAAAATAAAATTTACCCAATAATTTAATTTTCATATATCAATTTCCATGAAATCTCATTGCCGAACGATAATGAATTCCCCGCTGTACATACACTCATGTAGTTAAAACTTTAAATAACAATTTTGATTTCTACCCTATTTCATTGCAAGAAATTATTATTTTGTCATTAATTAAATATGGTAGAACTCAAAAAACAAATATGGTAGAAATCATTCAAAACATCCATATAAATAACATGTCATCATTTTTTCTAATTTTATTTTTCCATGTCATCAAATTAGATGGGTTACTTGTTAGAAATAGGCTAAAAATGCTAGATGAAAAATAATTAGGAGTATAATAACCTAGATGAACCATATTTTAGTTCATGGTGCTAGATGAACAATCAATGATAGTACATGGACCTATTTGACCATTTTGCCTTATTATTATTATTATTATTGCAATACATTAATTTATTTATGATTTATAAAAATATATTATGCATTATAAGTGTTCTCTGTAAAAAAAATTATAAATAATGTATTAATAAATCGAAGTTATTAAATATTTTTAAGAGTATATTCAATCTAAAGTTTTAATATGAAAATTTTTTAAAAATTTATAAATATTTATCCTATAAATTTTTTTTTTGAAAACATCCTATAAATTTTTATACACTCATACAAATTAGAATTAATAAAAATTTAAAAAATTCTATGAAGATTTAAAAAGATTCTACAAAGGCGATTTAAAATCCATACATTTTGAAATTTTAAAAAAATCTTAATGGAATACATCCCCTTAGGCCCGTTTCCCTTCGTCTGGCGTCTGCTACTCTGCTCCGTTTCCCTTCGGCTTTCCTAACCCGCAAAGCCCCAAAGCAAACCTAACATCAGAGATCAGAGGTGAAGAATTGAAGGATTTTAGCTTTTGATTTCGACTGAAGCCTCATTATTCTATCAATTTAATGGCTCGACGTCGTCGGCGACTCAAAATCCTACCAGATGCAAGTAGGGATTTAATAAGTGAGCTGCCGGTAGAGGTAAAGGACAGAATTTTGGAGTGTTTGCCCACCCGAGACGCCGCCAGAACTGCTCTGCTCTCAAGGCACTGGAATGATGTTTGGTTGCAGCATGAGCAGCACGTTTGATTGTGAATTCGTGGAAAATTTCGGACAGGGCCTAGATGATGACCGTAGAACCCTCGTCAACGTAATCAACAATATCCTCTTTGCCCGTGCTGGGCCTGTTAAGAAATTTACTCTAGAGATAAACGCTGATTGTGATCCTTATCCGTTGCCGCAGCAATCTGATATTGAAATGTGGTGTGTTTTTCTGTCAAGAAATGGTGTGGAGGAACTTAACTTATCTTTATATAGTTATCTAGGGCCAAATTTTCAGCTGCCATTTTGTTTACTCTCTTGCAGGACAACTAAGAAACTGATAGTCGAAGGTCCCTATATTAATTTGCCTGTAAATGCTTGTGGTATATTTTCCAATGTCACTTCACTAGCATTCTTGAATGTTGGATTTAAGCGCAGTGTTGATGGAATTGCCTCTATTATTAGTATTCCTAACCTTGAGAAGCTTGCTCTAGAGGATTGTGGAGGGATCAATAAGTTTGAGATCAGCCCTCCAAAGCTTGAAATCTTGTCTGTTATTGGTTCTATCAATAGTTTTGTTCATTCGAGATGGTTGGTACCTTATTTGAAAGCCATTAAGAATCTTTGGTTGTGTGGCTCTTCATTGGAGGTGAGGATCTGCCTCATTTTACTTTATGCAAATGGATGGATAGATAGAATTCTTTACCTTTTGGCTTGTTAAAGTTATTGTGGTGGCTAATTTTGTTTCTTAATTCCTATTTTTGAAGTGTATGCGGGTATCTATGTTTCCAACTGCAATAACTCTGCGAGTGCTGAAGCTATATGACTTAAATTTTGATTATCGGAAGCAGCTCATCATTTTTATAGGATTGCTTCAAAAATGCTCCAACCTATGTGAACTGCATATTATGGCGGTAGGTAGAGTATATATTTGGCAATCATGTATGATTCTTCTTGTTTTGATTTTTGAAATGTCCTCACAGTTGTGCTTGCTTTTCATTTCTTCTTGAGTTATAGTCCGGTTCGGAGGATGACAACGAACTGAACGATGCTGCTTCAAGGCTTTTGGAGGATCGAATCGGTTGCTTATTTATTCAAGAGCTGGATATGCTTAACACAATTAAGATTGAAGCATTCAATGATCAATCCGAACTCGAAATGCTTTTTATGAAAACGCTGCTCTCAAAATCCCCTGCGCTAGAGAGAGTTGTTATTGTGAAGTCTTGGCGTAGGAATGCCTCCGAGGTGGTGAGAAATATCCAAAGGAAGTTGGAATGCTTCCCTCGTGCATCTCCAAACGCACAAATTGTCTGCACATGCAATGACAATGCGCGTATGAGTGAGGATTGGATGGATACCCATGGTGTTAGGCTTTTAGACTGAGGTATTTGTAATCAGGAGTGCTGTGGGCAATTAAGAATGTTCCTATATTTACTTTTGTTAATAACTGTCAACAATTTCTTCTGATCTTTTTGTGATGCATGAGTAAAAAATTAAAGCTCCCACATAACATTAATCAGACCCTTGAAGACAAAATCCTTAAATTGACTTCCTGGTTTAGGAAGAACATACAGGTTGTCTAATTGGAGTCAGCAAAGGCTTGCAAATGGAGTTCTGAATTTGAGGGATAAAAGATGCCTTTCAATTCCTTGGTGCACCTTTCAAATACCTCAACACTCTCCATACCAACTGTTGAGTGTATCCTTTAGCCACTAACCTGCCCTTATACCTTTCTATTGAGCCATCTGATTTATGTTTGATCTTATATACCCATTTTGCAGCCTATTAGAGTTTTCCCATGTATGCTTGCCCTGAAGGGCTTGAATTTCAGCCTACATGCATATATGTTTCCAGCACTAAAACTTGATTGCCTCATTATATATGTCTTAGGTTCAGAATTAGAGGAGATGGCAGCGATGAATACTCTGTGGCCGTAAAGAGGGTGGAGAAGACATGCCATGTATCACAGAATCACAATATATAATAATCTTGTAATCTAACAGGAATATACCTTTGTCTTGTAGATCTTCTAGGCTGAATATTATGAGATTCATTTTGAGTTTCATCTAGCAAACCACTCTCTGCTGCTGAATTTTGAGTTGCAGGCAACGAGCTGTCATGACCAAGTGAAGGTGCAGATAATGGAACACCTAAAGTGGAATGACCACATTTCCAAACATGTAGGATAGTGCATCTTAATCTTATACAGGCCTGCAGTGTTTTGATTCTTTGTTTTCTCTAACATGTTTTTCATTCTGGTTGAGTTATAGTTGGGTAGGTGGTTTGACAAAGATGACAAAAATGCTGCTTCAAGAGTTATGAAGGATGTTTTAAAAAAACAAAGAAGAAGAGTTATGAAGGATTATTGCTTGAAGATGTTTAAGATTATAATCCAGATTCAATGGCTTAGCTTATCCATAGTGGAAATATTTTTTTTGAAATTAGCACTGGTCTCTTTCCCAAATCTTTGAACTTCCTCACCAAGTCATATAGATAATCTTGATTATATCTACTATACTAATAAGAGCCAAAGAGAGTTAGACCTAAAATGGGTAGAAAAAATGGCGGTAATCAAATGGATGGTTCAGATTAATTATTTAATCAAATAGATGGCTAAGATAATTCAGATTAATATTATTAATAGAGATTACCTAATTTAACATTTACTTTTATGATTATCCGTTAAGTTTTCCGTTAAATATTCTCTTCTCCGTTAATATTCCGTTAACTTTTAACTTACCCATTAATTTCTATAAGAAAGATCTTATGTTCGAACCTCATTTCAATCAAATTTGAGATAATTAAGTTTCTCACTCTATTTACTCTTATTAAATTAAATAAATTAGTAGCTACAACAAAAAATGATAAATATGTATTTCTTTAATTTAGAATTATGTGTCTACAATACCTTTATTTGAAAAATTTATTCATTATCAAAAAATTAAATTAAATAAGAGAAATAATTTCATTAGTTATATTGTTTTTATTTTCTCTCATGCAAAGATTCTTTACATTCAAATTTATCAATTGATATTCATTACATTGTCCATTATCTTATTTTTACAATATCTTGTAATTAAATATCAAACTTGTACAAAATAATGTTATATATTTATTTACCAAGTATTTTATTAATACTAAGAAAAAAAATTTAAAATAATTTGAAGCTAATTATATTAACTACTTGGGGATTGGTTGACAAAGATAGTACTCAAATAACCAACTAATTGAAGCGGAATCGCTCTATTTTACTCTTAATGAATTAAATAAATTAGTAGTTACACCAAAAAATGATACATATTTATTTCTTTAATACCATGAAAAAAATATAAAAGAATAGTTTGAAACCAATCATATTAACTACTTGGGGATTTGTTGACAATGAAAGTACTTAAATAACCAATTACCCCACAAATTGAAGCGAGAAACTACCTTTTAATATCTTTGGAATATATAATATTTTAAATTTTCAAATTTTTATTAATTTATTTAATCTTTTTTCTTAAACTAGGGATTTCTTCATCCACAATAACTCATTCAACAATAATAGTTGAACCAAATGAACCCCAAGCAGAACACCTAAAGGAAAGTCCATAACTCTATATCATAATCTCATTGCATGACGTTGTCATCTATGCTACCAACAATAACCGAATTGCAAATAACACACTATCAACAAAAAGGAAGAGAACAAATAGTAAAGATAAAGACAATGACAATGTTACTCAAAAGAGAATTAAGAACACTTAGAAAAATTCAAATGAAAAGTAGTATTTGTTTAGACTATCATTTTTAGACCAAATATTTAGACTATCGATTTTACAAGGTTGCAAACATTTATTTTAGTAATAATTATAATGAATTTTCTATATTATCTTGGATTCATATACTTTGAGTTAGATATTTAAATAAAAAAATTCGACATTCAATTACCATGTATAAACTTCTCCTATATAATCTTGCATTGATATACTTTCAAATATTTATTTAAATATAAACATTGGGCATTAACCCATACGCGCAATGCGCGTATAAAACTAGTTTACCAATAAATGCTATTAGTGTATTTCCTATTGTCACTTTATTAGTTTTTGATGGTATTGAATTTAGTTTACAGCATTCCTAATCTTGAGAAGTTGGTTTTGGATGATTGTGAAGGGACTCAAAGCTCCAAAACATCATTAATATGTCCTTCTCATGACATTATTGAAGCTATGAAAGACTTAGGTGAAATCCAGAGGGTAACATCATTAATCAAGGTCTGAGAATGCTTTAACGCAATATATCTGAAAATGCTTAACGCAATATATAGATTGATTCATTTAGTGGATTTACACGTAAAATATTTTTTATGAGAATGCTGCTCTTGAAATCCGTTGTCCTAGAAAGACTTGTTATCTGAAAATGCTTAACGCAATATATAGATTGATTCATTTAGTGGATCTACACGTAAAACATTTTTTATGAGAATGCTGCTCTTGAGGTCCCCTTCCCTAGAGAGACTTGTTATTAAAAAATCTGAGAATATGAAAGCTAATACGGCAGGCAGAATTCATTGGCAATTGTTGCGCTTCCCTTGTGCATCTCTCAAAGCTCATATTTTCTTTGTGGACTGGAACCCTAGGTGTAGATCAGAGTGATTTTTGAAACCCAAACTATTAAGGTATATGAAGTATGTCAACATTACTAGGACCCAAATGTGTAGGACAAGAAACCCTGCACGCTAGGGCTCATGGCCACACGGACCATGTGGCAGGCGCAAAACCCTGCGACGTGAAGCCCGCGCGCCATGGCGTGAGACGGCAGGGCTCAAAGCTCCGTCATCTCTCACCCGCCACGTAACGCGTAGGTTTGGCCGACAGGTTTCCAGTCCTATGGCCAGCTCTGCGTGCTCAACAACAAATTAAGGCAGTAGCCCCCTCACTTACAACATTTCATCAGAAAACTACATTTTCTCAAACCAGAAATCATTTAACAACATCATTATAGCATTTAAACATCATTTGCTCAACAACATAACACTTTACACCATTTATCACGGCATTACTAAGCATCAAACAAGCAAAAACAAGGCAAACAACACACATTTACAAAGCATCACGGTAAAATACATAGGTTTTGGGTTTCCATGACTAAATAAGACTGGCCGCAATGTGGCAAAAATTAATGAAGTGGACTAAAATTGGCAATGGCCCAATAACAATAGGACCAAAAATGGAAATGACTCTTAAATTTAAAACCCAAAAAAAAAAATAAAAAAAAAATATCATGGCAGCCATCTTCTTCTTCCCTCCTTCCTTTGTCTCCAAAGTACCCTTCTTCATCTCCATCTATCCGGCAACCATGGCCGACCGTATCATTGTACACTACTAAACTTATAGTAAAAATTGAGGAGATGCATTAAATTAAAATGATTATATGTAAACAATTTCTACTTTTGTGGAGCCATGAGGAAAACATAAAAGTTCCTAGTTAAACATCCAACCTCGTGCAATGATAACCTTCTCAATTCTAGGAAAGCAACCAAGTAACACCTTGATGAATTGCGTTTAATTTCAAACCTAAACCCGACTTGTTAAATTGGCTAAGCTTCAAAGTGTAAAGCATTTTCTGTGCTCGAGCCACACCAGTAAGTTCCCCCAAAAGTTCAAATTTCCTTTCAACTTAATTGAAAAAAAAATGAATAACAAAAA
>CP025650.1:8733416-8744916 GCA_003576665.1 Ipomoea trifida
TAATAAATGGTTGTCCTGAAGGGCTTGAATTTCAGCTTACATTGCATGTTTCCAACACTAAAATTTGACTGCCTCATTATATGTCTTAGGTTCAGAATATTATGAGATTCATTTTTGAGTTTCATCTGGCTAACCACTCTCTGTTGCTGAATTTTGTGGTGTAAGTGAAGGTGAACACCTAAAGTGGAATGACCATCAGTAGTTATATTATTTTTTTTTGAAAGGATCAGTAGTTATATTATAATCACTGGCAGAGAGGGATTAAACAGATCATGTGCCTTAATTACTTGCTGAAGGATTCTTAGCATTATTTGTCTTGAAGGGAAACTGCAAGGGGAGAGCTGCTTGGAATCTCAAAGCTCTAGCTACATTTAACACATGTTGATGCTTTCTTTATGCAATTGCATTCTGCTGTGGGGTGTTGACACATGATATTTTATGTAAAATGCCTTTTTTCTGCATAAAACTCAGTCATATTAATCTCAATACCATTATATTATCACTTCTTATTACCTTGATTTTAGTGGGGTTATTTCTAGTTGAATGACAAGATCAGAGAAACTTGCAACCATTCTCCTACACACCTCATTAGGATATTGTGATTATTAGCTCTCACAAGAGTGTGAAAATGTTGAAATAGCCACAGTACTAGTGAGGTTCCCAACTGCAATAATAAATCTGCAAGTAATCAAGGTTGGTATAATCTTTGTTTTCTCTAACATGTTTCTCATTCTTGTTGAGTTATAGTTGGGTAGGTGGTTTGACAAAGGTGCTGCTTCAAGACTTACGAAGGATTCTTGCTTGAAGATGTTTAAGATTATAATCCAGATTCAGTGGCTTAGCTTATCCATAGTGGAAATATATATTTTTGAAATTAGTACTGGTCTCTTTCCCAAATCTTTGAACTTCCTCACCAAGTCATATAGATAATCTTGATTATATTTGCCAATAAATGCTATTAGTGTATTTCCTGGTGTCACTTTATTAGTTTTTGATGGTGTTGAATTTAGTTTACAGTATTCCTAATCTTGAGAAGCTGGTTTTGGATGATTGTGAAAGGACTCAAAGCTCCAAAACATCATTATTATGTCCTTCTCATCATGACATTATTGAAGCTACTGAAAGACTTTGTGAAATCCAGATCATTAATCAAGATCTGAAAATGCTTTAACGCAATATATCCAAAAATGATTAACACAATATATAGATTGATTCATTTAGTGGATTTACACGTAAAACATTTTTTATGAGAATGCTGCTCTTGGAATCCTCTACCCTAGAGAGACTTGTTATCTAAAAATGTTTAACGCAATATATAGATTGATTCACACTTCTCACATAAAAAAGTGTCTACATTTCAACTTTTATATATATATATATATATGAAATATACAAATAAATAAATATATAATGTAAAATTCTTTTAAAAAATGAATCCCTAGGCCCTAGTTCAACAATTTGCCTTTGCCCTTCAGCCTTGCGACTTAGACTGATTCCAATATTCCGGTTATACATTTACTTTCATTGACTCTTAGTATATTTATTTATTATTAATAGATAATTTTATATAAAGAATTTTTAACTCATACTTTCACATAATAAAATAGTCATTATATATAAAAATATAATAAGTCTCAATCAATCAAAGTTATATCCCTAATTTATGTCCATGTTTTTAGTGTAAACCATTTGGTACATTGTGTTTTTAGAGTTGTACTATACAATTTTTTGAACAAAAATACTTTTACAATTATAATTTTTGTTATTTTTTCCATTAAATTTACCATACACATGCATCCACCATATCTTTTTTTTATATTCTTTAGTAAGAATAATATTTGTAGACATTATATATTAGATTAATATAATAAATATTTTTTTTATTTTAAATTTAGTTAATAAGAATTTGTTAATTTTTTTAAAACATAAATAGTGGACATATGTTTTTGCACATGACAAAAAAAAACTAGTAAATATATAAATGATGAACTGAAATAATTTTATTAAAAAGTAATTGACCAAAAATTTTCAGTTCTATCAATTAAGCGTATTT
Organism: Ipomoea trifida; assembly: GCA_003576665.1. NCBI lineage: Eukaryota > Viridiplantae > Streptophyta > Magnoliopsida > Solanales > Convolvulaceae > Ipomoea > Ipomoea trifida. The sequence continues at coordinate 8,735,470 of CP025650.1, forward strand.
TTTTTTTTACCAAATTATGGATTTCAGCCCTGCGATTCAGCCCTAATATACTCTTTCGGTCTCCACTCAGCTCCACCGGCGGCCGGCCTTAAATTAGTCTTCCCCATCTGGAGTCTTCTACTCTGCTCCGTTTACCTTCGGATTTCCTAACCCGCAACCCTAACCAAACCAAACATCAGAGCGGAAGAATAGAACGATTTTAGGTTTTGATTTCGAGTGACGCCTCACTGTTCTTCAATTTAATGGCTCGGCAACTCAAAGTCGTAGTGGACGCAAGTAGGGATTTAATAAGTGAGCTTCCGGTAGAGATAAAAGATAGAATTTTGGAGTGTTTGCCCACCCGAGACGCCGCAAGAACTGCTCTGCTCTCAAGGCACTGGAATGATGTTTGGTTGCAGCATGAGCGGCTTACGTTTGATTCCGAATTTGTGCAAAGTTTCCAACAGTCCCAATATGATGACGATAGAACCCCCGTGAACATAATCAATAATATCCTCTTTTCCCGTGCTGGGCCTATTAAGAAATTTACTCTACATATAAACGGTGAAATTGATCCTTTGCCGTTGCCGCAGCAATATGATATTGATAGGTGGTGTCTTTTTCTGTCAAGAAATGGTGTGGAGGGACTTAACTTATGTTTATATAGTGATGTAGGGCCAGATTATCAGCTACAATTTTGTTTACTCTCTTGCAGGACAATTAAGAAACTGATACTTGAAGGTGTCTTTATTAATTTTCCTGTAAATGCTTGTGGTATATTTTTCAATGTCACTTCATTAGCTTTCTTCAATGTTACATTTAAGCGTAGTGTTAATGGAATTGTCTCTAGTATTAGTATTCCTAAGCTTGAGAAGCTGGTTCTCGAGGATTGTGAAGGGATCAATAAGTTTGAGATCAGCCCTCCAAAGCTTGAAATCTTGTCTGTTATTCATTCTATTGATGATTACGTTGATTCGAGATGGTTGGCACCGCATTTGAAAACCATTAAGACTCTTTGGTTGTGTGGCTATTCGTTGTCGGTGAGAATCTAACTCATTTTACTTGACAAATCGATGGATAGATATAATTCTTTACCTTTTGTTTTGTTAAAGTTCTTGTGGTGGCTAATTTTGTTTCTTATTTCCTATTTTTCAAGTGTATCCGTGCATCTATGTTTCCAACTGCAATAAATCATCTGCGAGTGCTGAAGCTATATAAATTAGATTTTGGTTGTCGGAAGCAGCTCACCATTTATATGCAATTACTTAAAAAATGCCCCAACCTATGTGAATTGCATATTATGGCGGTTGAGGTAGAGTTTATATTTGGCAATCATGTATGATTCTTATTGTTTTGCTTTTTCAAATGTCCTCAGCTGTGCTTGTTTTTCATTTCTTCTTGAGTTATAGTTCCGTAGGAAGGATGACCAAGAAGATGCTTCAAGGCTTTTGGAGGATGGAAACGGTTGCTTATTTATTCAAAGAGCTGCATATGCTTAACACAATTAAGATTGAAGCATTCAATCATCAATCCGCACTCGAAATGCTATTTATGAAAACACTGCTCTCAAAATCCCCTACGCTAGAGAGAGTTGTTATTGTGAAGTCTTGGCATAGGAATGCCTCCGAGATGAGAAAAATCCAAAGGGAGTTGGAACGTTTCCCTCGTGCATCTCCAAACGCACAAATTGTTTGCATTGGCAATGACTCTGCGCATATGAGTGAGGACGTGATGAGATACCCATGGTGTTAGGCTTTTAGACTGAGGTATTTGTAATTAGCAAGCATTGTGGGCAATTAAGAATGTTCCTATATTTGCTTTTGTTAATAACTGTCAACAATTTCTTCTGATCTTTTTGTGGATGCATGAGGAAAAATTGAAGCTCCCACATAACATTAAACTCCTAATTGCATTAAGAATTAGACCTGCAATCCAAGCAGACAATTTGTGCCTTTAGAGATACACAAGGAAAAAACAAATAGTCCAACTTGATTACTTGCAAATTTAGTGCAGTTGGAAACGTCAGTGCAACAACTTCAAGATTTTTATGCTGAAAAATAAAAAGTATGATCAGACTCTTGAAAACAATCGATTTCAATGTTTTTCGTTCTTTCATAAACACAGTTTTTTTGCAATGGCGATCGCTGAATTATTATAACAAAAAACTGTTGTGGTTTGTCAATGGTAACTTGCAAATCATTTAGCAAGTACCACAACCATTGTAGTTCACACACTGTTATTCCGCTTCCAGGAAGAATGAGAAATTGTACGCTACTCCTTTGCTTTCCAGGAAATGACGCTTATCTTCTTATGCTCGAGGATCTCTCATTTGTTAAATGTAACAATTAAGACACTCAAGTTCTGTGTTAACGGAATATTTTTTTTTTTTGAATGACGAGAGAAACCAAATGCAGCAAATTACCCTGCACACTTTAGGGCATTTTATTGCTACTATTGTCTCTCACAAGAGTGTGAAAATGTTTGAAGTAGCCATACGAAGATTTCCAATTGCAATAAATATGCAAGTAATCAAGGAAGGCATAATGTTCAGGTTGTTTTGCCTACATGCAAGCAAAGCTTATGAACTTATTTTGTGTTAGTTGACTGATACATATGATTTTATACTATTATTTGCCCCATAATTTAGTTGGTTTTGTTGCTTATTTCTCTTATCATGATGAATTTGAGACTCGTTTGTGTATTACATTTGCTTAGTCTTAGTTTATTCACGAACGAGGAGCAAAGGAAGAAATTTCGGTCATCTTGGTCAAGTTTTCGAAGCATGGGAATCTACCCAAGGTCAAAAAGGAGTAACAGAGCATGAAAGAAGTCAGAAGACAACCAGAAGAGACACCTCACGGCCGTGAGGCACCACACGGACAACAGTGGGTCACTACACGTACCCCCCGATCCCGGCCGTGAGGGTGCCCGTGACTCTGCTGTTGTCCAGTATTAAAAGTCTCGTTTTGCTGTCCTTTTGGGTATTCCGAGCCCTAATTTAGTTCAGTACAATTTTCTTCTCTTTAGAGTTTTCCATAGCATAGAATAGCACAGATTTACCTTCTTGAATTCGTTTGCAAGCTTGGAATCATTGTTTGAATTGGAATTACTCTACAAGATTGTTAGCTTAGTATAGTTCTCTCTTTTATTCTTTAGACTCGCTGTTATGATTTCAATATTTAATTCTTGTTTTGTTTTGTTCGCTTTAATCATGAGTGAGTAGTTCGTTTATGGGTTTAGATTAGGGATCTATTGCTAGTATTGATGTTCATTTTGTGATTATTGCATAAAGGAATTGAATTATTTACCTAGGGTTTATGTTGAATTGGGGATTATTTTCTACTTGTTATTAATTGATGGCCACAATTAATTGCTAGCTTAGGAGAGAGATTCATTACAAAGAAAGTTGGGTGGAGACCTCGAGCCTTACCAATTTAAACCTAATTTTTCCTGCTACGAGAATAGGGGTAATTTGGGGGCTTACAATGCTTAGGTGCTTAAGACTACGATTGATGCATCACGAAAGTAGGGCAATATTAGCCTAATTCTATTTATTGATTACGAAAGTAGCTGAATTGAATTCTTGTTGTGCATTGCCCATAAATCCTTAGGTTAATTCTGCTTTCCTAATTCTGAGTTGTTAGAACATCAAGATTGCAATACCCCTAATCTGACCCATTTCCTTATCATTCAATTTATTCATTAGTCAATTTATTTCCTTTAATTCCTCTATTCAGTTATTAATTTACTTGGATTCTATTTTATTCAATTGCTCTAGTGCCTAGAATTTCTTAATTCACACAATTACGTGCCATGCATAGCCCCATTCCTCAGCGGAACGACATTGTACACCCTATTTTACACTCACAATTATACTCATCATTGACCAGTTTAATTGTACTCCGGAATCATGTTAGCTTATTTATAATTCAAAGGAAATTTTATCAAAATAACTTTGGAGGCTTTAATTTTTTTCAGTTTTTGTGTTGGGATCAATAATTTTAAGATATGTACTCAAAAACTTAAAAGCTTGGATTTGGCTTTTGTTTTTCATGCGTTTGAACGAAGATGATTGTTGCCTCATTTGAGAGAAATTAAGACTCTTTACTTAGAAGGCCGCCATTTGTTATCAGTGAGAATCTTTACTTTCTCCTCATCTTAATGCAAGTATGTATGCCCGCATGAGAACCTCAATTCATGCATGTGCGGGCAACTCAATTGGTGTTGGATCTGAAGTTGTATGTTTCTGAGGGGATCGGAGGAGAGCCACAGTGTGAGAGTGTTATGTTCTTGAAAGTTTCACCAATGTGGTATATTCCTCCACTATGTTAATATGGTTTACTAGCTCCTCCACTATCATATTCTATTGGGTTTGGAGCGATAAAATTTTACTTTTTATGGGCAAAGATTTTTTTTTTTTTCCGGCCTTCTGCTTGTTAGAGTTTATCCTCATGGCTAATTATTGTTTCCTTTACTTTTTTAAGTTTTATGACGTTGCAGTAGTTGCACAGGCGTTCACAAAAGCAAGAAATCTGCAAGTAATCAGGGTGATAGATTTAGACTTTGCTTTGGAAAGCAGATCATTATTGCTTTGGAATTGCTTGAAAGATCCTCCAACCTATAAGAACTGGAGATTAAAGTAGAAAACATATATGCCGACATGTACTCTAGGAAACAATGTTTTTTTAATTCCCTCACGGTGTTTTCTGGAAGATTTATATAATAATGAGTACTCAAATCATATAGGAAGATTTGTCAACAAGTTTTATCTAGATTGGTTAAATAGGGTTATTAAAAACATATAGGAAAGTGTATGTATCTCATACACACCTAAAATGGTTTGATTATTCTTTGTTTTTCTTAACATGTTTTTCATTCTTGTTGAGTTATAGTCGATCGAGTTGGTGGATTGGCAAAGATGACAAAGATGTTACTTCAAGACTTGCTTTATCAATCAAGATTTGGAGATGCTTAAGATTGAGTCATTTAGCTAATTCATATTGGAAAAGAATTTTGTGAAAGCGCACTACTCTCAAAATCCTCTAGAATAGAGAGTTGTTATCCAATCATAATCTAAGCATATTCACGCTACTATGGCGTGCAAAATTCCAAGGAGTTGTTGAACTTTCCTCATATATCTCCAAAAGCACAACTTGTCTTCACGGAGTGCAAGTGTAATTTAAGGCTAGTTACACCTCCCTGGAACATATAGAAATGTAACCAATTCATGGATGTGCTAGAAGCTAAGTTGACAAATTTGTGCAAGCAAGGGTAGAATTTTGTTTCTTCCTAGCTAGGTTGGTCAATAAATATTACTCACCCCCTCCTATGAGAGTAATGAGACTTAACTCATTATTTAAAATTGGAAAAATAGTCAAATACACCCTGAACTACTTTTAAAAGAACTTGTTAATAGCATGTAACATATCCTACTTGATGGTTGACGTATTAAATTTAAAATCCAAAAAAAAAAAAATCATTGTTGTCATCTTCTTCTTCTATCCTTTGTCTCCAAAGTACCCTTCTTCGTCTCCGTCTATCTGGAGAGGAAGAAAAGAAACAAAGAGGAGGTTGAAGGCAGCCATGGCCGATCGTATCATTGTACACTACTGAACTTATAGTAAAAATTGAGGAGATGCATTAAATTAAAATGATTATATGTAAACAATTTCTACTTTTGTGGAGCTATGAGGAAAACATAAAAGTTCCTAGTTAAACATCCAACCTCGTGCAATGATAACCTTCTCAATTCTAGGAAAGCAACCAAGTAACACCTTGATGAATTGCGTTTAATTTCAAACCTAAACCCGACTTGTTAAATTGGCTAAACTTCAAAGTGTAAAGCATTTTCTGTGCTCGAGCCACACCAGTAAGTTCCTCCAAAAGTTCAAATTTCCTTTCAACTTAATTGAAAAAAAATGAATAACAAAAACATAAAACTAAACAATCAATCAGTTTATAATATACATAACTAATTTGCATTAAGAAATGCAACAATAATGGATTCAATTATAATTTTACTGAATAGTTAATTAACCCTTGTATATAAATCATGTAATAACACTTTCGAGCTGAACCACGCAAAGTTTATTCTCTTGAAGAATTTAATTAATTTGCTGAGGAAGCTTGTTCAGGGAAGATAAGTGACCACTCTAACTCTAAGACCACTTAGTGAAAATTACAGGTGTTTGCCAGGAAATCCACAACCCTATTTTGCTCTCTATAGAAGTGAAACAAACGAGTATTTCACTATTGAGCCAACATACCTAGCCATACAAGTAATTAGCAAATTCGCAACTAGACCTAATTGGCGATATGATGCAAATGAATGGCATTCTGTTACTATGTTATATATACTAATAATTTGAGCATGTTAGCTTATTAGAGTCTATAATGCTATGTTTCTTATCATATACTAGCGCAGCTAGTCTTAGAGTTTTGTGCAATTAAATAGGCTTTATGCAATGTATAAAGAGGGGATTTGAAGCAATATAATGTATACTAAAACATTTCATGTACATCAGTACATGTCTTTGCATTTTCTTCTTTTGCATTCTACACAATTCATCTTGGAGAAATGATGTCATTATGTCATTATTGAAAATAAAATTCTTATATTTTTATAAAGCACAACAAAATAGCTTCATTCCTTTTGGCATGTTTGTAAATAACTAGCTAGCAACATAAGATTAATTCAAAACCAAAAAAAAAGGATTGTGTGCTAGAAGATTATTCAACTAGTAAGAATACTCGAGCTAATTAATTAACCATTAGTACATTACATAATATTGAACTTAAAGAGTGAATGAAGGAGATGCATAAATTCAATTCAACAAAAATATAATAAGATGCTTATATGTAAACGATTTTTGCTTTCTTTGATGCAAGATGAAAATTTAAAAGCTTTTGCATAATTTTAAACTCTTTATTGGAGTCAAACTTCACTGAGCGAATAATGACAACCTTCTCACGTGTCAGAAAGCAAGCAAATAACATCATGATTAATTCCAATTCAGACCTCGACCCATTGAATGATCTAAGCTTGAAAGTGTGAAGCATTTTAGCCGCACTTTGAAGTCCCTCCCAAAGTATAAATTTATAGATTTTTGCGAAAAACTTCAAAAAAAAAAAAAAAAAAAAGAATTTGTATTATATAGTTATAATCATGAAATCACAAGTATGTAAATGAAGGTGTCGTGGTGTAGTTGGTTATCACGTCAGTCTAACACACTGAAGGTCTCCGGTTCGAGTCCGGGCGACGCCAACCTTTTTTACGTTCTCTTTCCCCTAAGACGAAGAAGAAACACAAAATGCAGGGTAACAATAACATTAATTTTTAAAAAGGGCCCAACTAGGTTCGAACTAGTGACCTCTTGATCTGCAGTCAAATGCTCTACCACTGAGCTATGAACCCTTATTTAATAAAAAATTGTTCTACACCAAATCTAATTTTACAATTGTTTCCTTCCTTAAATTTAATTTTCCCTGTTAATATAACTCTCACTGAATTTTTTATATGTACAAATTTTATGTATAGAAATTAAATTAACTCCCTTATTTTCAAAAAGAAATTAAATTAACTCCCATGATACAAAATGGATAATAGAGGAAGTAGTATAAGTGTTTTATTCTTGATTAGTTTACATTTGAACATATAAGTATGACATTTGTGCGCGTAAGTATCACATTTTCACATTGATCCAACCTGATCAAACTCGTCTCACACAAGTTTTTGCCTTATATTTATACTGAATAATTTCATATAAAGAATTTTCAACTCATACTTTCGACAATAAAAAGTCATTATATCAATATCAATATATAAATAATGAACCTAAATAATTTTATTAAAAATTAATTAAACCAAAAATGTTCAGAGTTCTATCGATTAACTGTATTTTTAAAAAAATTATACACGCCTCTAATCTAAGGCTCTGCCTCGCTTATGGATTTCAGCCGTCTCTCTGTCTCTCCGGTCTCCACTCAGCTCCACCGGCGGCCGGCCTTAAATTAGTCTTCTCCGTCTGGCCTCTGCTTCTCTGCTCCGTTTCCCTTCGCCTTTCCTAACCCGCAAACCCCCAAATCAAACCAAACATCAGAGGTGAAGAATAGAAGGATTTTCGGTTTTGATTTCGATTGAAGCCTCATTATTCTATCAATTTAATGGCTCCACGTCGTCGGCGACTCTTAATCGTAGAGGATGCAAGTAGGGATTTAATAAGTGAGCTGCCGGTAGAGGTAAATGACAGAATTTTGGAGTATTTGCCGACTCGAGACGCCGCCAGAACTGCTCTGCTCTCAAGGCAATGGAATGATGTTTGGTTGCAGCATGAGCGGCTTGCGTTCGATTCCGAATTCGTGCAAAATTTCCAACAGTCCCAAGATGATGAAGGTAGAACCCTCGTGAACATAATCAATAATATCCTCTTTTCCCGTGTTGTTCCTGTTAAGAAATTTACTCTGCATATGATCCTTCGCCCTCGCCGCAGCAATCTGATATTGATAGGTGGTGTCTTTTTCTCTCAAGTAATAGTGTGGAGGAACTTAACTTATCTTTATATAGTAATCAAGAGCCAGATTATCAGCTGCCATTTTGTTTACTCTCTTGCAAGACAATTAAGAAACTGATAGTGGAAGGTCCTTTTATTGATTTGCCTGTAAATGCTTGTGGTATATTTTCCAATGTCACTTCATTAGAGTTCTTGCATGTTGAATTTAAGCGCGGTGTTAATGGAATTGCCTCTAGTATTAGTATTCCTAAGCTTGAGAAGCTGGCTCTCGAGCATTGTAGAGGGATCAACAATTTTGAGATCAGCCCTCCAAAGCTTGAAATCTTGTCTGTTATTAATTGTATGGATGATGTGGTTGAGTCGAGATGGTTGGCACCGCATTTGAAAGCCATTAAGACTCTTTGGTTGTGTGGCTATTCGTTGAAGGTAAGAATCTAACTCATTTTACTTGGCAAATGGATGGATAGATATAATTCTTTACCTTCTGGCTTGTTGAAGTTCTTGTGGTGGCTAATTTTGTTTCTTATTTCCTATTTTTCAAGTGTATGAATGTATCTATGTTTTCAACTGCAATAAATCTGCGAGTGCTGAAGCTATATGAATTAGATTTTGGTTGTCGGAGGCAGCTCATAGTTTCTATGGTATTGCTTCAAAAATGCCCCAACCTATGTGAACTGCGGATTATGGCACATAAGGTAGAGTATATATTTGGCAATCATGTATGATTCTTCTTGTTTTGCTTTTTCAAATGCCTCACAGTTGTGCTTGGTTTACATTTCTTCTTGAGTTATAGTTAGGTTGGAAGGATGACATGGCAATGAACGATGCTGCTTCAAGGCTTTTGGAGGATCGAAACAGTTGCTTGTATAGTCAAGAGCTGCATATGCTTAACACAATTATGATTGAAGCATTCAGTCATCAATCCGCACTCGAAATGCTTTTTATGAAAACGCTGCTA
>CP025650.1:8746499-8771256 GCA_003576665.1 Ipomoea trifida
AGAGCCACAATGTGGGAGTGGACGAGTGGTATGTTCTTGAGAGTTTCACCTAATGTGGCATATTCCTCCACTATGTTAATGTGGTTTACTCCTCCATATCATATTCTATTGTGCTCGAAGCTAGAAAATTTTACCTTTTATGGGCAAAGATTTTTTTTTTTGGGCCTTCTGGCTTGTTAGAGTTCTTCTCATGGCTAACTATTGTTTCCTTTACTGTTTTTAAGTTTTATGATGTTTCTATAGTTGCAAAGGCATTACCAACCGAAAGAAATCTGCAAGTAATCAAGGTAATAGATTTATAGTTTGGTCATCATGGAAAGCACATCATTTTTGCTTTGGAATTGCTTGAAAGATCCCCCAACCTAGGCGGAGTAGAGATTAAAGTAGAAAACATGCTTGATTCTTTGTATTCCCTAACGTGCTTTTCATTATTGTTGAGTTATATATAGTAGAGTAGGTGGATTGGAAAAGATGACAAAGAGGTTATTTCAAGACTTATGAAGGATTCTTGCTTTATCAATCAAGATTTCAAGATGCTTAAGACAATAAAGATTGAGTCGTTTAATTGCCTTCCTCATGGTAACAGGTCATTTTAGAATGAATTGCATTACTTTGTATTGTTTGGGGATGTAATTTTACTTTTTTGAGTTCAGTTGTCTAATTACAATTTGTTGTGTAACTGAATGACCTATTTGACCCGTACTTTAAGATTCAATAAGATAATTCAATTATACTGTTTTTTCTTGTGACAAATTTCACCTCCAGTGATCAGTTGAGCTGAGAAATTGTGCTGCCTCTTCTTGCTCTAACATTGAGCGGTTCACTTTGTGAGTATATATGTGTGCGCATATTCTGTTTGCAGAATGCATATATAATATTAAAAAAATTATATATTATATATGCATATGGTACAAAAGAAATTATTTTTATAATTGCAGTGTATATGTGTGCTATGTGTATAAGTTCAGATTATTTTGCAACCCATAGATAGTTCAAAGTATTCAGAAGCATACCACATTTACTCAAACCAAAAAGAACATGTGCACAGTGCACCACTACATTCAATTTTAAAGGATAACCATTAGATATAAATAATTTTTACTTTTCTAAAGTTACTATTAGGATTCTATGCATTTGAGTCAGACTCTCTATTCTAATCTCAATTCTTTCATTATATATATCTTTGTAATTTATATTGTAGGATCATTTCATTCAATACAATTCATATAGCTCTCCTTTGATTCTCTTCGGAAACTACTTTTCCAATGATCAATTAAAAGCATGATGTCTACATTACTACATATTCAACCGCCCCATCACTAATTACCCATCTTTTAGTTATCATTCTCCACCCCTTTATTTTTTTAATGAGTTAATTCTATTTTTGATCCTAGATTTATATGTGACATTTCACTTTTAGTCATTTTTTTTTTATATAAAGTAGGTTGACTCACTATATTTTTTATGTTTATTTTTTTTTAAAAAAAAAATTTCATAATTGGAGATCGAAATTCTGAAACAGACAAACACTTCATCTTCGTCATTAAGGTGCATGCCTGGGACTACATATGTTGATCATCGCCTTTTTTAATTCAGTGTTGCGTATGTTGGCTGTCGGCTTCTAGGACGCAGCTCGCCTATTGCATTAAATGAACGGTTCGTTGAGGAGGCCAGAAGATGAGATCGGAGCAACTGCATTATGGTAACGTGCGAAGAGAGGCGCAACACCACCACTAGCGTCACACACAGCAGCATGCTTCTGGGCAAAATCGAGGCAGCGGTAGTTGGAATCGTGGCAGTCCGCATCGAGGTCAGCAGCGTGGTAGACATAGCTTTAATGTTCAATGTCGAATTTGTGATGGTTTCGGTCACACGGGAGCCAATTGTTTTCGACGCTTTGATTATCAGTGTCAAATTTGTAATGATTTCGGTCACACAAGAGTCAATTGTTCTCGACGCTTTGATGATCAATGTCAAATTTGTAATAGTTTCGATCACACGGGAGTCAATTGTTTTCAATATTATTCAGGGGCTCCGGATCCTCAGGCTAATTTGGTGTTTCAGGATAGTTTGGGTGCTAACGCCTCGTCAAATTTTCAGACTTGATTTCCGGACACCGGAGCTACAAATCATACAACTCCGGATATAGCTGTCCTTTCTAATTCAAAAAAAGTACATTGGTAATGACACTTTACGTGTCGGTGGTGATACCTCCAAAAGTTTCAAAATAGCATATTTAATTTACAAGTAGGTTACATCAAATTTAGAAAAGCATAGAAAATGTAAAACTTGATCAATTCAACATTTACACAACAAACTTGCTTTGATTTGATTTTATAATTACAACCTTAGAGGTATCATGAATGCAGTGGCCAATCGATCAGATGATAAACTCTAGATAATAAAATGGAAATGGAAAAATTAGAAGTATACTACTACTCTATTATACTCTAAAATTCTATTACATTAAACATAATCTCTAAATATTAATATATAATATTGTACTCGTGCAATACATGAAATATATATAAGTATTGGATCATATGAAAACAAGTACTTAAGGAGAAAACTAATAATCAATCTCAACTTTACATCTGGAAAATTGAACACACTAGATCAAATTAAAAACAAAAATGCTGTGACATTTTTGTAATTATCACCAACTTTACTATGCAAACTTTAATACCACAATTAGTAATTTTTAGACTTTTTTAAGTTTTCACATTTAATATTAACTTTTTGCATATTTAATATTAAAAGATTGCACATCAACACGGCCCTTGACAATGCATATTTCATCTGCCTTCCATAGGCTTGTGGTATAAAACCAGCATCTAGGCGCCCATAAGGCTGCCAATAAACCTACAATAAAGCCAACAACTACAAAGTCATACCTTCTTGGGCTAAGGTGGGAGATGCTTCATATGGTGTTTTTGTGCAGAATAGTAATGGAGTCTACGTGGCGGTTAAGAATGGCCCTTTAAGGTGTTTGGGAGATCCTCACTTAGCGAAAGCCCTTTCTTGGGCTAAGGACAGTGGTTTTGCAAAGGTTACTATCTTCTCAAACTGTCAGGCTGTATATATAGATCATTGAATAATATGCTACCAGACTTATCTTATGCGGGGTGTGTTATTAGTGAATGCCGGGTTCTAAAACGACACTCTGAGACGATGTTTTTAAGTATATTTTTAGATCAGTGAACAAGTTCGCTCATGCTCTTGCAATGGCAACTCGCTCTCAAAGTGGTTCCTATTGTTGGTTGTCTTCTGTTCCTTCATGTATTGAACATCTATTTTAATGAAAGTTTGCTGGTTGGTTTAAAAAAGAAAAACAAAATATAGCATTGACAGGGTAGTTGGGTAAGTACTTGACCTGGAACCACAGGCAAGTAGGCAAACACATGGAAGTCAAACTGTCACATAGCAGTTACATCGACACATTGAAGAGATAAGATAATTAGTGAATAAAACCAATGAAAGAAAGTGAAAAAGAATAATATCAATGCCTGAATTAGTGAGAACAAATTGAATAGACTTTCCATTACATCTGCAAAAGATTGTGCATTCCGGATGGTATAAGATTAGATATTATCTCCCTCCTTTCTCCCTGGGAAGAAGTCTCTTGATTTTCTGTTAAAATTAAAGTTAATACAAAAATCAAAACAAATGCATAAACATATTACAAAATTGAAAAATTTTCAAACAAAACTAATACCTAAATTACTAATTAAGAACAAATTGTTCTCTTTTTTCAGACTCATCATTCTATTCCATTCCTTCTTTGGATGGCGCCCCTCCACCAGGCTCCATTGTTAGACATATAAAATGAAAATCAACCAATAATAAATAGATTTAAAAAAATTTAAAATATTCAACACAACCCACTGTTGAGAACACAAAGGTCACCCTGTTCCAATTCTTTGAACATTTCATCGTAATTTGCAAGTTTTCTGCATTTGTTGATGTTATATTCGGTGAAGTCTTTACCCTTAGGCCCACGATGTTTAATGACATGCAAATCAATTTCATCGTGCATTGCATTTTGGATTCCAATTGGAGTTCCAAATTATATTGGAGATAAATGAGGCCTATGATAAACACGCGTCAAAGCACATCAAAGAGATTGAAGCTTTGTTATGTCTCTGTTGAACTAGTGAATACCTATTGTGTATTTCCAAATGCCGCATCACTTTATCTTCATAATCTAGGAAATGATACTTTTTCCCCCTCAAATTTCCTCACGATATTTTCTGAAAAATTTTGTAGAATAATAAATACTCAAATTATGTTTTTTCCCTCAAATTCTTCACAAAAAGATCTTGCAATGGGGAATCAAAATCTTCCCATATAGTCTTAGTAATTGGGTATCAGAATATCTTGGAATTCATATTAGACTTCGACTTTAACGTTTTGAAGCACAGAAATGTGTTATTAGAATCTGTATTATATAGATATCATCAACAAATCACAAATCTGTAAACGAAGGTGTCGTGGTGTAGTTGGTTATCACGTCAGTCTAACACACTGAAGGTCTCCGGTTCAAGTCCGGGCGACGCCAAATTCTTTTGTGAACAAAACGAAGCGTAACATTAATTTTTTTAAAAAGGGCCCAACCGGGTTCAAACCGGTGACCTCTTGATCTGCAGTCAAATGCTCTACCACTGAACTATGGACCCTAATTTGATGCAAGTTTGTTCTATATAACACTTAATAATTACAATCTTCTCTCATGTAGTGACTCTCCTATATGAGAGGTCATGAGATCGAACCTCTGGCATTTGATTGTCTTAAGCATCTTCAAATCTTGATTGACAAAGCAAGAGAAAAAAAGAAAGAAAGATAGCAGTCGTGGCCGCTACCATCATTAGGCCACTTTCGGAGCAATCCTCCTCTCTCTGACTGGAGCATTTGTTGCTGCCACACACAAATGGTTCCTTGCCGAGATACGATACGAAACCTACTCACCATTACATTAAGAAACATTTAACATTTTTCTTCTTTTTCAAAAAAAAAAAAAAATCTTCAATTTTGTAGTCTGGATTTACTCCGTATTACATTTATCAATGACCAATTAAAATATAAATTTTGTTGAGTTGGACCAAACAATAAAAATCTTGTCCAGATACAAAATAAACTAATATTAGTTATTCTGTTTCTTTAGTTTAGTTTTATTACATTCACCAAACAACAAAATACAATGTTTGATTTTATGTATTTATTTTTATTATAATGAGTTTCAAGTTAAAAATTATTTGTTTACATCTTAATATGCTAATTATTATTAATCTTTATAACTATTATACATTTTAATTTATAATTTTATTTAAATATAAATAAAAATAATAATAATTATCATCACTAAAATAATTTACAGAGTAGTATTTTATAAGAAGTAATTTCGTAATAAAAACATCAATTGATACAATCTCGTATCAAGATAGCACTATTTCGAGTAGGTGTACATTCCATAAATAAGAACAAGAGGGGAGATTCGTGAAAGAAGAGATGAAAAAGACAAATTAAGAAAATAGGGAGATAGTAAAAAGGGACAGAGAAAATATTGAAGGTGAAGAATATATATATAGCACTACTAAGAGTAGAGTCAATATCGCCCCATTGAGACTCGTAGCCTAAATACATTATCATCCATTTGAGAGAGTCACTTTATGCCACTAAATCACATGATCATTAGCAGGGAGTATGAATATATATTCTTAACGACTTACAAATATAACATTTGCCAATTCTCCTACTAAAGTGTTAGACTTTTACTAATTAAGTCATTAAATTATATCTTTTCTTGTATCTTTATCATCCTTGCAGCTTCTCGAAATTGCAATCACGGTAGAATTATTTCCTTTTAAGTCTGCCCGCAGTTTACTTATTGAATATGTTCTTCCAGGGAATGCATTTTTACTTCGAAAAGTGTCAAATAAGACACTAAATTTTTACATATTATACAATTGAATCATCAAACAATAAAAATGTGCAATTAGATCAGACCATTAAAAATGAAAAAATTATGTAAATAACATTTTTTATTGGTTACTTTCAAAATTTCCTTAAATATGATATTGTCAAATTATATATAAAAATTATTTTAATTATTATTTTTAAAAATTAAAAAAAAAAAGTTTTACAAGCTTCTCATCGACTCTCATTGTAATATCAAAAAAACTAAATAAATCTTTTTGAATCAAATCCAAAAAAAAAAATTGAAATACACTCCGATAAATACATTGTATTTTAGAACTTTCAAAGGTGATGGAGTTCCATGCTAATGAATTTTTTTTTAATTTTTTTTTCTGGATCAAAGGGACCGGGGAAACCTTAAAAAAAAAAAAAGAAAAAGAAAGAAAAAGAAAACTGAACTACATAATAACATCTGGCGTGAACCACACAAAGATGATCCTCTTGAAGAATTTGTTGTAGAAGTTTGTACGGGGAAGTAACGCTCTAAGACCATTTAGTAAAAAGTATAGGTGTATGCAAGGAAATCCACAACCCTATTTTACTCTCTATAAAAAATGGAACAAAAGATTATTCCACTATTGATCTAATCCAACATATAAGCGATAAGCAAATTCACAATTGGACCCATAAAGATTCTAAGAACTCTATATCACAGTATGAAGTTAATATCATGGATTCAAAGGAAAGGCGGAAGTATATATACATACACAACAGGGTTTGAAAAAAGCCTGAGGCCACATATATAGTTCGTTAATCAATATGGTGAACTTCAAGACCAATGAACCAAGCACCCAGGGAAACATCTTTCCACTTCCTCCCTTCTCCACTCTTCCTTAAAAAACACATTAAGATCAAATACTTCTTCCTCAAAAGCCACATTAAGATCAAATACTTCTTCCTCCCTCTCTTTCTTAAAAGCCACATTAAGATCAAATACTTCTTTCTCTTTCTCCTTTTCCGGGAGCACTGTGAAGAGATCTCTACTGGAACTCCACCGCCAAGCCCCCAAAGGGTTCACAAACCCTTCCTCTTCCTTTTTGCTTTCAAAAACAACGTCCAATCTCTCAAGGAATGGGTGACTCAGCAGCTTCTCCGCCGTCCATCTTCGTCCTGGCTCTCTATCTAAACACATTTTCAAGAAACTCTTGGCCGAAGGGGAGAAATGCTTTGGTATTTTCATGCCTAACTCGTCTTCGTTGTCAACTTTCCACATGGGTTTCCCGGTCACCATCTCCACGAACATGCACCCCACCGCCCAGATATCCTTCGCCGCCGTGTACGATCTCCCGGCTAAACACTCCGGCGCCGCGTACTGTATCGTCCCGCGATGGGAATCGCCGTAAACATTCGTCTTGTCGGAAAACTTGGCTAGCCCGAAGTCGCAGAGTTTGAGCCGCTTCCAGCCGTGGAACTTTCCCGGAAAGACAAGAACGTTCTGGGGCTTCAAGTCACAGTGGATGATTCCCAGGGTGTGCATGTAATGGATGCCTTTAAGAAGCTGATAAGTGTAAAGTCTAGCCAGATCCTCCGGTATCCCGCCGGTATTCTTGATCAGTTGATGAAGAGTTCTGTTGAGATAAACAACAATAAGAATCTAAAATAATATCAAAACGTAAAGAAAAAATGCCGTGGTTTATCAAATGTCAAATAAATAGGTCAAAACGTAAAGAAAAAATACCCTGGTTTATCAAATGTTAAACAAATAGGGCCGGTCCTGAGGGACCCCTTAGTTTAGATTTTTAAATATAAAAATTATATGTATACAAAAATTCAAAATTATCAATTAATTATTTACAATTAATCTATAAAATCCTTTAATTTTATATATTTAGGACCCCTATTTTTATTTTGTCCCAAGCCTATAAAATGTTAGGACTAACCCTGAATAGAGCCCAAGGTAAATCCAATAACTGAAACTGAAGGGTCAATTTCAGCATCATGCCTAATTGTAATAGTAAAACATTAAATTAACAAAGTACAAAATGATTACCCTCCAGGAGCGTACTCCAGCAAAAGATTGTAGACGTGTTTTCCATGCTCCATGCTTACATCTTCTCCAAAGCATCGAACGATGAAGGGGCAGTCTCTGAGGGCATCCAAGAATGCTCCTTCCCGTTGCAGGGAACATGAGCACTGGATAGCAGCGGACTTCACCGCCATCTTCATTTCCCCGGCGGGTTTAAGAACGGCTAAGTGGACCTGTCCATATGATCCAGATCCTAGAAAACGTTGTTTCTCCCACACCGTCATAGCGAACAGATTGTAAGTGAATCGGAAATTAAATTATCCAAGCTAAGGGAGACGATGTAAAAGTGAGTATTGAGAAGAAGTAGTGATATATAGTATCCCTAATCCCCCACTCCTTCTGGGAGTGCGAATTATAAAGGATAACCCAATTCCAGTTGGAGTAGGAGTACGTGCATTATATTCAAGTAGGGTATGGTATTTGCAATGCATGAAACTAAAAAAAAAATATCTTCAACCTCAGCTCTTTCTTGGCACATGCATATCATTCATTTGACTTATCTTCTAGGCCAAGTAATTAATGTGTCATGCATATATAGTCTATAAGTTATGTATATATTTCATTCAACTTATAACTTATTTTAAGTTATACATGGGTTAATATATTATAAAATAATGATAAATTTAAAATAATATTTAATTCATCATATGTATTTTATGTGTCTGATTTGATTAACGATGTTTAATTGAATTTAATTATCATTCAATTTTGTCTTTCAAGATTTAATTTTAGTATTAATTTTGAAAAATTCTTGCAATTGACATTTTTAACCTGTAATTAATCATATGAGGTCCTATTTGGTAAATAATCAATCTATCAGTTAATTTTGACTTATTTGACCACCATTAATTGTTTGACTTGGTTAAAAAATCAATATAAGTGTTTGATTAACAAGTTTTTTGTAACTCTCAAATGCTAAAACTCAAAAGGCTATTCAAATCAGTCTTTTTAATTAACTTTTTGAGAAAAGAAATTATACCAAACAGATATCAACGAACAACTAATTTACTAAACATTTTTCTAAAATCAGCTAATGTTATCAACTAATCATACATTCTAACAGCTATTAGCTATCAACCATTTATCAAGTTTGTATTAAATTAACAATTCTAATACTGTTTTCAAAAAAAAAAAACAATTCTAATACTAAAAACTAAAAAGTTTAGGAACAGTGCTGGAAATCAGGTTTCTGATGCTGTTGCTGCTTTTCTCCACCTGTAGAATGGTTTGTATCTTTGGTATTTGAGCTGCAACTATCGGAGTTTACATTTGATCCTTCAGAGTCTTGCTTCCCATATCCAAATGTTTCTTTTACCTACAAATAATAGAGACTACTAAATTATTCACTACTCAGTAAACAACACTCTACACAGGAGCAAGGCAAACTTGAAATCTACAAATTAAACCTCTTCCTTAGCAGCAGAAACCTACAGTTGAACATGTAAGAAAATCAAATTAAAGGCAACAACTAGCAGACCAATATTGACATTAGAATCCTTTTCACCCTTTGACACAGAAACACACTCAAAATAGACATCTTGAGAACTGATTTAACAGTTTTACAAGATTCATTACATTATTGGCAACTTCCACTCAAATTTCACTTGCATAATTGCATTTTAATTCATAACCTACCTTGCTTTTAGATCTTCTTTGACTCCTTGAAGCTCTTCTGCTTTATCTTTCAGTTCTTTGACTGACTGCTGAAATTATATTCCTTGTTTCTGCAACCCAGAAAATTCAGAAAGAGTTGATAAGTTTAAACATGATGGCAAATATGAAAGCTCTGTGTTGAAATTGAGGGATTGAAAGACCTGGCGGGTGGAGAATAACCCGCCAGATAACGGAAGCAAAGTATGTAAGAAAACCAGAGAATAATATAATATATGAATGTATTATAATGAAAGAGTACAATAGGGTTCTTCTCTATGCCTCTATATATACTAAACTAGCTACCAAATCTACCATAATAGGAATAGGTAACCCTAATAGGAATAGGAAACTAAGTCCAGCCTACTAGGAGTTTCCTAATATTGAATAATAGTTTCATAATATTCAACACTCCCCCTCAAGCTGGAACATTTGAAAGTTCCAAGCTTGAATCAAAACAAACACTCTGCCTCACTCAAAATTACAAATGAAAATTAAAAACAACTAGAGGATAAAAGTGCTGGATGGCTTCAGAGGGACAATGCTATACACAATCCTTGGAAATGCATCAAGGGCAAAGCTTGTCACGAACATCCTTGGGAATAATGGCTCCAAGGGTAAACACGAACACCACCACAACAACATAAGCACTCTAGGATTGATGGCTTCAAAAGAGATTGCGCTATGCCTGACTCTTCCTTGGGAATGAAGACGAATGCACCAAGAATGAAGCTGAACATGATCTTGGGAATGAGCACACCGAGGATGGAGTTGAACACGAACCTCGGGAATGGAGATGAACACACCAAGGATAGAGTAGGACATGCTAACAAAGCCTTCATTGAACTTCATTGAGAGCGGTAGAGGCGAAAAGGGAGCAAAGAATAGCAAAGGATGCAGTAGAGCCCATAGTAATGAAGATAAACCCAAAGCGACAAGATAAAGATAACCGAGAAAACAAAGTAAAATAAGTAAACTAGAACACCGTTTGATTATAGATAGTCACACTCCCCCTTACGGCCTTACTTGAAACATGGGAAATAATCAAAGCTTTTATAGTAGTGCTGAACCATCCATGGGATAAGGCATACCGGAGATAAAGGAATAGCACGGTTATACCAAAAACACAAACACCATGGAAAGAAGACAAGAAGTTCGGCAACAAACCCAAAGAAGCTTTCAAATTTCACCAAAAAGTCGAAAGAAGGCCAAAACAGCAATCTCAAGGGGTGGTTTTAGACATTGACCGGCGAGGTTGACCGGAGTTGACCGTTGACCGGCGTTGACTGGCCGTTGACCGGCGACCAACGAAGGATCTGAAAACACCGTCAGAAGCGTCTCGTCGATACGAAACCAGTGGTGGTGACAGCGACTCGATCGGACTCCGGAGGAAAGAGATCTGGCCAAAAAACCTCCTAGGGTTCCGACGACGGTGGCGGCGCGTGCGGCGGCGGATGACGGCCGGGTTTGGAGCAGATTACTCGCGATGACGTTCCTGAGTGGCCTGTGGTGTTAGATTGGAGAAAACACCACGACGCGAGGTTGGAACGCGAAACGGCGGTGATCTGCTGGTTTTCCGGCGAGGCGCGGCGGCGACGGCGACTGCTACGGCGGCGGCGGTGGGAATAAGGTCCTAGGGTTTAGGCTCTGATACCACGTTGAAATTGAGGGATTGAAAGACCTGGCGGGTGGAGAATAACAACCACCCGCCAGATAGCGGAAGCAAAGTATGTAAGAAACCAGAGAATAATAAAATATATGAATGTATTATAATGAAAGAGTACAATAGGGTTCTTCTCTATGCCTCTATATATACTAAACTAGCTACCAAATCTACCATAATAGGAATAGGTAACCCTAATAGGAATAGGAAACTAAGTCCAGCCTACTAGGAGTTTCCTAATATTGAATAATAGTTTCATAATATTCAACACTCTGAAATGGGACATCTACACAATCCTATAAAAATATGGCAAGCCAAATCCTTGAAGTTATTAGATATAAATAAGGATCAGAATATCCCAGCACACTTTATTTTCAGCAGCAAAATGATGCCATTTTGGTGCGGTATATATATTTTTTCTTCGCATAATTGAAGTCTAAAGATACATAGAGGAAATTTACCATCCTATCAAATTATGAATAGAACCCCTACCCAATTTCCCATATCAGCCAATGTATGTATTTAATTTACACACATATAGATATCTGTATGCACTTCAAAAAAAAAAAAAAGAGTTCATGCAAGGGGCATCTATCTGTTCCAATTTCCAAATAAAGACCCACCAAGTAGAGGTATTGGTCATAAACCCTAGGACAATCTGCATAAATTTACTCGTCCACACAACTAAGAAAAAAAGCTCCTCCTAAAATTTACTCCACCTAAGTATGAACCAAAATTCAGAAACCTTCCTATTTTAATTTTACCAGATAACTAGGCATTCTAAAGCAAAGCAATTAAAATGAAATTTTCTCTGTTTCACTTCATTCTCTCTATTAACGACGAAAGCAACAGGAAGCCCCAACAACTTGAACAAGCAATAGTTGATCTTGCTAGCACAGGCTCTCAGCATGCATTTCCCATAAATAAATAATTAATTGGAGCATCATTTAATACACTATTGTAAATACACACATATATATAGATATCTGTATGCATAAATACAAACTGAAGGAAAATTAAAATCACACATCTATAAAACTAACAGAATGCACCATCCATTTCAAGGGATAAACACTGCAAATAGAAATGCTGCCTTATCCCATCACAGCATAACAGGCCAGTTGATTCAGAAAACTAGCAGTAGTGCAGAAAAGAATGAATGGGTTAAAACATGGAGACTTACTTCCATATCCATGTCATCCATTATTGGATCGTCCTCCCTCTGGCGCTTCTCCCTCTGTAAATCTGTATAATAAGTAGATTTTTTAAGGGAATCCGTTACAACTTCAGAATAAGGCTCAGTCCATGGATTCTGCCCTGGGACCTTAACAAAGATGAGAAATGCTTAGCTAATATCTAAGTTGAATTAATAGAATCAATTTTTTAGCTAACTTAAAAACAAGCACTTGAATTAATAGAATCAATTTAGGCTGCTTTTCTCATTAGCGCTGAAATAACAAATAATGACATAGGACTCACAGGGACACAATACAACAAGCGACGTTCCCAAACTCGGATGTCAGGTGAATCACTCATTGGAAATTGAGAAACATCAGCAAACTTAATAGTTCTCCAAGCTTCCCCATCCTTTTAACAAAAGAATGGGCAAAGTCAGTACTTCTCCATCAACTATAACAATACAGTAAAGAAAAAAGAGGCATTTGGGTATATAAAGAGAAAGAAAGAGGACAACAATTGATACCTTTTATGCTCCAACATAAAATTCATTACCCAGCATGTCTTGGATCATTCCCAGAATCCACCTAATTGTTGAACGATTAAGCATTGGTACCTATTCCATCAAAAGATAATAGCAAAGATTTAGTGACATTCCATGCAAGCATAAAGAAGCTAAGAAATTTCTCATTACCATCACTAAGTGCAATACTCTGGATTAGACAGTCGCTACACTAATGACTTAGATTCTACACAAAATCAATAAACAAATTTCTCAGCTCAAAGCCTCAATTTCTCAAAATCAGATCTAATGAATAACATAGAATAGCAAATTGGAAATCGCCTTAAACAGAGAGGAAATCTTCTTCAAATCAAGGGCAGGAATATCAAGAACATGAATATTTCATCAACAATATGATAAATCACGAATGCTAAGAAACACCTACATAGAATTCTGGAAGTGAATTCTCGTTGGCCGTCACAAGGGAGAGGAGTCATCGTCTGCTGCTCGCAAAGTCGCAAGGAAAGCGAATCCTCATCGGCGTCCTCGTTGGCTGCTATGAAAGTCGCAAGGAATGGGAATCAGATAGCTAATTGTTAGGGCTTCAAGTGTGAATGGTAATTGTTCAAGCCTTAAACTTGAAGAGAGACAGAGAGCGAGAGCGAGAGCGAGAGCAGGAGTGAAAGCACTGAGAGGGATGAGAGCTGAGCCATGGAAATTAAATGACAGTGTGGCACTGTGTGTTAACCCTTAAAAAGAAATTTAAAACATTTAGTGGTCGGAAAAGAAAATTAATTTAAAATATTCAACCGGGCCAAAAATATTTTCAACCACTCTTCAAGAGTAGTGAGAAATTAAACCTCAACAAGGCTTCCTAAAGTTGAATGTGATGGAGCCTTAGATAAACCCTGCCCAGTTTTCCATGTCAACCAATGTATAGCTATAGAGTAATGTATAAACTCCTCCTTTATTTTTCCTAATAATTTTTCCATTTATTCTGATGTAGCATTATCTTTAGTAGTTAAATTTATTTTTTTTAATTAGTAGGAAGGTCAGTCAATTGTTGACAACCAATAAATAAAAATCATATCAAAGGTAAATGTTTGGGAGAGAAATACATGAGGAGAAAAGAACATTTTTCAATGTATATATTTAATTTACAAATACATAATGTTCAAAAATATTAATTTACCATCTATCTATCAATAAAAACCCATATACCCAGTTTTCCATAGCCAAAAACCAATTGTTATACGGTAGACATGGTCATAAAATAATAATAATAATAATAATAATAATAATAATAATAATAATATCTCGCATAAAGAAGCTAAGAAATTTCTCATTACCATCACTAAGTGCATGCACTACTCTGGATTAGACCGTCGCTACACCAATGACTTAGATTCTACACAAATCAATAAACAAATTTCTCAGCTCAAAGCCTCAATTTCTCAAAATCAGATCTAATGAATAACATAGAATAGCAAATTGGAAATCCTCTTAAACAGAGAGGAAATCTTCTTCAAATCAAGGGCAGGAATATCAAGAACATGAATATTTCATCAACAATATGATAAATCACGAATGCTAAGAAACACCTACCTAGAATTCTGGAAGTGAATTCTCGTTGGCCGTCACAAGGGAGAGGAGTCATCGTCTGCTGCTCGCAAAGTCGCAAGGAAGGGAATCCTCATCGGCATCCTCGTTGGCTGCTATGAAAGTCGCAAGGAATCGGAATCAGATAGCTAATTGTTAGGGCTTCAAGTGTGAATGGTAATTGTGAAGAGAGACAGAGAGCGAGAGCAGGAGTGAAAGCACTGAGAGGGATGAGAGCTGAGCCATGGAAATTAAATGACAGTGTGGCACTGTGTGTCTAACCCTTAAAAAGAAATTAAAAACATTTAGTGGTAGGAAAAGAAAATTAATTTAAAATATTTAACCGGGTCAAAAATATTTTCAACCACTCTTCAAGAGTAATAGAAATTAAAAATCTCAACAAGGCTTCCTAAAGTTGAATGTTGATGCCTGCCCAGTTTTCCATGTCAACCAATGTATAGGCTATAGAGCAATGCTATAAACTCCTCATTTATTTTTCTTAATAATCTTTCTATTTATTCTAATGTAGCATTATCTTATTGGTAGTTAAATTTATTTATTTAAATTAGTAGGAAGGTCAGTTAATTCATTGACAACCAATAAATAAAAATCATATCAAGAGGTAAATGTTTGGAGGAGAAATACATGAGGGGAAAAGAACATTTTTCCAATGTATATATTTAATTTACAAATACATAATGTTCAAAAATATTAATTTACCATCCTATCAATAAAAACCTATCAATAAAAACCCATATACCTAGTTTTCCATGTCAGCCAAAAAACCAATTGTTATACAGTAGACATGGTATAAATAATAATAATAATAATAATAATAATAATAATAATAATAATATCTCCAAAAGTTATATATGTACTTAAGGTGCGCCATTTAAAAACTTTAGGTGCGTGCACGTTTGAGTTCTTAAGGTGTTTTGTTTGTGTGTTTAAGATGCACGTGATTTTTTGTATACTTAAGTTGCGCCATTTTGATGTTTCAAGTGCATGGTTTGTTTATTAATTTTATAAACAATTTCTTGAATTCCTTTATGTTGTCTGTCATCCCAGGTGCTCGGATGAGGGGAGAATGCACGTTTTTTTTTTAATTTTCATTGATCTTGATCCAAGATCAATGGCTCAAATCTAACCTCATTTTTTACCTGGGAGCAATTCCGCACCTGAACATTTTCCTATATATATACACTAATATGGGACCAAAAAAAAAAAGTTAGGTCTATAATGGGTAAAAAAATAATGGTAAAATTATTAAATCAAATGAATGCTTCGTTAGATTTTTATTTTTCTTTGAAATTTCCCTAAATTATCCACACTGTTAACTTTTTTTTGTTAAAAATTATATTCTCCGTAAACTTGACCCTATTATGCTCCTCCTCCGTGTATTCGCAAATTAAAATTGCTAGGTTTTAGACGCCTTCCTCCTCAGTGCAAGAAACCAAAACAAACTTTGGTCTTCCAGTCTTCTATTCTAAAACCCTTGCAGTGAATCGGAGGAGCGATCAAGCAGGATGGACAAGTGCATGATTGGCGACATGGACAATCTTCCCAAGGAAGATAAGATTCGTATGTCCGCCATACGAATTCGTGACAAGTTCTTCCTCAGCTCTTTCTTTGTATGTGTGTATGTGTAGAAACTTATCAGGTATGCATTGTGTTAATACGCTTCTGAAGAACAACTCTTTATAATAACATCTGGCGTGAACCACACAAAGATGATCCTCTTGAAGAATTTGTTGTAGAAGTTTGTACGGGGAAGTAACGCTCTAAGACCATTTAGTGAAAAGTATAGGTGTTTGCAAGGAAATTCACAACCCTATTTTACTTTCTATAAAAAATGGAACAAAAGATTATTCCACTATTGATCTAATCCAACATATACGCGATAAGCAAATTTACAATTGGACCCATAAAGATTCTAAGAACTCAGTATATACATACACAACAGATTGGGTTTGAAAAAAGCCTGTGATCGGAAAAGCAAAACGAAAACATCACTGAAGGCCACATAGTTTAATTCGTTCATCAATATGGTCAACTTCAAGACCAATGAACCAAGCACCCAGGGAAACATCTTTCCTCTTCCTCCCTCTTCCACCCTTCCTTAAAAAACACATTAAGATCAAATACTTCTTCCTCAAAAGCCACATTAAGATCAAATACTTCTTCCTCCCTCTCTTCCTTAAAAGCCACATTAAGATCAAATACTTCTTTCTCTTTCTCCTTCTCCGGGAGCACTGTGAAGAGATCTCTACTGGAACTCCACCACCAAGCCCCCAAAGGGTTCACAAACCCTTCCTCTTCCTTTTTGCTATCAAAAACAACGCCCAATCTCTCAAGGAATGGGTGACTCAGCAGCTTCTCCGCCGTCCATCTTCGTCCTGGCTCTCTATCTAAACACATTTTCAAGAAACTCTTGGCCGAAGGGGAGAAATGCTTTGGTATTTTCATGCCTAACTCGTCTTCGTTGTCAACTTCCCACATGGGTTTCCCGGTCACCATCTCCACGAACATGCACCCCACCGCCCAGATATCCTTCGCCGCCGTGTACGATCTCCCGGCTAAACACTCCGGCGCCGCGTACTGTATCGTCCCGCGATGGGAATCGCCGTAAACATTCGTCTCGTCGGAAAACTTGGCTAGCCCGAAGTCGCAGAGCTTGAGCCGCTTCCAGCCGTGGAACTTTCCCGGGAAGACAAGAACGTTCTGGGGCTTCAAGTCACAGTGGATGATTCCCAGGGTGTGCATGTAATGGATGCCTTTAAGAAGCTGATAAGTGTAAAGTCTAGCCAGATCCTCCGGTATCCCGCCGGTATTCTTGATAAGTTGATGAAGAGTTCTATTGAGATAAACAACAATAAGAATCTAAAATAATATCAAAACTTAAAGAAAAAATGCCGTGGTTTATCAAATGTCAAACAAATAGGTCAAAACGTAAAGAAAAAATACCCTGGTTTATCAAATGTTAAACAAATAGGGCCGGTCCTGAGGGACCCCTTAGTTTAGATTTTTAAATATAAAAATTATATGTATACAAAAATTCAAAATTATCAATTAATTATTTACAATTAATCTATAAAATCCTTTAATTTCATATATTTAGGACCCCTATTTTTATTTTGCCCCAAGCCTATAAAATGTTAGGACTGACCCTGAATAGAGCCCAGGGTAAATCCAATAACTGAAACTGAAGGGTCAATTTCAGCATCATGCCTAATTGTAATAGTAAAACATTAAATTAACAAAGTACAAAATGATTACCCTCCAAGAGCATACTCCAGCAAAAGATTGTAGACGTGTTTTCCATGCTCCATGCTTACATCTTCTCCAAAGCATCGAACGATGAAGGGGCAGTCTCTGAGGGCATCCAAGAACGCTCCTTCCCGTTGCAGGGAACATGAGCACTGGATAGCAGCGGACTTCACCGCCATCTTCATTTCCCCGGCGGGTTTAAGAACGGCTAAATGGACCTGTCCATATGATCCAGATCCTAGAAAACGTTGTTTCTCCCACGCCGTCATAGCGAACAGATTGTAAGTGAATCGGAAATTAAATTATCCAAGCTAAGGGAGACGATGGAGAAGTGAGTATTGAGAAGAAGTAGTGATATATAGTATCCCTAATCCCCCACTCCTTCTGGGAGTGCGAATTATAAAGGATAACCCAATTCCAGTTGGAGTAGGAGTACGTGCATTATATTCAAGTAGGGTATGGTATTTGCAATGCATGAAACTAAAAAAAAAAATATCTTCAACCTCAGCTCTTTCTTGGCACATGCATATCATTCATTTGACTTATCTTCTAGGCCAAGTAATTAATGTGTCATGCATATATAGTCTATAAGTTATGTATATATTTCATTCAACTTATAACTTGTTATACATGGGTTAATATATTATAAAATAATGAAATTTAAAATAATATTTAATTCATCATATGTATTTTATGTGTCTGATTTGATTAACGATGTTTAATTGAATTTAATTATCATTCAATTTTGTCTTTCAAGATTTAATTTTAGTATTAATTTTGAAAAATTCTTGCAATTGACATTTTTAACCTGTAATTAATCATATGAGGTCCTATTTGGTAAATAATCAATCTATCAGTTAATTTTGACTTATTTGACCACCATTAATTGTTTGACTTGGTTAAAAAATCAAGAGCAAATTGCCATTTTGGTCCACGGACTATAGGGGTATTGTTAATTGCAGTCCACGACTTTCAAAACTGTTAATTGCATACCATGACTATTCAATTTTTATCAATTTTGATCACTCCGGCCAAATGTCGCTGAAAGTTAAAATAATGAGGATATTTTAGTCATTTCACATATTTATCTTCTTCTCCGACGAACTAATTTTTGCTCTTCCGCCGGAGGAGCAAAAATTGGTTCGCTTGAGAAGAAGATAAATATGTCAAAAATCAATATAAGTGTTTGATTAACAAGTTTTTTGTAACTCTCAAATGCTAAAACTCAAAAGGCTATTCAAGTTTGTATTAAATTAACAATTCTAATACTAAAAAGTTTAGGAACAGTGCTGGATATCAGGTTTCTGATGCTGTTGCTGCTTTTCTCCACCTGTAGAATGGTTTGTATCTTTGGTATTTGAGCTGCAACTATCGGAGTTCACATTTGATCCTTCAAGTCTTGCTTCCCATATCCAAATGTTTCTTTGACCTACAAATAATAGAGACTACTAAATTATTCACTACTCAGTAAACAACACTCTACACAGGAGCAAGGCAAACTTGAAATGGTCATAAACCCTAAGACAATCTGCATAAATTCACTCGTCCACACAACTAAGAAAAAAGGCTCCTAAAATTTACTCCACCTAAGTATGAACCAAAATTCAGAAACCTTCCTATTTTAACTTTACCAGATAACTAGGCATTCTAAAGCAAAGCAATTAGAAATTTAGAATGAAATTTTCTCTGTTTCACTTCATTCTCTCTATTTATGACGATAGCAACAGGAAGCCCCAACAACTTGAACAAGCTATAGTTGATCTTGCTATAGTTCACTTCATTCCAAATGTTTCTTTGACCTACAAATAATAGAGACTACTAAATTATTCACTACTCAGTAAACAACACTCTACACAGGAGCAAGGCAAACTTGAAATGGTCATAAACCCTAAGACAATCTGCATAAATTCACTCGTCCACACAACTAAGAAAAAAGGCTCCTAAAATTTACTCCACCTAAGTATGAACCAAAATTCAGAAACCTTCCTATTTTAACTTTACCAGATAACTAGGCATTCTAAAGCAAAGCAATTAGAAATTTAGAATGAAATTTTCTCTGTTTCACTTCATTCTCTCTATTTATGACGATAGCAACAGGAAGCCCCAACAACTTGAACAAGCTATAGTTGATCTTGCTAGCACAGGCTCTCAGCATGCATTTCCCATAAATAAATAATTAATTGGAGCATCATTCAATACACTATTGTAAATACACACACATATAGATATCTGTATGCATAAATACAAACTGAAGGAAAATTAAAATCACACATCTATCAAACTAACAGAATGCACCATCCATTTCAAGGGATAAACACTGCAAATACAAATGCTGCCTTATCCCATCACAACATAACAGGCCAGTTGATTCAGAAAACTAGCAGTAGTGCAGAAAAGAATGAATGGGTTAAAACATGGAGACTTACTTCCATATCCACGTCATCCATTATTGGATATTGGATCGTCCTCCCTCTGGCGCTTCTCCCTCTGTAAATCTGTATAATAACTAATAAGTAGATTTTGTAAGGTAATCCATTACAACTTCAGAAGAAGGCTCAGTCCATGGATTCTGCCCTGGGACCTTAACAAAGATGAGAGCTAATATCTAAGTTGAATTAATAGAATCAATTTTTTAGCTAACTTAAAAACAAGCACTTGAATTAATAGAACCAATTAATCATATTAGGAGGTAAATATTTGCAGGAGAAATACATGAGGGAAAAAGAACATTTTTCCAATGTATATATTTAATTTACAAATATATAATGTTCAAAAGTATTAATTTACCATCCTATCAATAAAAACTCATATACCCAGTTTTCCATGTCAGCCAAAAAAAAACCAATTGTTATACGGTGGAACATGGTCAAAATAATAATAATAATATCTCCAAAAGTTATGTACAAACTAACCATGGCAGCGAAATGTATAGAGCATGTCATTCATAGAAGGAAACAAAAGGATTTGATTTCAATAGTAAAAATACAATAAGATGAGAATCATTTTTGCAGGAGAGCAAACAAGTAATGCCTTGACAAAAAATATTTCATTCCTCCGGCCTTGGTGTGGAGAATTTTGTGTGTGCTCCAAACTAAGCCGTTCCTTCCAAAACATCGGGACAATGTCGTCACCAATTGGCTTCATTCCATCAACCTTCCAAAAATAATTTGGGACAAAATTGTATTAGGAAATGCAAAACAATACAAACCATCATAACTTCACTCTAAGGTAGTTGTGAAAATGAATATTATCAATAAGCATATCTCAAGTTGCCACAAGATTGGGTGCACACACTGACACACAGCAACTGAATGAATGCAGAGATTTTCAATTCATAGAAACCATTTTCAAAATAGAAACTTGTTTGTTCAATGGAAATATACTCACTAGACAATAATAATTTTCATTTTTGTGGAGGCAAAGGGAAGATCCAAAAGCTCCTGCATAACTCCAGTAGAGTCCTTTTTTCTGTAATGTTTCTCACGAACAATGACAACCTTTTCAAGCGTTGATAAACTGGCAAGTAGCTCCTTAATGAAAAGCTTTTCAATTTGCAACCCTTGAAATGACATAAACTTCAAAGCATTGAGCATCTTATTTGTTAGAGAAACAACATGAAGTTCTGACAAGATGTCCATACGTTTAGTAGCCATAGAATCAAACTATAGACAAGCATCAAATACAGAGAAAAGAAAACTCAATCAGATCAACATTTACACAACAAAATTGTATTACAGAAACACAAATACAGAAACAACTAAACTTTCAGTGAACAAATGAATTATTTATCCATGAATATGAAGATTACCCATGGCAATTTGATATCGAGTTTGCGTAACTTAGGGCATAATTGCAGCAAATGAACAAACACAGAAGATGATCTGTCACTTTTGGTATAGAATTCTTGGTCACATGAAAGCTTAAGGTATTCCACATTAAGATGAAATCCCATCCTAGAGAATTCTTTAAGTCCCTTGAAAAGCAAACAGAAAGAAAGTGGAATCAATTCCCTTTTAAAAAAATTATAAATAAACAATAGTCATTTAAAAAAAAAAAAAGTATGGCTAAATACCTGGAGATGACCACCCAAATCAAGAGTAGAAATAGATCTCAAGTCCAAGTTAACCGGGAGAAATTTGCCCCTCACGGTAGATGAGCAAAATTCAATTGTTAAACTACATAGCTTTGGAGCAGTAATGTCAAAATGAAATATGTCACAACAATGGATAAATGACAACTTCTCGAGTACAGGAACGTCAATAGCACAATCTAGACAATTTATAGGACCAAAGTCAACCATCTCAAAGCAAAGTGAAGCAACATTAGGAAATATGCAAGGGAAATTCATTGGTTCAACAACGACACTGTAAAGATGCACTCTCTTAAGTGTTGAGCAAGAAAATACGCAGCCCGGCAACCTGTATGCTTCTTTGTCAAAACGAATGTAGATTTCTTCAACACCTTTCCGTGTGACTAAAAGTAGCCATTGGTCGAAGTCATAAGACCGAGACCTAATTGCACGTATCCCAACACTATAAAAACTCAGAACAAATTTCTGAATAGTTCCATTATGCAGCAGAAGAATTTTGTTGATCACGTATAAACTCACTGCTGATTTCTTGGCATACTTGATAGCATGGCGATGTTTTTTATACATATAACAAAAGAACCCATGATCAAAATTGAGTTGGGTAAGACTAAACCAAACATCTCTCCAAATGGAGGATAACACGGAGGTTTTAGCAGCATCTTTAATCGGCAAAAATCCCAAGATGTGGTCAAGTATATCAGAGGGAAATTGACTGATTCTATCTCTTGATCTCCCCCGCGCCATAATCCAATAACCTAAACCTATGGAAATTAACTAACAAATGAATCAAAATTTAAAACAGTCCAAAAATGGGCTAACTTGGCCATAGTAATTAAATTGCAACTCTTAAACACAGACAGGTTTATAGGAATATGCCAAACATCATACATGGACTATGCAGAGTAGAAATGAGAAACAACGAATTCAAAACACACAAATTTCTAGTATTCAAATTTTGTAAACCTAAACTTTTAATCCCAAACTTTTAAAATCAGAACTTAATCCACATTGCTTTAAAATCCAGAAGAATGTATACTGTATACATACATACATACATAGGGTTTGAGAAAAACCTGAATCCAACCGCTGAAAGAGAAGCAGCGGAGGAGGAGAACCGTTTGAGCAGCGCCGAAACAGAAGATTCAAAATTTAATTTCACTAACGTCGTATTATTGCCATATTTACTCTCCAATTTTTAATTTGATTATATTTAGCTCCATATATGCCTTTGTTGATATGGTCGCGTTTGGTTCTCTATTACTCCGTAGTCCGTACAATTTGTATCCTAATGGCTTTAATTTTTAAGATAATTTGGCAATTTTAACCATCTGTACCTATCTAAAAAATGTTAATAAATGACATGATAAATGATATCATATATTAAACTGTTTTTTTATTACGAGTTTAAAAATAATATTCAAATAAGTCACTGAATTGCATGTTATAATGCAATTATGCAACCAAAATTTAAAAAAGTGCAATTAAATTATTAAATTAACCAATTTTGTGTAATTCGGTAAAATCCTTTACTATTCGGTTACCAATCGCCACATAATTTTTTTTAAATACTAAATTTTAAATATATGTTAATAATTTAAAAAAATTAATTAAAACACACACGCGCTCCACTCCATTTTTACGTCTCTAGCCAAACAAAGAGTATTGGTCTTCGTCTCTGGCCAGAGATGAAGACCACGTCTTTGATTGTATGCCTCCTAAATTTGTGTCTCAGCAAAGAGAGAATTTGCCTTCTAAATTTGTACTCAAGAAAGGGATACTATTTTTTATAAAAGTTTATGTATAAATATCTCAAAAATCTTGGGCCCTAAGATGAATTTGAAAAATGAGTGACAAAATTTCTGTTACTAAACTTGATACTTTATAGCAACATTTTTTGCAAGTCACAACTTTTTGACAATCGATCTGAACCTCCGTATTTCAACAAGTCTACTAGAATTACATTCATTTAAAGATACTCACTTCCATTCACCACTCATGAATGAGTTTGAATGTAAAAATTTGACCAATAACAACAAGGTGGTGTCTAAGCATGATTAGGCCTAATATATTAACAAGCTTTGAAATAAAATGTATATACAATTAGAGTGGTGTGATGAATTAAAAAACCAAAAAAAAAAAATAAAAAAAATAGTAAGCTCCAAAAGATATATACAAGCTAACCATGGCACATTGCAAAAGCTATAGAGCATATCATTCATAGAAGGAAACAAAAGGATTTGAGTCCAATAGTAAAAATACAACAAGATTTTTAAAAGAAAATCATTTTTACTTTTCTAAGAAACGAAGAAAATTCAAAACATCTTGCAAACAATGGGTATGAACAATGGCAACCTTCTCGAGTGTTAAAAAGAGAGCGTAGGAAAGCAAACAAGTAATGGCTTGACAAAAACTATTTCTTTCCTCGAACCTCAGTGCGGAGAATTTTGTGTGTGACCCAAACTATGTCGTTACTTCCAAAACATCGGGACAATGTCGTCACCATTTGGCTTCATTCCATCAACCTTCCAAAAATAATTTGGGACAAAATTGCATTAGGGAATGAAAAACAATACAAACAATCAAAACTTCACTGAATAAGATAGCTGTGAAAATGAATATTATCAATAAGCATATCTCAAGTTGCCACAAGATTAGGCACCCACACAGCAACTGAATGGAATGTAGAGATTTTCATAGAAACCATTTCCAAAATAGAAACTTGTTTGTTCAATGGAAATATACTCACTAGACAATAATAATTTTCGTTTTTGTGGAGGCAACATGAAGATCCCAAAGCTCCTGCATAATTTC
>CP025650.1:8795065-8820405 GCA_003576665.1 Ipomoea trifida
TTCTAACTACATGAAGGATCGAAAATAGTAAAATACTGATCACTTTTCAACTACCATATATAGATGGAGGTTGAAGAAGTTTATTTTTTAAATCTTAATTTTTTTACTACTTTTCAAATGGCTGGAAAAGCTATGGCGGCGCATGATTTTTGTTTAATATATTTTTTTCCAATGTTTTTTCTGGCCATGGTAAAGACTCAAAACAGATAATACTTTAGCAAATGTCTGTACATTTATATTCATATATTATATGCTCAACAAGTTCAATACCGAACACTGATAATGATCCTATTTGGTAAATGACTGTTAGTTGATTGGATTAGAAGGTATAACTAGTTGATAACATTAGTTGTTTGGTATAATTTTTTCTCAAAAAGTTAATTGAAAAAGTTGTTTTGAGCAACATTTTGAAGTTACAACAATTTGATTAATCAAACATTTATATTGATTTTTTAACCAAGTCAAATAGCTAATAGTGATCAAATAAGCAAAATTAACTGATAGGCTAACTATTTTACCAGGTCCAATATGGGTCTCGCATCATTATATCAACTAGTCAACCCCAAATTTGTAGTACATTTTGGAAGGCATTGTGATAATGGGCATTTGTTTTAGAGTTTGAACAGAAAATACATACAAAAGGATTTTCAAATCTAATGTTTCTGGATTACAAATTGGCCCAATATATATAAACTTAATACTAATGACAAATTAAAGCAATTAAAACCATTAATGTGTGAATCTCTAAAGCACTTAATGTGTGAGTGCATGCAGGTGATTCCACTTTAATTTGGCAAGGTCAAGTCAGTTGCTCGATCTTTACCTGATGCTAATGAAGATTTTGGAAATTGGCTTGCTGGTTGTTTTTCCGGAATCTGGTGAAGCTAGCTTTGGTGTGGTAATTAAAGACAGCCAAGAATGGTCCAATTAGATGCTTAATTGATGCTAGTTGAGGCTGTTGCTATTAAGGAAGCTCTCTCTTGGGCCAAAGATAGAGGCTTTCGGAAGATGGTGGTTTGTTCTGATTGCTCAACGGTTCACTGTCGGATCAATCTTTTGCAGGGTGTGTTATTAGTGAATACCGTGAGCATAAACGACACTTTGACTCAGTGTCTATTCAGTTTATTTCGAGATCAGTGGATAAGTCTGCCAATACTTTAGCAAGGGCTTCTCGTTCTCAACTTGGGCCTTCCGTTTGGTTATTTTCTATTCGGTCTTGTATTGAACTCTTAGCTTGATTTAATTATAATCTAAGTTTTGTTTTCAAAAAAAAAAAAAAAAAAAAAGCAAAACCATTTAATTGGCAAAATAATGAAAATACATTAATACGAATTGGGATGATGGTTGGATTTTAACTATTTATATTTGAAAAGGAAAAGTATACAAAATTCTTTAAATTAAAAAGTCAACAAAAGTTCATAACTTTTTGAATACGACTTTTTAAAATTCTTAATCGACCACCGATTTTTAAAGATTTAAACTATTTAAAAATCTTGATTGAATACCTCATGAACGTATTTAAAAATCTATAAAAATCAGGATTGAATAGACCCTTTAAGGGTCAAAGTCATAAGACCGATACCAATGTGTACATATCCCAACATTTAAAGATCGAGAACAAACTTTCGAATAATTCCTTTGCGTTTGGAGAAGAATTTTGTTGATTACACATCTGTATGGTTATTATTTAGATTTCATTTAATATCCTTGCCTTAGCTTACACTTACAGTGGTGATAATTAATTTCCATAATTCATTTTTGCATTCATCAGAGTTATGTTACAAGAACAAGAAATATTTTAAAAAAAAAAAAAAAAAAAAAAAAAAAAAAAAAAAGAAGAGTATCAATTAGGTCACAACTTTTCATTTGGCAAGGAAATTAAACACAATGCCAAAACTCCTGGTGTGCACCTCCAAAGTCAAGTCTAACACATATACTAGAGATCAGTACAAAAAAAATAATAATAAACAACACAATAATATAAAATTAATAAATGCATTTTGATAAAAGTAATACAAGATGGGCAGATTATGAAAATAAACTAAATATTCTAATTCATTGTGTACTCAAAAAAGACTTAATAATATACTTCAATTTCCCTTTGGCTTTGGCTAACATACACGTACGGAAGCTTCCAATTCATTCTATAACTCCAATCCGATCCATCTTCTAATTCATTTGGAAAAATATACATACTCTCTTCGATAACATGCACAATAATCCTTCTCAAATTTTCAAAAGGTGAAAAATCATTAATCTCAACCCTTCTCCATAATTGTGTCCACATGCATAAATTAAAATTGTAGGATGTATATTCCCAATTCGCATCAAGAACACAATTTCTCCAATACTATTGGTGGTAAAGCTCATGGATTCTTGGCTAATGATTTCAGCCTGTTCCGATGTAAGAGGAACCTCATGTTTGTCCCACCTCGGTCCCATTGATTCATCCAAAGTACAAACAAATATTCGGGTTCTTGCTTTTACATCAACAAAAATATAAGCTAGTCGACCATTTAATTTCAATTCACCCATGATGAATGATACGTCGTCCGCGAAAAATCTGGGTGTTGGAATATATAGGGAAAAGGTATCATCCGCGAAAAACCCAGGGCTGCACCAGGAATCGTTATTGTCCACAGGTCCCTACACTTTGGCTCTGGGTCCACAAATAATGTTGGGGGAAGTGAAATATGTTGTCTTGTACTAAGGTCCAAGATACTGGTCTCTCCATTTGTGTTGAACAGACAAAGCTTGCCATCTGACCCATCAGTCGTTTAAAACGCTGCAATTCATGTGCTGAGCATTCGACACTGCTGGGTCGGAGCCATCTACGGCTCTCTTCAGTAGTGTAGCCCACAGTGTACAGATTTGTGGATGAGACCCAGAAGAGGATTCTAAACGCGAAGTGCGGCCGAGGGATGAAAGAATGGAAGAATTTAGAAGTGCACCTGAAAGAGACTGCAGATTTGGGAGGAAGAGTGGTGAGAATTTTGAGAATTATCTCTTGGGGAAGAGAAGCTATGGAAGTAGCAGGATGTGATGACCATGGCAAGTGGGAATGGAATTGGGTCAAGCCTACACAGCAGAATTCTGAGAGGAGGGATTGGAGGAAAACAATTCCCAGGGATAATGAAAAACAGCAGCAAAACGGTGCCGTATGATACCGGGTCGTTACCTGCAGTTGACACTAATCCAAACGACACCGTATGAAGCTTGGCGGTTGGCGTAGGGGTCCGACGACGTCGTTCAGCCTGGCTGGAGTTTGATCCGCTGTTCAGAAAAATCCGGAGGTTGTTAGGGATATTTTTTGCTTAGCTGTAGTACCAGAATCTGTCATATAATTCCATGTACTACCTTCTGGAGTTTTTTTATGCAATTTGGAGATTAATGAAATTTCTTCTTCTTACCCTAATTTCTGCCCTCTATCCCTACCTTCTCTTCTCTGTTCTTCATCTTATTTTTCTGCAAGTTCTTAAGGCTGTGACATTTGGTATCAGAGCCCATGGCTACCATTGAAGATCGTTTGGCAAGACTTGAAGCCCAGGTGTTGGAGATGGGCAACAGACAAGTCACCAGTCAGCAAGGCATGGAGGATTCAGTGCAAGGGCTCAAAGACAACATGGAAATTTGGAAAAATGAGGTGCTTGAGCTGTTAAGGTTGAACAGACCTCCTCCTCCAGTCATTGACCCATCTACTGTCCAGGGTAGAGCTCAACCCCACCCTCCAAGTCCAGAAGAAGGGGGATCTGCTCCTGGCAGGAGGCCTGGAAAGGAGCCTGCTGTGGATGATCAAACTGAGGTGCATGACCTTGTTGATGAAGAGGAAGGCCTAGGAGAGAATACCCCTGCTTTTCCAGTAGATCCAAGAGCAGCTGGAAGGGACTGGGCTCCTAGAAGGGCAAATATGAATGCCAGACAGCTTAACCACAATCAAGGGGGTGACCACCTCACAAGGTATAAACAAGAATTTCCCTTATTTGACTATGAGCACCCGAGGTTATGGGTTGTAAGGTGTGAGAGATTTTTCACAATGACTAGAACCCCTAGAGATGAGGTTTTAAATGTGTTGTGTGTTAACTTGAATGGGAAGGTTGGAGTATGGTTTGAGGGGTACCTCAATGGATTAAGAGTTGGGTTTCAGTGGGCTGATTTTGCAAGGGCCGTGTGTAAAAGATTTTGTGAAAGTAATGCCGATGCAATGGAAGAATTCTCTAATTTCAAACAATGGGGTAATGTAGTGGAATTTGCTGATAAATTTGAGGAGTATAAGGGGTTGTTATTGCAAGTTTATCCTTACTTAACTGAGCAATACTTCATAGACAGCTTTATAGTAAGGTTAAAACAGCAGATTAGGTGCTTTGTCAGGGCAGCTAGACCTGGACATTTGGAAGATGCTGTATGGTTAGCCAGACAATTTGAAAAAGGATTAAGAGTTAATGAATTCCAGAAATCAAACTCCACCCAAAAGCCTACCACCACTGTCCAAAGATCTCAACAGCCTAAACCTTACCTCCATAGAAATTCTGAACCCCAAAACACCCAGAACCTACCCAGAACCATAGCCTCAAATACCCTCCAATCCAATGCTAGAAGTCCTGCAGTTAACAGATTTAAGAGCCAACTCAGGGAGCAAAACAGATGTTACAAATGCTTTGAACCTTGGAACCCTGGTCACAAATGCACAGGTCCAACCTTCAACATCATTGAAGGGACTGACTCTCAAGAACATGAAGAAGGGGTTAGTGAGGACCAAGTTGAAGGAGTGGAGGCTGAGAAGGATTTGGAAACAGGAGAAGTTGAAGTAACCCTCTGTGCTGTTATTGGTGGAGAGGGAATGAACACCATCAAGCTTATTGGAGCTGTTAGCAGACAACCAATCACTATTTTAGTAGACAGTGGGAGCACACACAGTTTCATTGATCCTAAGTTGCTTATCCAAATGAGAATTACACCGGAAAAGGCTAATTCCCTTGTGGTGACAGTAGCTAATGGGGACAAACTGACTTGTGATTCCATTTGTAGGGGTCTGTCATGGCAGGTGCAAAAGGAAACCTTTGAGAGGGATTTCAGGGTGCTTAAGTTAGGAGGGTGTGACATGGTCTTAGGAATGGATTGGATTGATAGCTTTGCCCCAATCCAATTGCATACTAGGCCTCCTGGCATCTCATTCCACAAGGATGGCAGGAAGGTGCTATTGAAAGGAATGACAAAGAAGATTGCATTGCAGCCAGCTTCTAAAAAGGAAATCAGAAGGTGGAAAAAAGAAGGGGTGCAAGGTTACCTGATAAAGGGCACCAGTCATGTCACCCAAGGGAGTGGAATGGTAGATCCTAAACCCTGTGAGTCAGAGGAGAACATGCCAGAGCTGTCTGAAATCCTCCATGAATTTCAAGAATTGTTTGAAGAGCCTAAGACACTACCCCCTAAGAGACCTTTTGACCATGAGATTCCACTCATCCCAGGGGCTAAACCAGTGAATTTCAAGCCCTATAGATACTCTTTTGTACAAAAGAACATAATAGAAAAGATGGTTGAAGAAATGTTGATAGCAGGCATCATCTCCCACAGTACATCTCCCTTTGCATCACCAGTGTTGTTGGTACCTAAGAAGGACAATACTTGGAGATTTTGCATCGATTATAGAGCCTTGAATGGCATAACAATTAAGAACAAGTTCCCTATCCCATTAGTGGAAGATCTGTTCTCAGAGTTGGCCAATGCAAGGATTTTTACTAAATTGGATCTAAGGGCTGGTTACCATCAGGTGAGAATGAGAGAGGGTGATGAATACAAGACAGCTTTCAGGACACACCAGGGGTTGTATGAATTTAAGGTCATGCCTTTTGGCCTAACTAATGCCCCAGCTACTTTTCAGGCCCTTATGAACTTTGTATTTAAGCCCCTGATAAGGAAAACAGTTTTGGTCTTCTTTGATGACATATTGATATATAGCCCTACCCTAGAAAGTCATTGGAAGCATTTAAGGGAGGTTCTAAGGGTTATGAAGGACCACCAATTACTAGCTAAGCTGAGTAAGTGCTCATTTGCCAAAACAGAAGTGGAATACCTTGGGCACATTATTTCAGAAGAAGGTCTACAAACTGATCCTGCCAAGTTGATTGCTGTGGCATCTTGGCCTAAACCAGCCAGTATTAAGGAATTGAGGGGATTCTTAGGACTCACAGGCTACTACAGGAGGTTCATTAAGTCCTATGGAACTATAAGTAGGCCACTCACCAATATGCTCAAGAAGGATGCCTTCCAATGGAGTGAAGAATCAGAAACTGCTTTTGAAAGGCTTAAACAGGCTTTGTGCACTGCCCCAGTGCTCACATTGCCTGACTTTAACAAAGAATTTGTAGTAGAAGCTGATGCTTGCTACAAAGGAATGGGGGCAGTTCTAATGCAAGAAGGGAAACCAGTAGCCTATTTTAGCAAAGGTTTTGGAAGCAAACACTTGGGATTATCCATTTATGAGAAGGAATATTTATCTATAATCAATGCAGTTGACAAATGGAGGTCCTATTTACTTGGTAGACACTTTACAATCAGAACTGATCATCAGAGTTTAAAATTTTTGTTAGATCAGAAAATCACAACAACTATGCAGCAAAAGGGTTTGACTAAGCTGTTGGGATTAAGCTATACCATTCAGTACAAGAGAGGGGTGGAAAATTCAGTAGCTGATGCTTTATCCAGGAAGGAAACTGTGCTTCCAGCTGAGCTACAGGCTGTCTCAACAGTTAAGCCACTTTGGATAGAAGAAGTTCTGAAAAGTTATGAAGAGGATGAACTAGCTGCTAAAATACTCACTGAAAATCTGATTGCTACTGAGGAGGGTTCTAAATTTTCTGTTTCAGAAGGGTTGATCAAGTATAAGGGAAGGTTGTACATTGGGGAGAAAGGAGAGTTGAGAAGCAGACTTCTTCTACAGTTGCATAACTCCCCTATAGGAGGTCACTCTGGGCAACAGGTAACCTACCATAGACTCAAACAGTTATTTTACTGGAAGGGAATGAAAAATGAAGTGATTTTAGCAGTTAAGTCCTGTGATGTTTGTCAGAGGTGTAAGGATGAAAATGTAGCCTATCCTGGGCTGCTGCAACCTCTAAAAATCCCTGACCAAGCTTGGCAGAGCATATCAATGGATTTCATTGAAGGGTTGCCCAATTCTCAAGGGAAGGAGGTTATTATGGTGGTGGTTGATAGGTTCACCAAGTACAGTCACTTCTTAGCATTATCTCACCCCTACACTGCTGAAAAAGTGGCTGAACTATTCATGGAAAATATCTACAAACTCCATGGTATACCCCAAGACATTGTGAGTGATAGGGATAAGGTTTTTGTGAGCAGATTTTGGAAATCAATATTCAAACAATTGCAAGTGAATTTGAGTATGTCTTCAGCCTATCACCCCCAATCTGATGGTCAAACAGAGAGAGTTAACAAGTGTTTGGAAACTTATTTGAGGTGTATGGTTTTTCACAAACCCAAGACTTGGCTTAAATGGCTGCATCTGGCTGAGCATTGGTATAACACCAATTTTCACACTTCACTGAAGTGCTCACCCTTCCAGGCACTCTATGGGTATTCACCACCAGCCTTAACCTTTAGTACTGTCCAAGAAGGAGAAGGTAATGACTGGTTTAAGGAGAGGGCCACCATGGTAGCCATCCTTAAGGAAAACCTCCACAAGGCCCAAGCAAGAATGAAACAGCAAGCAGATAAGCATAGAACTGAAAGAAGTTTTGAGGTGGGAGACTGGGTATATCTTAAAATACAGCCTTATAAACAAGTTTCTGTGGCTGTCAGGTCAAATGTCAAACTTACCTCCAGGTTCTATGGACCATATAAGATCATTGGCAAGGTAGGGAATGTAGCTTACAGGCTGGAATTACCCAGTGATGCTGCTGTTCATCCTGTTTTTCATGTATCCCAGCTAAAAAGGAAGGTTGGGGAAGGGGTTACTCCCCAACAAGAGTTGCCCAGCACTGATCGTGAGGGTATGGTATTGGCTCACCCTGTGGCAGCCTTGGGAAAGAGGTTAGTCAAGAGAAACAATGGGCCTGTGGTCCAAATCTTAGTTCAGTGGGCAAATTTGCCTGAAGAGGCAGCAACATGGGAAGACTTTCATCACATAACCAAGCAATTT
This sequence comes from Ipomoea trifida, assembly GCA_003576665.1. NCBI lineage: Eukaryota > Viridiplantae > Streptophyta > Magnoliopsida > Solanales > Convolvulaceae > Ipomoea > Ipomoea trifida. The sequence goes on from CP025650.1 coordinate 8,803,221, forward strand.
CCAACCTTTGATCCTTGGGGACAAGGATCGATTGAAGGAGGGGATAATGTGATGACCATGGCAAGTGGGAATGGAATTGGGTCAAGCCTACACAGCAGAATTCTGAGAGGAGGGATTGGAGGAAAACAATTCCCAGGGATAATGAAAAACAGCAGCAAAACGGTGCCGTATGATACCGGGTCGTTACCTGCAGTTGACACTAATCCAAACGACACCGTATGAAGCTTGGCGGTTGGCGTAGGGGTCCGACGACGTCGTTCAGCCTGGCTGGAGTTTGATCCGCTGTTCAGAAAAATCCGGAGGTTGTTAGGGATATTTTTTGCTTAGCTGTAGTACCAGAATCTGTCATATAATTCCATGTACTACCTTCTGGAGTTTTTTTATGCAATTTGGAGATTAATGAAATTTCTTCTTCTTACCCTAATTTCTGCCCTCTATCCCTACCTTCTCTTCTCTGTTCTTCATCTTATTTTTCTGCAAGTTCTTAAGGCTGTGACACAGGAGTTGATGAATCGTCCATCTTCTTCAATTCTTTTGATCTTCTTCTAGATATCTGCAAATTCGATCAATTCAAGAATATATGCTAATTAGGGTTTTGTAACTTATATGCTAGCACGGTAGTACATGGTTATATATATTAGGACTCTTGTATTTTAACTCACACTACTAGTATTCATTATCGCATCATCTTCGAACAAAGTAGTTAAAAACTTATTGGATCCACAAATATTGAACTACAAAGTATATATGCTATGCAGTGATGGAGCCACGGTAGGGGTAGTGGGGGCTGCTGGCCCCAATCACTTCAACCCCACCCCATATATAACCTTGTATGTATATATGTATATATAGCACATGTTTTAGATATAAATTAAATATATTAAAACAGATAACATAAATAGTTGATTAGGTAGACAAGATGGTAATGCTTTTTTTTGCCAAAGGAAAGGTTGCGTGTTTGAATCCTATTAGTAATAAGATATGTAATTTATAATGTGTTTTCTATTTTAATTTATTTTAGATACTACTTTGTAACAGAGTGAATAGTATTTGAATTAATTTATCAAATTAATTATGTTTCATATTTTGTTATGAATATTTTTATAAAATTTTGATGTGTTTTATTTATGGCATATATTCAACAATATTTATGATTATATTTCTTAAGTATTTTTTTTAATTATCTATTTTATTTTAATACTTCGACCCAGTTAGTAGAAGAAATTTCTGACTCCATCCCTGATGGTATGAACATACTAAACATGGATCTACTATTTAAATGATGACTTAAAGTTTTTTCGATTATGGTACATTATTTACGAGTTTAAAAAACATTTAGAAACAGATGGAAAGTTAAGAGTTTTCCTAACAACTATTTATTATTTATGATAACAAACAAAAGTTTACAATACCACCAAAGTAAATTTTGAAACAAAACTCGGAGATCTATGCAACATTTTAAAATAAGAATGCTTTTGCATACAAAGAAAAATATGATATGATATTTATCTATATTTATAATAATAACAAAAATATTATTAACGTCTCTTTCTATACATTTATTTATACATTGCGCAAGTGCGCAACTAACCTAATGTCCAATGTGAAAAATTAAAATAAATAGATAATTAATATAATTTTTAAATGTGTAATTATTCAACGTAAAATAGAATTAATTGTTAGTTTTTAAGGCACACTAGAATTCTTTCTCCATCTCTCAATATTATTAGGAGTATTGTCATTTATCATTCCTATCTTGACTGGGATTCTTTGTATCATTAAATATAATTTCTTCATAATGTACTTTGATAGTATGTTCGGAAAATTAGGAAATATTGAAATTTGGATATCTTAAATCGAGCCGAACATCGAACCGAATTAAAATCGAGCCGAACTCTAATGTTAAATCGAATGGTTTAATTTTTCTAAAATCAAAAAAATTAAACCGAATACCGAAATGCCCAACCCCATAACAGTGTTTGAGCGGAGGGAGCCTAAATTGTGTCAGAGTGAAGGAGATACAATTTCTCAAGAATCTAGGCAAGTGAAATGAATTTGAAAATGAGTGTGGCAAATATTTATCTCCACACCTAATCTTTGGTTATTGGCTCGAGTAACATATGCACCTATCAATCAATCATGCCATATTATGATTAATTGATACATAATTCTGAAAGTAATTTTTTTTAAAAAGAAAAGATTGTAAATTTGATTGAAATGAATTTGAATCTAATAAATAATCTAATTGATGGATAGCATCATGTATGTCTTGCTGCTAGTTGCACGAAACAAGTTCTCCATGGTGCCAAAATATTCTTTTTAGACTAAATACGAAATTTTGCTTGGCCACCATAGCATCGAGCTTTACATTTTAATTGGCTTTTCTAGTCTCAACTTCATTGGGCTTGACCATTTAAGTAACAATTCAATTTCTTTTTAAATCATTTTTTATCAGAGGAAGAAGAATTTGGTGAGGTTTTTTTTTTTTTTTTTTTTTTTTTTTTTTTTGAGAATTGGTGAGGTTGTTAACAAATGACCAAATGGCATTCGTTAAGATTTTATTATATATATTAAGTTAAGAGTGATCGAAATGTCAAAAGTAGCACAAAAAAATATGATCAAATTGAAAATCGAGTATTCAATGTGATAATATCATAATAATGAATCTTGAGATTAGAACGGTATTACACAATAATGAATCTTAATTGAGATTAGAACGGTAAAACACCTTCCATTCATTTGACTGTCACTCAAAAGTCAAGACACAAAAGCACTATGTAGTATGTACTAGTACATTTTTAGTGGCCGGAAACATACCCACCCCTATTGAACAAAAATAATTCCAAGCATACCCATTAGACAAAAATATTTGGAAACATATCCATTAAACAAAAGATACTTCAAACATACCCATTACAGAAAAATAATTTCAGCTGAGGTATCATGAAAATGCAAAAGCTTCTTAGTAATTCTATTCTTCTTGTTGTGGTAAGCTTCTTAGTAATTCTATTCTTTTTGTTGCGGTAAAACATATTGTCATGAACAATAACAACCTTCTTGAGTGTTGAAAAGCTTTCAAGTAGCTTCTTAATGAAAAGAAGTTCAGTTTGTGACCCTTTAAATGAGGTAATCTTCAAAACTTGAAGCATTTTATTTGTTCGAGCTGAAAAATGAAAATTTTCCAAATGTTTCAACCATACGTCGGACCAATCTGTCCCCATCCCATTCTATAAAAAACCATTATACAATTAAAAATATTCAAATTAGATCAGGGTTACAAATAAATGTAAAACAATACAAAAACAACAAAAAATATCAGTGAATAAACGAAAAATTTATCCATCAAAATTAAGATTACCGTTAATAAATTTATCTCGAGTTTGCATAACTTGGGGCATAATTGCAACAAATTATCTAATTCAGAAGTTGTATAGCAACCTTTGTAAGCGAGACATGAAAGCTTAAGGTATTCCACTTCTAGTTGAAATCCCATCCTAGGGAATTTTTTAAAAATTGCCTTGAAAATCAAATAGAGAGAAAGTGGAATCAATTCCTTTAAAAAGAATATAAATAAACAATAGTCAATTTTTTAAAAAAAAGTATGGCTAAATACCTGGGCACAAGCACACAAATTAAGAGTAGAAATAGATCTCAAGTCCAAGTTAACGGGGAGAAATTTGTCCATCACGGCATATGAATGAATTTTTTAACTACATAGCTTTGGAACAGTAATGTCAAAATGCAATACGTTACGACAATGGATAAATGACAACTTCTCCAGTACAGTAAGGTGAATAGCACAATCTAGACATTTTATAGGACCAAAATCAACACATTCAAAACAAATTAAAGTTCATCAACATTAGGTAATATGCAAGGGAAATTGATTGAATCAACAATGACACCATAAAGATGCAATCTCTTAAGTGTTAAGCAAGAAAATATGCAGCCTGGCAATCGGTATGCTTTTTCTTCAAAACGAATGTAGATTTCTTCAACACCTTTATGTGTGACTAAAAGTAACCATTGGTCAAAGTCATAAGACCGAGACCTAATTGTAAGTATCCCAACATTATAAAAATTCAGAACAAATTTCCGAATTGTTCCTTTGTGCAGCAAGAGAACTTTGTTGATCACGTATAAACTTGCAACTGATTTCCTGACATAGTTGCTAGCACGACGATGTTTATTATTATTATAACGAAAGAACTCATGATCAAAATTGAGTTGGGTAAGACTCAACCAAATATGCTTTAGCTTAACTCTAATCGGATCCATCTTCTAATTCATTCGGAAAAATATACTTTCTCTTCGATAACATATACACAAATTCTTCTCAAATTTTCAAAAGGTGAAAAACCATCAATCTCAAACTTTCTCCATAATTGTGTTCCACATGCATAAATTAAGATTGTAGGAGGCATACTCCCACCTCGAATCAAGAACACAATTTCTCCAATACTATTGGCGGTAAAGCTCATGAATTCAGCTTGGCTAACGAGTTTTGCCTCTTCCAATGAAAGAGGAACCTTATGTTTGTCCCACCCCGGTCCCATTGATTCATCCAAAGTACAAACAAATATTCGGGTCCTTTTTACATCAACATAAATATATGCTAGTCGACCATTTAACTTCACCCATGATGAATGATATGTGGCTGGCGAAACATCTGAGTGTTGAAATATATAGGGAAAAGGTATAACCCTAATTAAATTCTCCGTCTCAATATCAAATACAACTATTTCTTGTTCATCCATGCCATTCATGTTAAAATTTATCAAATAGAGAATACCATCAATTAGAACACTAACAATAGGCTTCCAAGGGAGGGAGGAGTTTTCTGTAGTCACCGCCCTCCATGATTCATCCACCCCAAGAGTTAAAACCTTCAACACTCTCTGGTAATAGTCGTGAGTATTATTATTAATGTATAATACTGACTTAAAAATCTTGTACCTTTTCGACACCGGATCAAAACCAAAGGCTGCATGGGAAAACATTCTTCTCCAAAGGTCCCCACAACATGGCTCTAGCTCGAAAAATGCTTGGGGAAGAAAAATATTTTGTCTAATTGTACTAAGGTCCAAGAAACTGGGTTGGAGCCTTCCATGGGTCTCTTCAGTAGTGTAGCCCACAGTGTACTGATCTGTGGGTGAGTCATGAGTGAGAGAGGAGGATTGTAAACGTGCGGCCGAGGGATGAAAGAAAGGAAGAATTTAGAAGTGCACCTGAAAGAAAGTACAGATTTGGGAGGGAGAGTGGTGAGAATTTTGAGAATTATCTCTTGGGGAAGAGAATCTATGGAAGTAGCAAGAGTTGATGAATCGTCCATCTTCTTCAATGTCACCCCTGAATTATTAGTGGTGTAAATATTAAAAAACGGTACATATATTGCTCCTCCCGCGGTGTAAATATTGCCCCTCTTTCGTGTGTGAGCTAAACTAAGCCGCTCGTTACTTCCAAAACATCCAGACAATGTTGTCACCATTAGGCTTCATTCCATCAACCTTCCAAAAATAATTTGGGATAAAATTGCATTAGGGAATGCAAAATAATACAAACAATCAAAACTTCACTGAATAAGGTAGCTGTGAAAATGAATATTATCGATAAGCATATCTCAAGTTGCCACAAGATGGGGCACACACAACAACTAAATGAAATGCAGAGATTTTCATAGAAACAATTTCCAAAATAGAAACTTGTTTGTTCAATGGAAATATACTCACTAGTCAATAATAATTTTCGTTTTTGTGGAGGCAACGTGAAGATACAAAAGCTCCTGCATAATTCCAGTAGTGTACTTTTTGCAGTAATTTTTGTCATCACGAACAATGACAACCATTTCAAGAGTTGAAAAACTAGCAAGTAGCTTCTTAATGAAAAGCTTTTCAGAATGTGACCCTCTAAATGAGATCAACTTCAAGGCATGGAGCATCTTATTTGTTTGAGCCGCAACATGAAGTTCCGACAAGGTGTCCATACATTCAGTAGCCACTGACCTGAGCTATAGACAAGCATCAAATACAGAGAAAGCAAAACTCAATTAAATCAACATTACACAATTTTATCCAGGAATGCAAAACAATATGAAAATGAACAAATGAACTATTTATCAATGAATATGAAAATTACCCAAAATAAATCGATATCCAGTTTGCGTAACTTAGGGCATAATAGCAGAAGATGAGCAAGCACAGAAAATGATTTGTCACTTTGGATATAGAGTTCTTCGTAACATGAAAGCTTAAGGTATTCCACATTTAGTTGAAATCCAATCCTAGTGAATTCTTTAACAAATTCCTTAAAATCAAATAGAAAAAAAAAAAGTAGAATCAATTCCTTTAAAAGAACTTATAAATAAACAATAGTCAGAGAAAGAAAAGTTATGGCTAAATACCTTGACAGAACCAACCAAGTCAAGAGTAGAAATAGATCTCAAGTACAAGTTAACCGAGAGAAATTTGCCTAACCCGTTTGATGAGCAAGATTCGATTGTTAAACTACACAGCTTAGGAGCAGCAATGTTAAAATAAAATATGTTTTCGCAGCTAAGAAATGACAAATTCTCAAGTACAGGAACATCAATAGCACAATTTATAGGACCAAAGTCAACCCATTGAAAGCAAAGTGAAGCAACATTAGGTAATCTGCAAGGGAAATTCATTGGTTCAACAGCGACACCATAAAGATGCAATCTCTCAAGTGTTGAACAAGAAAATACGCAACTTGGCAACCTGTATGCTTCTTTTTCAAAAGAGATGTAGATTTCTTCAACACCTTTCCGTGTGACTAAAAGTAACCATTGGTCGAAGTCATAAGACCGAGACCTAATTGCATGTATCCCAACATTATAAATATTTAGAACAAATTTCCGAATAGTTCCATTGTGCAGCAGCAGAACTTTGTTGATCACGTATAAGCTCACGGCTAATTTCTTGCCATACTTGATAGCATGACGATGTTTTCTATAAATATAACAAAAGAACGCATCATCAAAATTCAGTTGGGTAAGACTAAGCCAGAGCATCTCTCCAAATGGAAGATAAGGCGGCGGTTTTAGCCGCATCTTGAATTGGCAAAAATCCCAAGATGTGGTCAAGTATATCCGCGGGAAGTTGACTGATTCTATCTCTTGATCTCCCCCATGCCATAATCCAATAACCTAAACCTATGCAAATTAGCTAACAAATGAATCAAAATTTAAAACATAGTCCAAAAATGGGTTAACTTGGACATAGTAATAAAATTGCAACTCTTAAACACAGACAGGTTTATAGGAATATGCCAAACATCATACATGGACTATGCAGAGTAGAAATAAGAAACAACGAATTCAAAACAAACAAATCTCTACCATTCAGACTTTGTAAACCTAATTTTTTATCCCAAAATTTTAAAATCAAAACTTAATCCAGTAATCCACATTGCTTTAAAATCCAGAAGAATATATACGCGCACACATACATACATACGTACACACACAGCAGCAAAGCAAATTGGGTTTGAGAGAAAAACCTGGAATTCAAACACCAAAAGAGGAGTGAGCGTCGGAGGAGAACCGTTTGAGTTGGACTTGCGCTTTTGATAAAGTCTACTGGTCTTCGTCTGGGGCCAAAGATGAAGGAAGATCAAGTCTTTATCTGTAGGGTGACTATGAAGAAACTGTTCGTCATTAGCTGGGAAACGAAGAGCCTATTTGTGTTTGAGCGGAGGGAGTTTTTGCCTTCTTCTAAATTGTGTGAGTGAATGAGATACAGCCATACAGGGTCCTTTACGGCTTTACTCTATTTGTTCTGTTTTTTCATTTTCCATTTTTTTTTTGTTATTTCTCCAGTTTTCCTTACGTCATTTCTTTTTTTTCAATTTTCATTTCTCTAATTTTTAAATTGCATTTTACAAATTCAATAAATTAGTACTAAATGTGTGAAACTAACAAAAGTTAATAAAAATATATTATTAAATTTGTCCAAATTTGTATAAGAAGTGGAAGAATGGAGGTGAGATTAAAATTGGAAGAATAAATTTAGTAAACAACTTCTCCAATTTTTCTTTTTCCATTTCTCCAATTTTTCATTTCTCTGAATTTTTTTTTTTATTTTTCAAGTTGGTAAACGATCCACGATTTCTCATAAAGAAATTATGTAAAACAGTCTCAAGAATCTAGGCATGTGAAATGAATTTGAAAAATGAGTGTGGCAAATATTGATCTCCACACCTAATATATGCTTATTGGCTCGAGTAACATATGCACCTATTATCACTTTTTGCTCTATTCTTTACTCATATAGTCATATGTCATATTATGATTGATTGATACATAATTTTGAAAGTAACTGTTTTTTTTTTTTTTTAAGAATTGTAAATTGATTGAAATGAATTTTGAATCTAAATAATCTAAGGGATGGATAGCACCATGTCTTGCTGCTAGTTGCACGAAACAAGTTCTCCATGGTGGCAAAGTGTTCTTTTTAGACTAAATAATACAACACACAAAATTTTGCTTGGCCACCATAGCATCGAGCTTTACCCTATCGACTTTAATTGTCTTTTATAGTTTTAACTTCATTGAGCTTCACTAAGTAACGATTCAATTTCTTTTTTCAAGCTGTTTTTATTAGAGAAAGAAGAATTTGGCGAGGTTTTTAACAAATGATGAGTAAATGACATTTGTTAGGATTTTATTATATATTATCAAAGTATCTCTTAAGTTAAGAGTGATCGAAACGCCAAAAGTAGCACAAAGAAATATGATAAGAAAAGAAATATGATCAAACTGAAAATCGAGTAATAATATCACAATAACGGTATTACACAAATAATTATTTATATTACACAAAACACCTTCCATTCATTTGGTGTCACTCAAAAGTCGAGACACATAGCACTATGTGTACATTCCGTGGAAACATACCCACCCCTATTGAACAAAAATAATTTCAAACATACCAGTGGACAAAAATAATTTGAAACATACTCATTAAACTAAAACACTTTCAAACATACCCATTAAACAAAAATAATTTCTGCTGAGGTACCAAGAAAATGCAAAAGCTCCTTCGTAATTCTATCATCCTCCTTGTTGCGGTAATACTTATGGACAATGACAACCTTCTTGAGTGTTGAAAAGCTCGCAAGTAGCTTCACAATGAAAAGGAGTTCAATTTTTGACCCTGTAAATGAGGTAACCTTCAAAGCTTGAAGCATCTTATTTGTTCGAGCTGCAGAATGAAGTTTTTCCCAAAGTTTCAACCATGCGTCGACACAATCAAATGTCACCACCTCAAGCTATAAAACAAAACATCATACAATTAAAAATATTCAAATCAGATTAGGATTACAAACACTAAATGAAAAATTTATCCATCAAAATTAAGATTACTTGTGATAAATTTATCTCGAGTTTGCATAACTTGGGACATAATCGCAACAAACGAACTAATGCAAAACTTGTAACATCACTTTTGTAAGAGAAACATGACAGCTTAAGGTATTCCACATTTAGTTGAAATCCCAACTTAGTGAACTCTTTATCAAATTCCTTCAAAATCAAAATAAAGAAAGAAGCATCAATTCCTTAAAAAAAATGTTATAAATAAATGATAATCCAATGAAAAATATCCAGCTAAATACCTGGAGAGAACCTTCCAATTCAAAAGCTACAATAGATTTCAAGTCCAAGTTAACTGGGAGAAATTTGTCGGGGACATTAGAGGAGCAACATTTGATTGTTAGACCACACAACTTTCGAGCAGTAATGTTAAAATAAAACATATTTTGACAGCTGAGAAATGACATATTCTCGAGAATAGGAACATCGACAGCACGATGTAGGAGATTTCTAGTACCGAAGTCAACTTGCTCAAAACAAAGTGAAGCGACATTTGGTAATATGCGAGGTAAATCCATTGGTTCAATAATGACACCATACAGATGCAATCTCTTGAGGGTTAAACAAGAAAATATGCAGGATGGCAACCTATATGCCTTTTCATCGAAACCAATGTACATATCTTCAACACCTTTCTTTGCGACTAAAAGTAGCCATTGGTCAAAGTCAAAAAACCGATACCGATATGTAAGTTTCCCAACATTAGAAAAGTTGAGAACTAATTTCCGAATAGTTCCATTGTGCTGCAGGAGAACTTTGTTGATCACATACAAACTTGGGGCATATTCCTTGTTACATTTTTTAGCACGGTGATATTTTAAGTGATATTTCCTATCAATGTGACAAAAGAAGTGATCATCAAAGTTCAGTTGGGTAAGACTGGACCAACCACCTCTCCAAATGGAAGATAAAACAGCTGTTCTAGCAGCATTTTTAATTGGCAACAATCCCAAGATGTGGTCAAGTATGTCCGCAAGAAGTTGACTGATTCTATCTCTTCCCGGTGCCATAATCCATAACCTTAATTCAATTAAATAACAAAAGAATCAAAATTAAAAACATAATCCAAAAATGAGTGAACTTGCTTGTCCATAGTAATTAAAGTGCAAGTCTTAAACATAAGCAGGATTATATATAGGAATATGACAATGCAATAAAGAACATGAACATTGGAATATGTAAGGTATAGTAGAAATTAAACATATTTTTCTCCCATAATTTAATCCACTAAAAATATATCAGCCATACCATTCAAGTAGACCGGCAGTGGGCAGATGCTGGTTGTACTAAGAATTGCTTGTTTGGCCTGCTATTTATAAGATCACATTTTCAAAGAGTAATACTATTTTGTTCTTATCCATATTTCATTTAATGCTGACAGATACATTTTGATTGATTTAGATTAAAAAAAGAATTTTAAGATTGAATCATAACCTATTAGATAATTAATAAGTTGATTGCTAATACAACTACACGATTAAATTAAAAAGTTTGGTAAGGATATCAGATACACTAGAAAAAATACAGAATACCAATAAATTTAATATTCTCCCCGTCCCTTTTTTTTTTGTCTGATTCACTTAACGAGATTTGATTGACGTTATTTTTAATTTAATTTTTTATAATATTATGTTTAATATTAGTATATAAAATTTATATATTTAGAAACTACCATAAAAGTACTATTAAACACAAAAAATTAAATTAAATTTAAAATAATTAAAAAGTAGTGAATAAAACTAACAATAAATAAAGAATTAGTTTGAACAATGAATAGTAAATAAGTCAGACAAAATGAAACAGATGGAATAACTGATTTAATCCGTAGCTAAACTAATGACAAAATAGCGATGACCGTAAAGATAGCGCCAAAAGTTTTTGTTTTTTTTTTTTGAGTACTACTGACTCTGTTACAATGTAGTATCTGTTCATAGCGCCAAAAGTTGGCACACATTTTTTACCAACTGATTAGTGATGGGTTTCAAAATGGGTAGACATTTCTAGTTTAAATAAAATCTTAGAAAATGTTAATTAAAAAAAAAACTACTAACAGATTTTGGATTCTATTGGTAATTAGCGACATAAATCAAAATCCGTCATTATTTTGTCGCTAAATGGTTTCCAAGTCATAAAGCAACCAAATAATTTAGCAACGAAAATATCAACCCTTATATTTAGTGATGAAAGGAATTTCCATCATTAAATCGTTGCTAAATTTGTTCAAAAAGTGCCTATGAAACTAGCAATGACAGTGTGCTATGTTGCAATGGTTTATCCCAACTCTATTAGTCTACAAACATAGGCTTAATTAGAGCATCCATTTAATAATAAAAAAATTTTGTGATTTTTTAAGTGCAACATAGGACTGAGAAGAGCGAGGAAAAAAAAAAGAAAAAAAAAAAAGAATTTGACAAATTTTTTTTAAAAATTTAAAAAATAAAGAATATGTCTTTTAGTCCAAGTGGCCGCCAGCCACTCTGAATCACTCCAGTGGGCGAGTGTGGAACACGTGTTCGCTTGGGGCGCAAAGTGCGCTCCACTCGTGCACTTTAGATTTTTTTTTTTTTAAAAAAAAATACTCCTACAACTTTGTTTTTGTAGGAGTAAAATTTTTGAAAAAATCACCATTCACATCAGTTAAAAATCATGTGGTAGTTTTTGTGTTCTGCAAAATTTGAGTAAAAATCACAGATGTGGATGGCCTTAGAAAGTTTGGAGAGTCACGTCCAACATTTTGTCATCAAAATATGGTACTAACTATTAAAATTGCATCTTAATTATTAGTTAAAATTTTTGCGTAGTAATAAACACTCATTAATCCATTACGTTGTGCAAGTGAGGCTACTTATCATCGGAACATGACACTAATTGTTACTCGAACATAGAAATATAAATTTGTATCTTCACTATTAAATATAATTTTTAATATAATGATAAAAATTTCATCATGGCAATTATATCTCATCTTTTTTATTTAATGGCATATAGTACAATTAGATAAGGATAAGTAAAAAAAAAAAAAAAAAAAAAAAAAAAAAAAAAAAAAAAAAGAAAAAGAAGATAAGGATAAGTAAAGTTTATCCATACGACCATACCATTTTTTAGGATTGCACAACCGTACCGTTAATCTGGTCATTTCTGGGTCACATCATCCCATGCCTACCTAGAGGGCAAAAGTTAAATAATGCCATAAGCCTATGCCTAGCTAGTGGGGAAATTTTACTGTGACCAACTAGCAATCTAACATCTTCCATAGTAGAGTTTTTCGAAAAGTTTTTGAAAGTATGATAAAAAAATAGAATATGAGAAGAAAAAGAAAAAAGAAAAATCTAAAACAAAAAAAAAAGTATGATTTCAAAAAAAACAAAGAAGTCGTAAATAGGGCCAGAAACGAGCCTATTGAGCGTACCTGCGACTCTCACGCGAGAGACAGGCAGCTAACAGTAATTTGTGGCGGGTCCCACTTTTTGCAAAAATCTCATATTTGTAGGAGCAATTTTCATCTTATCTCACTTACCTCTCTCTATCTTCCATGTTACTATGTTAGCATAAATTCTATTACAAACTGTAAAAGTTGCTCTATTGTGGAAGCACTTAGATCATGAACATTCGAAATGTTACTATGTTAGCATAAATTTTATTACAAACTATAAAAGTTGCTCTATTGGGGAAGCACTTAGATCGTGAACATACGAAATGTTACTATGTTAGCATAAATTTTATTACAAACTATAAAAGTTGCTCTATTGTGGAAGCACTTAGATCATGAACATTCGAAATGTTACTATATTAGCATAAATTTTATTACAAACTATAAAAGTTGCTCTATTGGGGAAGCACTTAGATCGTGAACAAACTTTCAAATTGTTCCATTTTGTTGGAGAAGAATTTTGTTGCATTGATTACATACAAAGGCACATATTCCCTTGCATTTGGGCTAGAAAGGGGGCAATGCTTCTCAACAATATAATGAAAGAAGTGATTATCGAAGTTGAGAAACCAGCGTTATGCAATGAGATTATGGCGTAGGGAGTTGTACTGTGAATTTGCCTCGTTGTGTTTGTTAATATGACTGGAATCTTATTTGTACTTTGAACTCTTAATCTTGCAAGCGTCTGTTAATATTTGAGGAGGGTTTTTGAGACGGACAGATTCCGTCGCTAATCCGTCGCTAAAACCTTTTAGCGACGGATTTTGCCCTTTTAGCGATGGATTTTGTCCGTCGCTAAAAACGCGTTTTTTTTGTAGTGATGATAGTTTTTTATTCTACATGTTTCATGTGTTGTGAATTTGTGTCGTACATTCTCATGTGAAAGTATTGAACAAAATAATACAGAGTAATATTTATTACATTTCTAGAAGGTTAATGAGTAGTACCTTTTGTTATAGTTTTATAACTTGTTTACGTGATAGTAACAATAATGATTTTGCAGGTAGTCCGAATACTTTGTGCGTAATGCATGTAGTTAAATAGTTTGTCACTTTGTGCATAAGCATTTTTAAACATGAATTGACTATAGACTATATCCTATATATCAATTATTTTTGTTGTCAATGATGATTTTGTCTTTAATCAAAGCAGGTTGAGTATAGAAAATGAAATGAATTATAAATTTATATGAGTTTTGGCAATGGTCGTCGGTTGTTTTCTTGTCGGAAATAGAGCCGGAGTGTAGCTAGGCCAGAACCCTAGTGATCTGCTATAATAAGTCATTAACTTATTTTTAAGCTTCATTGCACCAAAATACAATGTTGATGAATTTAATCGCAACTTTAAAATGTTTAAGGACCTAATTGACTTTTTAAGTAAAATTCAAGGGTCTATTTAACACTTTTCTAAAAAAAAAAAAAAAGGAAAAGACATCTGCGACCCTTTCTAGTCAACACATGCAACAAAACTTTATATAGTTGGGTGGATTATTCTCATTTTCTTTGTATCAAAAAATGTTATTTATACTATTTTTTTAAATAATTTGGTTCGATTCATTTTTAGTCATTAGTACAAAGTAAGTATGTGAATAAGACAAAATTAAATGTCCTTCTAATAAGTCATACCGATGGATGCATATTTATATAACGAGTTAATTCCATTTTTTATCTTAGATTTATATGTAATAGTTCACTTTTATTAGAACATTTTCATTTAGTCCTATTACTATTGTGGCATGATCATTTTTAGTTCTCTTTCAATAAAATCGTTGAAATGTCGTTAAATACAAAAACATTTTAATCCTTTTTATACAAAGTAGATTGAACCACTATATTTTGTATGTTTTTTTTTTTTTGAAAAAATTTATAATTGAAGACCGAAATGCCCTTTTATTTAACGACCAAAAATGGTCATGCCACAATAATACTAGGACCAAAAGTGAATGTTTTAATAAAAAATGACTTAATATGGATTGTCACCTATAAATTTAGGACAAAAAATGGAATTACCTCTTTATATAACTAAGGAGAAACTTTAATGGCTACATACTTCAATAACGCACATAATGACTCGAATGCTTCCCAAATAAAGTGGGAACTCGTAATAGTCATAATAGTTGTAATGAATAATTGAATATTAGTTGACCCCGTTTCTCCGACCTCATATGCCGACCCGAACCCTAGCCCAATGCTCCTTGGCCAACCCCGGGATCGGCATCCTTGCCCTAGATTTGAGTTTCTTCGACCTAAAATTAGGGTCGGTCCAAACAGTTTTGAGGCCCTGGACGAAATTAAAAAAATGGGCCCCTATATGACAAACCAAAATTTAAATTTAATAATACTAAAAAATAATAATATCAAATAACATTACGATTAGAAAATTTTCAACATTTTTAAATACAAAGTAATTATGACAAAAACTTTCTACGTGCTTTACTCGATGCAAAATCATCGATAATTGCATCAAGATTAACATTCTCTAGCAAAATCCATTATCAATTACATATTTGCATTACTCATTAGAGGATTATAGATTTATAGCCCTAAATCTCTAACTGGGCCAAGTTACAAATAGAATTATAGAATCACTGAATCATAGAACATAATAGTCTTAATAGTTAATAGAATTATAGAATAACGATTAAAACTTACAAGTTACAATTTCAAGATTAAAGATTAAAGATAAAATCATAGAAAATAAAGATTAAAGATAAAATCATAGAACAAATTACAAATAGAATTATACAATAAAACTTACAAGTTACAATTGGGCCAAACCAGCAAACAAACTATTGATCGAAGAAGATGAATGGGGAAATTTTTTTATTGATGAATAGAATTGAATGGGGAAGTTAGAGTCGAATGAGGATGCGAGATGGATAGAATCGAATGAATGGGGAAGTTACAACGGACAATTATCCCGTGTCAATTCAATTTCCCAGTCCCATCTATTCTTATTTTTTGTTTTCTAATATAATTATAATACTAATTTTTTGTTTCCTAATGTACCTATAACACTATTATAATTTATAACAGTATAACACTATATATATGTATACCTATACATATATATATATGGATGGGCCTCCCTTGACATGGGCCTTGGGCGGTCGCCCAGCCCGCCCGGCTCAGGACCAGCCCTGCCTAAAATTATTCAATCAGGTCCAATATGGCAATATATGCATTCATATATTAAAAATATAGTTTTAGGGTCCAATATATGCATTCATATATTAAAAATATAATTTTAGCACTCTCATAATGTTCTTAGGTAGTGTGTCTTTTCAATTAAATGTACTTTTAGAAACAAAACAAATGATTTGAAAGTAAAAAATGACTCACTTCGGCTCTCAGTTCTCTCTCTATGCGAGAAACCCGCCATCTGTATGGTTATTATTTAGATTTCATTTAATTTTTTTTAGGTGTAACTCAGGGTCTCTCTCCACCATCGGGCACAATGGCTAACCCCTCGCTGGATTGTAGACACCTCTATTGGGTGGGACAGTTGGCCTGGAGATTTAATTATATTTCATTTAATACCCTTGCCTTAGCTTACACTTACATAATTAATTTCCATAATTCATTTTTGCATTCATCAGAGTTATGTTACAAGAACAGGAAATATTTTTTTTTTTTTTTAAAAAAAGAAAAAGAAAAAGAGAGAAGTATCAAATAGGCCACAACTTTTCGTTTGGCAAGGAAATTAAATAACACAATAAAACAATAATATGAAATTAAGATAAATTAATAAATGCATTTTGATAAAATTAAAGTAATACAAGATGGGCAGATTATGAAAATAAACTAAATATTCTAATTCATTCAGACTCAATAATATACTTTAATTTCATCCCTTTGGCCTTGGCTAACATACACGTACGGAAGCTTTCAATTCATTCCAAAAAAATATGCTTGAGCTTAACTCCAATCCGATCCATCTTCTAATTCATTCGGAAAAATATATACTTTCTCTTCTATAACATGCACAATACTTTCTCTTCTATAACATGCACAATAATCCTGCTCAAATTTTCAACAGGTGAACAACCATTAATCTCAAACTTTCTCCATAATTGTGTTGCACGTGCATAAATTAAAATTTTAGGAGACATACTCTTGGCTTGAATCAAAAATACAATTTCCCCAATACTATTAGCTGTAAAGCTCATGGATTCAGCTTCACTAATGATTTTTGCCTCTTCCAATGTAAGAGGAACCTCATGCCTCTTCCAATGTAAGAGGAACCTCATGTTTATCCCACCCCGATCCCATTGATTCATCCAAAGTACAAACAGATATTTGGATCCTTCCTTTTACATCATCAACAAAAATATATGCTAGTCGACAATTTAATTTCACCCATGA
>CP025650.1:8821217-8870245 GCA_003576665.1 Ipomoea trifida
AATGGTTAAAGTGTTGAGTATTCATTTGAGTTTAAAAGTACTAATTCTGAGAACTTTGCCCTATTATTTGGATCTGTATGTAATTTAATATCTAGTATTTAGCAATTTGGGTATGTAATATGTGATCAAATTTGTTGAGTTGTTGCTGTTTGGTGGCTCTCTTTGATAAATTTGCGTAAAGCTTGAAAGTACATATTTCTAGCAAAACAGCTGTGAAAATTTTCTTTTGATGTGGGTTCAATACTTCAATGTGTTTCCAGTTTAAATAATGTTGCTGCAAGCAGTGGTTAAATGTTTCAAAATGCTCCAGTGCTCCACTTCTTAAAAAATGCCAGCAAACTAATGTTTGTTGTGATACCTTATTTTGTATTAGTTTGGATGTTTACTCTGTAAAAGCTAAAGTGGATATTATGTGAATTCCTTTCTATTATCTTCTAGCATTGCAGTTGAGCTCTACTTTGATAATTCTCTTTCGTACTCTCTTTGATAATGCCTGATACTGCACGAATGCTTCAAAGTTTTTCTGCACTAGCGGTTTGTTTATAGCCTCCCCTAACAGTAATGGCATTCTGTGTGGCAGTGAGAACTGAGAAGTGTGATATTTTTGTGGCATTTGTTATTTGGTCTCAGTTTTGAGTGCCACATTTGGTAGATTATTAAACTGCAATGGGGTTGCGTGTGTTGAGCAAAAGGAAACTTTAGAGGACCTACTCTTCCACAGGGGAATTCCTTCGTACATATAGATGGCAACTCATCTTCACCATGATCGAGCAGAGAATAATAAGAGCATTAAGGGAAAGAGAAGGAAGAAATACGTTTTATCACGTTAATTACCGGAGTTGGAGGTTGCGGCGGAGATGGGAGGAGACAAAAAGCTTGAGCGGAGGAGATGGGAGGAGACGGATACGGTGAGGTGATATGCAATGGGTGAGAAGCAGAGAATGAGTAGCGGATGAGATAGAAAATGGAGAGAAACATAAAAAGGCACATGATATGCACATGTTAACCCATATACTTGTGTGACCCGACCCGTCTCACGGATGGAGATCCGTGAGACGGTCTCACACAAGTTTTTGCCTTCTTAAATATACATCTCTCTATCTTGTACTTTGAATTATTATCATGGATTGATCAATAATAAAATTATTCTAAAAATTATTATTATTATTCTTATCAATACAGCAAACGATTCAAGGCTACGGCCGCCTGTCGGTGACGCCACCTCCTATTATCGCATCATCTTCAAACAAAGTATCAAACTAAATTTTGAAACAAAACTCGAATATCTATGCAACATTTCAAAATAAGAATGCTTTTGTCACTACTACAGAAAACACAGTTAACGTCGCCTAAATAATGTTGGTTTTTCAAAAAAACGACATCAAAAAAATATTTATATTTATAATTTTTTTTAAAAGGGATACGACGTCGGTTTTCATAAAAAAATCGACGTTAAATTTTTTAAAAAAAATTACGAAAAACATACGACGTCGGTTCTAACGAGAACCGACGCCGTATATACATACATACATACATATATATATATATATATATATATATATATATATATATATATATATATATATATATATATATATATATATATATAT
Organism: Ipomoea trifida; assembly: GCA_003576665.1. Classification (NCBI taxonomy): domain Eukaryota; kingdom Viridiplantae; phylum Streptophyta; class Magnoliopsida; order Solanales; family Convolvulaceae; genus Ipomoea; species Ipomoea trifida. The sequence continues at coordinate 8,822,828 of CP025650.1, forward strand.
TCTAACGAAAAATATAGACACTAGTTCTATATTGCGCAACTAACCTAATGTCCAATGTGAAAAATTAAAATAAATAGATAATTTAATTTTTAAATGTGTAATTTATACAATGTAAAATAGAATTGATTGTTACTTATTGAAACACACTATAATTTATCCTCCATCTCCCAATTTTATTAAGAATATTTTCATTTATCATTCCTATCTTGGGCTGAGATTCTTTATATCATTAAATATGCATCTCTTCATCATGTACTTTGAATTATCATCATGGATTAATCAATAATAAGATTAATACGAATTGGGGATGAAATTCTTGCAAACATACTCATTAATTAGACAAGAATAATTTATGGTTTTGCAGAGCCACGAAGAAAATGCAAATGCTCTTGCATAAGTATAGCCTCAACTAACCCATTTGGAAACTAATTCTTGATGACGAACATTGACGACCATTTTAAGGGCTAGATTTGATTGTATGTTAGGCTACATAACTTTGGAGCAATAATGTTAATATGACACATCTTTTGATAGCGAATAAATGTGTCATTCTCGAGTGCAGGAACATCATCAATAGAATAATATAATTTTGGAGATTTGTAAGAACAAACTCAACAAATTTAAACATAAGTGAAGCAACACTTTGGAAATACACTAGGGAAACTGATTCCACCAACAATGGCAGCGAAAAGAAGCAATCTCTTGAGTGTTAAACATGAAAATATGCAGTTTTGCAAATTGTAAGCAGTTTTGCAAATTGTAAGCCTTTGGCAAGGAAAGAATGCACATTTTTTCTAACACCTTTTTGTGTGACTAAAAGTAACCACGGGTCAAAGCCATAAGACCGATACCTATATATGTGTATGTCTCCCAACATCGAAAACAAACTTTTGGATAGTTCCATTGCGTTGGAGAAGAACTTTGTTGATTACAAACAAAAGCACATATTGAAAGAAGTGAGAATATATAGGTATCGGTCAAAGCCATAAGACCAATATATAGTTAAGGGCAATGTTTCTCAACAATATATAATGAAAGAAGTGATTATGGAAGTTTAGTCACATAATACTGGACCAAACATCTCTCCAAATGGTGGATAAAACAACCGTTTTAGCAGCATCTTTAATTCGCAAAAATCTCAATATATGGCAAGTATATTAGCTAGAAGCTAACTTATAATATCTCTCTCGGAGGCTATAATCCAATAACCATAATATATGCATTTAATAACAAATGAATCAAAATTAAAAACATAAATGGATGAACTTGAGGGTACCAGCAGTTAAATTGCAAGTGCTAAATTAAGCACAAACATTATTGGAGTCTGCAAAGTAATTAAGAACATAAATAAACATCATACCTATAGTATGCAAAGTAAAAAACCTATTATGGTGGGTCTATCAGACTCACAGGAAGAGATGGTATCATTAGAGAACAAACAAATCATAAACATATTCCAAAACAAGTGAACATAGAAACAGTAGAACTAAGCATATGGCTCTGCTGGCAGTTACATTGTACAGTGCAATTCACTATGCTGGCACTAATTATCAATTGTCAAAGCACACTACAACTTCTATCCATTTGGCAAAGAAAAAACTAGACTACAAGCAATGAATACCAAACAATTTAGGGACCTTCTATCTATTTGTCAAAGCACACTACAGTTCCTTCACGGTTTAGGGAGAAAACAATTTTTGCTTTCTTGGAGGCAGGCACAAGGATAACAAAGAAGCTTCTGTGTATTTTCAATTTCTCTGTCAGACTCTAATCTTCTATTACCCGAAGTAGTAATGAGAACGTCTTCTACTGCTGGCAAGCCGGCTAATAGCCCCTTGATGAAAAGCAAATCAAACTCTAATGCTTCAAAATTTGTAAGCTTCAATGTGTGAAGCATGTTGTGTTTTTAAACCCCAGCATGATGTTCTTCAGAAAATATTGACATAGCTTCTTGTTCCTCTAGCACCACCTCGACAACCTTCAAAAAATGAACAAACCAAAAAAAGTCAAATAGTTGAGATCTACACATAAAACAATTATATTAAGGAAACAAAACAACAATAGAAACTGAATTTCACTAAATAATCCATCTAGAAAAAATTACTTTTAAATCTATATCAAGTACACATAGTTTGCAGCAAATCAATGATACTAAAACGCTTGTCAAATGCATAACACTCATTATTTGATAATAGCTTCAGGTATTCCACATTTAGTGCTGGTAGTTGCTCTTGTGGTCGCCTCCCAGTACATTTATCAATAAATTCCTTTAAAACCCAATATAAATAAAGTTGATCCATTCCTAAAAAATACTATAAATAAATAATAGTCCAGAAAAAAAAGTTTTGCTAATATACCTGAACATTATAAACATCCAACACAAGAGTATGAACAGATATCAAATCCAAGTTAGCTGGAAGAAAACGACCGAGATGGGCAGAATAACAATCTATGATTGCTAAACTGCCAAGTTTTGGAGCAGTAATGTTAAAATCAAAGATTTTACACATCCATCAAAGAACAGATTCTCAAGCATAGGAAGATTTGTTACACGATCTGAAAGATTACTAGAATAAAATTGAACATCTTCAAAACAAAGTGAAGTGATGTTTGGTAAAGAGCAATGTGCATTTTTTACTTCAACAAAGGCTTGACGAAGATGCAACCTCTTCAGTGTGCAGCATAATGTTGCGCTGAGATCCATCAATTAGTATCAGAGCTGAGTCTCGATTAGTATCAGAGCTGAATCTCGATTAGTATCAGAGCTAACTCTCAATTAGTATCAGAGCTAAGTCCAGTTTTGGATGAAATGTGGGCGAAAGACAGGTTAAAGCGCGTAGGCTAAGGATATCAGGGATTGAGTTAGGCATGTGTGTGGGCATGCAACAGTCGCCCAGTTACTAGAGTCGACGAGTCTAGTCTTGAATGATATATGGGTATAGGTCGGGTCAAGGCGCGGAGGCTAAGGATATCAAAGACTGATTCAGGCATGCTGCCCGACTAGGCATGCAACAATCACCCAGGTATCAGAGCCAAGTCCAATCCCATATGGGATGTATGCGTAAGTATCAGAGCTAAGTCTAGTCCCAGAGAGGATGTTAACGTAAGTCCGGTCAAAGCGCAGAAATTAAGGACCGAGTTTGACATGTTGCACGACTGACGTGCAGCAATCACATGATGTGTGACCCGCTAGGAAGTAAGTATAGTGCAACAAAGGGCATTTTTTACTTCACATCATTAATTGTGCCAAATTGAACTTCATATCTTTGTAAAAATTAGAGAAAACAACTATTCTAACAGCTTCTTGAATCGGTAATAATACCAAAATCTTGTAAACCATACCACCTGCGAGTCTACTAATTCTATCTATCCCCTCCACTATCTAGAAATCTTGAACATACTCAAATTAAAGAAACAACAAATTAAAACTAGTTGCTTAAAAAATACAAATTAAAACTAGAAGATAATCCTAAACTGGGTAAACATGTCAATAGCTATTGAACATTTAAATTGAACACCTCAATCACAACCAAGAAAATACCAATTATAAAATATGCAATATACAAAATTAATGGAGTGCATATCCTGTTGGTATAATTGCATAAACACACAAAGGGTAACACACAACTAAAGCAACCGAAAAAGGTTACTGACAAGAAAAACAAATCAAAAAAATAATAGAACCTGAAAACTGCATTGTGGATAGGACCACTACCTCCGAGCACCTAGTGTGAGATGGACTTGCATTAAATAGAGATGCATAAGAAGTGTATGATGGAATATGTTTTGTTGAGAAGATACTGAGATTATCAGAGATAATCTTGAGATAATCCTGGATGATCCGAAAACGGACACCTAGGGGAGGAATGAAAACCAATCACAGCCGTCTATCTATCTAGATCTAACAAAGGGAACTTAACACCAATAGAACTAAGCATATTATCTATCTGCATAGTTAATTCCTTAATATCATAATAATTATAGGCAATTAGACTAATAATTACACGAAAGAAGGGATGAGAATCGACAGAATAAGCTTAATTACCATAATAATTATTATGCAATTATATTACTACCAGTGCAACAAGAGCTTTCATGCAATCCTTGGCCAGTTCAAAACAAGCCACATACAAGTTAAATCCCAAATCTATCATCTCAAATTTCCCTTCCAGGTTCCACATCCTGGAAAGATGGTTAAGGAGAACATTAAAGATGATGCACTTACCTAGAAATTTTAGAGTTAAAGCATTTTTCCATGGGTTGACAAGCTCTTTCTAGAGCTCTTTAGAGAATTTGATATTCTTGACAAGCCGGGAAGGATCTCCATCTAGTGAAGAGCCAGTCGTCGGCGGTGAAACCACTGGACTTTGCATTGGAAAGGAAACTGCGCGAACGGTGGATCGTGCCAAGACTTACCACAAGAAAAAAAGGTAACCATTTAGAGTACAAGAGAGATTTCCCTTTTAACTATGAGCATCGATCTAGAAAATCAAATTAAAAGTGCTCACTATTAATATGTTTCAGAGGCAATTATATTAATACTAGTTTTATACGCGCATTGCGCGTATAGGTTAATGCCCAATGTTTATATTTAAATAAATATTTGAAAGTATATCAATACAAGATTATATAAGAAAAGTTTATACATAGATAATTGAATGTCAAATTTTTTTATTTAAATATCTAACTCAAAGTATATGAATCCAAGATAATATAGAAAATTCAATATAATTATTACTAAAATAAGTGTTTGTAACCTTGTAAAATCGATAGTGTAAATATTTGGTCTAAAAATGATAGTCTAAATAAATACTACTTTTCATTTGAATTTTTCTAAGTGTTCTTAGTTGTCTTTTGAGTAACATTGTCATTGTCTTCATCTTTACTATTTGTTCTCTTTCTTTTTGTTGGTAATGTGTTATTTGCAATTCGGTTATTGTTGGTAGCATAGATGACAACGTCATGTAATGAGATTATGATATAGGAGCTATGGACTTTTCTTTAGGTGTTCTGCTTAGGGTTCATTTGGTTCAACCATTATTGTTGAATGAGTTATTGTGGATAAAGAAATCCCTAGTTTAAGAAATAAGATTAAATAAATTAATAAAAATTTAAAAATTTAAAATATTATATATTCCAAAGATATTAAAAGGTAGTTTCTCGCTTCAATTTGCTGGGTAATGGTTATTTGAGTATTTTCATTGTAAACAAATCCCCCAAGTAGTTAATATGATTGGTTTCAAACTATTTTTTTTTTATTTTTTTCATGGTATTAAAGAAATACATATGTATCATTTTTTGGTGTAACTACTAATTTATTTAATTCAATAAGAGTAAAATAGAGCGATTCCGCTTCAATTTGTTGGGTTATTTGAGTACTCTCTTTGTCAACCAATCCCCAAGTAGTTAATATAATTAGCTTCAAATTATTTTTTAAAAAAATTTAATAGTATTAATAAAATACTTGGTAAAATAAATATATAACATTATTTTGTACTATAACTTTGATATTTAATTACAAGATATTGTAAAAATAAGATAATGGACAATGTAATGAATATCAATTGATAAATTTGAATGTAAAGAATCTTTGCATGAGAGAAAATAAAGACAATAAACTAATGGAATTATTTCTCTTATTTAATTTATTTTTTGATAATGAATAATTTTTTCAAATAAATGTATTGTAGACACATAATTCTAAATTAAAAAAATACATATGTATCATTTTTTGTTGTAGCTACTAATTTATTTAATTTAATAAGAGTAAATAGAGTGAGAAACTTAATTATGTCAAATTTGATTGAGATGAGGTTCGAACCTAAGATCTTTCTTATAGAAATTAATTGTTAAGTTAAAAGTTAACGGAATATTAACGGAGAAAAGAATATTTAACGGAAAACTTAGGCTCTGTTTGGCAGAGCTTATTTAGGAGCTTATAGCTTATTTTAAGTTACTAATAAGCTATAAGCTCTGTTTGGTAATGTTCTCAAAATAAGCTAGTAGCTTAAAATAAGAGCTTATTTTGAAACGCTACTTGGGGTAGCTTTTCAAAATAAGCTAGTAGCTTTTTAACTTTTTTCCATCTTTATCCTTATTATTTTAAATAAATGACATCCTTTACCCCTCTCAATTAAAACCCTTTTGACATTTTCTTTTCATTATGTTTGGTTATAATTTCAGTTTGATATTTATGTTTGAACATTAATTTTTGTATGAACTAATCTTATGAATTATAAATATTTTTTTTTACTTTATATATTTTCAAATATATGTTCTTACTTTATATTTTATTTAAATATATTGATTTCATTATTTTATATTTTAATATATAAACAAACCTATTTAAATTTAAAATTATTTAAATTGTATGGAGATGTCTTTTTTAGTCTTTTTACATTTATCAGCTTATCAAAAAGCTAATTTTACCAAACACTTCCAAGCATAACAGTTCTTCAGATTTCAGCTTCGAGCTTATAGCTTTTTAGTTTTCAGCTACTTTTCAGCTTTCAGCTACATTTTCAGTTAAGTTTGCCAAACATAGCCTTAACGGATAATCATAAAAGTAAGGTTAAATTAGGTAATCTCTATTAATAATATCAATCTGAATTATCTTAACCATCCATTTGATTAAATAATTAATCTGAACCATCCATTTGATTAAATAATTTGGCCGCCATTTTTTCTACCCATTTTAGGCCTAACTCTCTTTGGCTCTTATTAGTATAGTAGATACGTACAATTAATTCCTTAATTATCATAATAATTATTAGTGACTTATACTTATATTTGTGCAATTATACTATTATAACTTAAGTTTGAAAATATATATAGAGATTATCATACAATTAAACTAATAATTACACGAAAGAAGGGATGAGAATTGGCAGAATAATTATCATAATAATTAGAGTCATTTCCATTTTTGGTCCTACTGTTATTAGGACATTGCCAATTTTAGTCCACTTCATTAATTTTTGCCACATTACGGCCAGTCTTATTTAGTTTTTGCCACTTTTAGTCCACCGTTAAATTTTTTGTCAAATAATCATCCAAAATAAGGGTATTTTGATCTTTTCATGCTTTGATCACCTCTTTTACCCTTTGCAGTGGTTTTCTTTACACATTTTTCATCCAATAAAGAGGTCCGGCGAAAGCTATGGGTTTGTAATGTGGCTCACATGGCTTTCGCCGGACCTCTTCATTGGATGAAAATGTGTAAAGAAAACCACTGCAAAGAGTCAAAGAGATGACCAAAGCATGAAAAAACCAAAGATACCCTTGTTTTGGATGGCCATTTGACGAAAATTTTAACGGTGGACTAAAAGTGGCAATGACTAAATAAGACTGGCCACATTGTGGCAAAAATTAATGAAGTGGACTAAAATTGGCAATGCCCCAATAACAGTAGGACCAAAAATGGAAATGACTCTAATAATTATTAGTCAATTATTCTACTGTGCAATTAATTTCTTAATTAACATAATAATTATTAGACAATTAAGCTTATAATTGCATGAAAGAATGGATGAGAATTGGCAAAATAATTATCATAATAATTATTAGACAATCTAATATTTGCACAATTAATTCTTTAATTATCATAATAATTATAGGCAATTAGACCAATAATTACACGAAAGAATAGACGAGAATTGAATGAATAAGCTTAATTACCATAATAATTATTAGACAATTATATTACTATCCGTGTAATTATATTAACTTAATTATCATAATAATTATTTGGAATTATATTAATACTTGTGCAATTAATTTCCTAAATACCATAATAATTATTAGGCAATTATACTAATATTGTACAATTATACTTTTATAACTTAAATATAAAAATATATAGAGAGATTACTATAAAATTATCATAATAATTACATGAAAGAATGTGAATGATAATTTATTTTGCATATTCAATAATATTATATCTTTAGTATATTCGTTTTACAATATGGCTTTTACTTTTTTTCATCCTACATATCTAAATGGATTAATTATAATTAAAAAATATATAAAGACCAACGTTTGACTTTTCAAGAATTCCTTAATTACTATAATAATTATTATTGAATTATACACAACTATACTATTCTATATACTTAAGTATAAATCTATATTTGGAGATTACCATACATTTAAGCATATAATTACACAAAAGAAGGGATGAAAATTGTTAGAATAATTACCATAATAATTATTATGTAATTATACTAATATTGGTGTAATTATTAGCTTAATTATCATAATAATTATTAGGCAATTATATTAATATCTGTGCAATTAATTTCTTATTACCACAAACAGCAACATATTCATATGCTCAAGTATCAAATATATTACTTATGAAAGTTCCTAGACATCTATAGATTAGACTCTCACCTGAATATATGTGCCTTAATTTCCTTTCCTTTGTTCGGTGAGCATACTTCAAAGTGTTAACATGGTGATGATCATTATAGTATGAGAATTACCACTCAGGCCATCTTTAAGAATACACATCAATTTGCTGTAAAAGATCAGGAGATTAGCTTCATTACTCAATAGTACTAAGACTTTATATTACCATAAGAAGAATATAGATAACTATTACGATAAGGAACGTAAGCTAGACCCTTCTTTTGTTGTTTTCCCAGAGCATTTATGTAGTTTGCCAAAGCAAGCAGGGACGTATTAGTATTCAAAATTAAAATTTCACCTTATGATTGTGAAGCAGACAAGTAAAGATACAATAAATACACCAACCTCTGCGTCTAACTTCTTAGCTTTAAGCAAACCATTTTTGCATCCAACTACACGTCCACACTATTGTTCAAGCCTACCACCATGTCTTTGCAGAGGTCTTTCAATCTGTGAAAACAGTTAGTGTGGTAAGAAACAATGGAAAGACTGATTTTGGTCTAAATAAATAAAAAAGAAACTCTAGATTAGCATCAAAATGGATTGCTTTAGCTATAAAAATGACAGCATTCAACAGTAAAAACTGAACCAAATCAAACACTCTCAAATGCAAGCATACTTATTCTAATTCAAGTAAAATACAAACTCTCCTTTCCATAATAAATGATAAAAGAATTCACATGTTAGAGAATATATTCGTAAGCTTATACTCGATTAAAACATTAGACACAGCAATGGGGCAAACATACAATACCTGTAAGTTTGCAATTCTTTGTTTTGTTCTCTCAGTAGATCTTCTTTAGCCCTAGCCTGCTAAGTATAAAATAAATGAAAGCATGAGAGTTAATTAAAAATAAATAAAAGAGGACCCCTAACAAAAATTAGATGTTCAGAATTAGGTGAGTAAGATAATAAAAAAAGATATGATATTGACACAATTTAGAATTAGTGAGTAAGATAATCAAAAAGAAACATGCAGGGGAGAATAAATTCCCACAATTTAGACAAAGCATTCACATAAGCATGCTTGGAGCAGGAATGAACCCCCTCTCCCTTTTCTCTTTAGCAAGGAAACCACCTAACCAGTAGAACCTCTAGAATTTAGAGTCTATTCTTTGAACCTGAATCACAGTCAAAGAGTTAAGTTCCACTAATTTAGACCAAAGCTTTCAGTAAATTCCAATAGAATTTAGCTCAACATACTTTGCTCCATCAAAAGTGCACTGAGAAATTTATTATGAGTATAAGAATTCAACAGTTAAAACGATCTTCAATCACTAAAATCAGAACTAAAGCTCCCTTCATTTCTCCCATATAATCAGAAGTTCATAATTCTAAGATTTCGGTAACAAACAATAGAATTAATAAAAGAAAAATTAAACCCTAAACCACCGACCAAGCAACCAAGAATGAAACTATAGCAGGAAGGAGCAGAAGAAGCGTAAACTTAGTGAAGATTTTGGACAAAATTAAACATTCAGGCCTGAAACTAGAAACAAACCTTGTTATACAAAGATTCTCGAGAAGGTGTCTTCAATTCGTGTAGTTCACTGACGCCTTGCGAGTAAACGAAGCATTTGGATTCTGATCCTGCAAAATTCATAAGCACAGATTCAAAAATGCACCCCCAATGTTCATAGAAGCACTAAATCCGCGAATCAGATTGATATGAGGGAGAGAACGAATAGGAACATAGAAGAACACTTACCAGGGAGAGAACGAGAGGGAATATCTTCCGTATGTCGTCGGTGACGAGCCACGGGTGGAGAGGCGGGGACGAAGAAGACTCCGGCTATGGGCCAATGGTAGGTGAGAGACATAGAGGCCAGAGCTTTTGAGGTGACGAGTGAGAGGGATGAGCTGAGCGGCGGAAATGAAATTTGATGGAATAATATGACTTACCATTATTATTATTAATATTACTCCCTCCGTCCCTAATTGTGTGTCTTATTTACTTTTTGCACGGATTTTAATGTAACATAACAAATGATACTAACTTTCCAATTTTGCCCTTCAAAAGTAGGTGTAATTTGTACAAAGTACAATTGTACTTGTCTCATTAATGGTCTAAAAAGTTGAAAAGTCAAAAGGGTAAATTGGGAAATGTAGAATGATAGTTATGTTCAATTTTAGAAAGAGGACATTATTTTGGGACAAACTAAAAAGGAAAGTAAGACAAGTAAAATGGGACAGAGGGAGTATTATTTATAATAGTAATGGTATGCTTTCAAAAAAAAAAAAGTAATGGTATTAGTCAAAGCAAGAAGAAGTCCAGCAAGAAAGTAGGAAATGTTACGGGAAGTTGCAACTGCAAAGGAAAAACATTATTTAAAGGCTCAGGAAGATCCAGCAAAGGGCCAGACTCATTATCTTCTACATATAATCTCTTCTTACCTTTTCCTTCTTCTTCCTCTTTCATTCCATGGTCATGGCTGCCCTGGTACATGTACTCCACCCAAACATAGTGAATTTCGGCTTGGCTTTCGGCTTGGCTTAGCCCAAAAAGGCCCGTGGTTTTTACCGTTTTGGTTTCCACGCTAAACATCCATGTGTTATTGTTATTGATTCTCTGCAATCATCTCATTAATATTATTCTTTTATTTATTGGATTTATTAATTCTGACACCCCGGGTTATTTAAATCCATCAATGGTGCTATCGTTGAGAGCTGATTAAACACTCAAGTTTAATTTGCTCTCCCTCTCATATATCTTGCAACATCTAAATATGTTATTCAATCTTTTTCCATCTTTATCGGCACCACGGTGCACATAGCAATGTGCACCACGTACCTAAACGACGTCGTTTTGAGCATTGTAAACTAATCGTCCGTTTTTTTTGGAAATCACGTTTCCCGTTTCGGCCGGTCTCTATATTTATGTTAATATTCTGTGTATTCTAGGCAACCGTTCTATGTATTATAGGCAACCGTTATGTGTATTCATGTTAGTAACACATGTTGTGATGCGTTTGTGCATTCGAATGTTTAGGAGGATGAGTTCTGTGTATTTTGTGTAAATATTATGTGTATTCATGTTATTAACACAAGTTGTGATGTGTTTGTGCATTCGAATGTTAGGAGGATGAGTTCTGTGTATTATGGGCATCAATATTATGTGTATTATGGGCAAACATTCTGTGTATTCTAGGCAAACCTTCTGTGTATTCTATATAATGATTATGTGTATTATAGATAATGAATTCCCTGGAGTCATTCGCTTCCACTAACATCTGTGTATTTTGTGTCAATATTCTGTGTATTCTGGGCAAACATTCTGTGTATTCTAGGCAAACGTTCTGTGTATTATTGATAATCATTATGTGTATTATATGGATTCCTTGAGTCATTCGCGTCCGCGTCTACTAACACCGAAACGACGTCGTTTTACGTGCGTGGGGCACATTGCTATGTGCACCGTGGTGCAGGGTATAACGATTGATCTTTATCATATTCATCTTTTTGTATTATGTTTTCCTGTGTAAACAAACTTACATTTCAATGACTCCCTTCATCAGTATTCACGTTAATTATCTCCAAATATCCATGCAAATAATACAATGCCCATCCAACTCACCTTTCGTCCTTCCACATCTCTATCTCTATCTCTCTCTGTTTCTAGGATATTGCAATCTTAGAAAAATGCATAACACTGTAAATGCAATAGCAGCAACCAAAGTTACGTTTAACATGTGACCATCCAAAGCTTCGTCATACGAGCTTCTAAGGGAGTTTGCCGAGGTGGGTTCCGAGTCGTAGAGAACAAACGAAGATGGCAAGGTGGGGGCGACGGCTTTGGTTTTCCAGTTCGGGCTCTCCGCAGTTGTGCGATGGTGCCATGCATACATCTGGTTTTTTGCTGGTGTGTTGGTGTTTGGCCTCAGGAGTATTGGTTGCGGTTGGGCATGACAAGGCCGCGATATCCGTGAAGGCATCTTGCGGAGTCAAGGCTCGCATCTTTTGCGATCGACTGCTGTCTCTGCTGATGCGATTTCTGCGAGTTTCTTGTGGTTGGTTGTGCATGGGAGTGTCATCGGCCGGCCAGGACGGTTTGCTTTATTCACCTCGCACACTGGCGCCTCTTCTCCATCAAGGAGAAGATGGAAGTTCGCCAGTCGCAGATGGCCCTGCGCTGTTTGGCCGGTGGGTGTCTTCAATGGATGTCGAAAGAAATTTCGGGAAAGATGAAGTTAACGTAGACTAGTAAACTGCAAGGGAAAGATAGGGGTTGTTCCTATTCTAGATTATCTTCTCAAAAGATAAGTATTATTATTATTATTATTATTATTATTATTATTATTATTTAATTAATTTATGTGACCAACCACTAATTTATTCAAACTGACACATAATTTGGCAAGCTCTGTGCTGCTGCCTACATAATACGATATGGGACGCTCTGTGCTACCAATTGTATTGTACGGCAAGCCATGTGCTTCCACCTAAATTATATGGTAAGCTCCGCGCTACCTTCAATTCTAAACTACACGGTAAGCTCCGCGCTACCTCTTACAACCATTGTTACAATGAATAAGTTTTGTGTTGGTCACAATAAATTAAAGGAAGATGGATTTTCCGAACCTATCTTCAATTTTAATTTTGTATTTAAATAAATACTAGTGGCACAACTCACTAATCATATGTTATTCAGCATGCAGGAAATAATCGTCATAAATTCCTAGGTGCTCCGTGCACCTAACCAAAACTCTTATTATGATCTTCAATGCTCTGAGCGGGGAAGGTCAGAACCTTGGTGCTCCGTGCACAAGCGTGTAGTCTCGACTGCACCCGTCATTGAGGATGCACTCCGAGTGCTTTGTTCTACTTTCTTATGCCAACAAATACTTGCGGCTAAGAAAGTGGGGGACTTCTGATGGAATAATATGCCTTACCATTATTATTATTAATATTATTATTTATAATAGGGTATTAGTCAAAGCAAGAAGAAGTCCAGCAAGAAAGTAGGAAATGCTACGAGAAGTTGCAACTGCAAAGGAAAAACATTATTTAAAGGCTCAGGAAGATCCAGCAAAAGGCCAGACTCATTATCTTCTACATATAATCTCTTCTTACCTTTTCCTTCTTCTTCCTCTTTCATTCCATGGCCATGGCTGCCCTTGTACATGTACTCCACCCAAACATAGTGAATTTCGGCTTGGCTTAGCCCAAAAAGGCCCGTGGTTTTTACCGTTTTGGTTTCCACTTTAAACATCCTTGTGTTATTGTTATTGATTCTCTGCAATCATCTCATTAATATTATTCTTTTATATTTATTGGATTTATTAATCCTGACACCTCGGGTTAATTAAATCCATCAAAATGATAAGTCTCATTATGATGTACAATAGATAAATACGCAGTAGAAAAAAGAGCATTTCCGACCACAAAACGTGGTCGGAAATGAATACTAAAATTTTAAAATTTGAGTAGCTGAATAAATTTCCGACCATCTTTATTTTGTGGTCGGAAATTATGACTTTTTCTGTCCCGTCCAATTCTTCGACGGAAAATTTTAAAAGATTCACTTTTGCCGACGACTTTTATTAGTGGTCGGAAAATGATAATTTTTAGTAGTGTTTTCCGCGCTGGTAAGCACTTAATCCTAACATTGAGGGAGCTTGGTTGCACTTTCCTAATCAGTTGGATGACCATTTAGAATGTTTTTTTTTTTTTTTTTGAAAAATAAACATTTGTTATCATTAAAATCAATATAATAAGTGAATAATTCCTTGAAAAATATTATAATTGTTAGGCATGCAATACAATACAGTTACAAAGTTCAGAGTTGGACACTTAAAATCCTACGTTTAATTACTAGTTATTAATAAAAATAAAAAATAAAGACTTCTTACCTTCTTGAATATCATCAATTCAAATATTTAACCCAGGTATGTATATTCTCTCGTTGAGAATCCGGCTCGCCAATATATATATGCTGACGCTGGCCGTGATGTCATTCAACGGCGGCATATCTGGTGGCCGTCGCCGGACATGCGCTCGGGTTTTTCTTCTTCGGGAGTAGGGCTTTTAACGAGCCACCATTGCTGGCGGATGGGACAACCACAGATCTTCCCGTTCGCCGTCGACGGCGGCTTGTTGAAAACCCGACTCCCGAAGAACAAAACCCAGGCCAAGCGCGTGTCCGGCGACGGCCACAAGAAATATACCGCCGTTGAATGACATCACCGCCAGCATCAGCATATACGCGAGAGCAGGCCCGGGTGGCGACATGATGATGAAGGCAAGCAGCAGGCTAGAACACAAAATTGTTAGTAGAGAAAATGATTTGTAAGGGCAAGATCATATGCAAGAAGAGTAGGTGTTTCATTTCATTTCCATTAAGCTACAATCGCGGAGCAATGGACTTCTTGATAAACAAATCTTTTCATTCTCAATAATCTTCTAATAAACAATTAAACCCCAATAGCTTCTCTTCTTTTCTTTCTTATTTTACACAACATCAGGTCCAAAGATAAGTTAGAACTGGTGTCCGGTCATGTTTGGCTTAAGTGAGTGGTTAACAGATATTGCCCTAACCTCTGAGATTTGGTGCAATTATATTTGTTGGGTTTTCTACCCTAGAATCAGGGTTAGCTAGGTTCTAACTGGCGCAAAGGCATATATATATATATATATATATATATATATATATATATCAATGTTTACAACCATATCCACGAGTATATATATAATTTGATAGTCTCACTACTATTGAGAAATATATATTACATAATTAAGGAAGGTATGTAGGGATGTCAATCGGACTAGCTCGCTTAGTTTGGACTAATCTTGTTAGGCTATTGGGTTTACAAGTTTAAGCTAATCGGTTATTTTATTATTTTATTTTCAAGTTGTGTTGACCCAAACCCTAAACTTCCGGTTGCGTAGTTTATCAGGCATGCTAAACCATTTGAACTAAAATTGGAAATTGAGAGCGTGAGTATCCACATCTAAAGATATAATAAAAAAAGGCCTGACTCACCGAGTTGAGCTAGTTTAGCCCTTGTTTAGCTAGATTGGGTTGTATATTTCTCTTATCCGATCCAAACGGGCCATCCCGTTTAACCCCTAAAGAGTACTCGTGTATACAAGCTAGTCTCATAGCCTATGTAACCAGCAGGCCAACTTGTATAACCCGTCATTCCTACCCATACCTCATCTTAAGTTTATTTAAATATTTATTAGTTTAAATGTGTTTGTAGTTTTGTATAAGAATATAAAAATATTGTTAATAGTAAGAATTGAACTTTTAATCTCTCATTTAAGCTTAACCTAGCAAGATCAATTGAACGCTAAAAGTATTTTAAACCTTTTTTGTATTTTTATCTCTCTCTCTCTCTCTCTCACACACACACACACACATATATACATACATACATACATACACACATACACACACACACACATACATACATACATACATACACACACACACATACATACATACATACATACATTAATACTTACCGGGTGGAGGATGTCGTCGGCGGCGAGGAGAAGGGCGGTGGAGGCGGCGTTCCTGTCGTCGTCGGCGGCGAGGAGAAGGGCCGTGGAGGCGGCCGTTCCTGTCGTCGTCGGCGAGGAGAAGAGGCGGCGACAATGGCGTCCAAGCTGCAATGGAGGAGAAGGCACGACGCCATAGATCTGCAACTGCAATGGGAGAGGAGAGGATGGACGGCGGCGACGGCGGCGGCAGTTCGATGGTCGGTGACGGCGGCGGTAGTTCGTTGCAGGCGAGGGAGCGGAGGGAGCGGAGGGAGCGGAGAAGGGCAGTGGAGGCGGCGGCAAGTCGATGTATGTGGTGTTTTGTTTTGTCGATAGCGTGTTCCAGATCTGGAGCGTTACTTGTGTCGTTTTGGGGGGGTTTTACGCGGCACCTGTATCTAGAGGTGCCGCGTAAAGTAAAATAATATTTTATTATTTCACTTTACGCGGCACTGACAAAGCACAGGTGCCGCGTAAAATTAAATAATAAAATACTATTTTACTTTACGCGGCACTTGATCTCTTTGGGTGCTGCGTAAAATTTGGGATCCATCAAATACACTACACTTGTTTGAACAGGCGTAGTGTAAAGTGATGCTTATATGGTCAATTTTGTACTAGTGATACATACATACATACATACATACATACATACATACATACATACATACATACATACATACATACATACATACATACATATANTTAATATAAATTTTATTTATTACATAAATTTAGTAAAGTTATAAACTATACATTCTATAAACTTCATAACTTAATAATATTATAATTATAAAGTAAAAATAAAAATATTACATATAAATTATATTAATTTTAAATAAATTATAATTATATATCAAACTAGTACATTTATACTAATAAATATAAATGTATACATCATTCAAGTAATTTAAACTTGTATTTCTAAATTTTAACTAAAAATAATTAATATACTTACACTATAATGTAATAGTTACAGTAAGTTTTTAATTTTTCACTATTTGTTATTATAAAAATAATTTATTATGTAATATATTTATTAAAATTTTATTTAAAAAATGTAATAAAAAATACTAAAGATGAATTTACCTATAAACTCCATGTATATCGCTTCTATAATAAAGAATAAGAGCAAATACCAATTTTAATGAGTTTTTTCCAAAAATGATCCCTCGACTATTGCTCATTCTCAATTTTGCATTTCGACTTTCAATTGCACCTAATGTGGTCCCTTGACTTTCAAAAACTCACCCAATTTGGTCCTCCGTTACATATTCCGTCAAATCAATGTTAAAATGGAGGGCATTTTTGTCCATTTACCTATTGTTAGCCTAATAAACATTAAGAAATAGTTGAGGGACCATTTTGAGAATAGTCAAGGGACCATTTTGGGAAAAACTATTTTATTTATTTCATTTTTGTTTATTTTCATTTTTTAGGCTATATAAAATTAGAATTTCTATACTTTTTTTTTCTTACAAATATAAATACTTAAAATCGTGCAATCCATCCTAAAAATTTTTAACTTTTTTTTACAGACATTTTCCCTCTATCTAAATATACAAACTATTCCTATGCAGATTTACAATAAGTTTCGTAAATTTTATAAATACTCATTTTTAAGCACCGATTAAAATAATTCTTAGTCACATCCGTAGTACTAAATATATTACTTTGGATTTTTTATAAATAAGATATAATATTATTAAACTCAAATAATTAAAAAAAATAATGTGCCCACAGCACAAAAGATTTTATGATTGACTTAAAAATTAACTATAAATTTTATTGTTGAATACAAATTGAAAATTATTAAACATTATTTACAATAATTATTGTGTCCCGTGTAATATACTAAAATTATTAGGTAGGATTTTTATAATTAAGGTATAATTTAATTAAATCAAAATTTTTAAAAATAATGTGTCCACATTACAAAATAAATTATACTTGCCTTAATAATTAATAATTAATAAAAAAATTGAGAAGAGGAAAGCATATAAAAGATGTCATACAATATCTTAAATAATGTAAAATAATATAAAATTTAATAATTATTTCGAATTCAAATACAGAAAATATTGCAGGAAACATTGACGAGATTTTACTTTCGGCTCACCTGAGAAGTTTACTAGAAAAATTTACCTTTCGGTCCAATATTTTCCCTACATTTTACACTCTTTGGGTGTCTACGCTTGAAAAAAATATTATTTTCAATGGTAAAAGTAATATTTAATGTGATACATAGTGATTGATTGTCTATGAACATAAAAAAAAAATTTAAAAAAAGAAGTATATGAGTATTTATGAAATTTACGGAACTTATTGTAAAACTTTATAGGAATATTTTGTATATTTAGAGGGGAAAAGTCTGTAAAGAAAGTTAAAAATTTTGATGTTGGATTGCGCGATTTCAACTATTTATATTTGTAAGAAAAAAATGTATAGAAATTCTAATTTTATAGAGTGTAAAAAATGAAAATAAACAAAAATGAAATAAATAAAATAGTTTTTCCCAAAATGGTCCCTTGACTATTCTCAAAACGGTCCCTCAACTATTTCTCAATGTTTATTAGGCTAACAATAGGTAAATGGACGAAAATACCCTCCATTTTAACACTGATTTGACGGAATATGTAACGGATGACCAAATTGGGTGAGTTTTTGAAAGTCGAGGGACCACATTAGGTGCAATTGAAAGTCGAAATGCAAAATTGAGAATGAGCAATAGTAGAGGGACCATTTTGGGAAAAAACTCAATTTTAATTTAGTCCCACGACTATTAGCAAAATGACAATTTTGGTCCACATGTTTAATTTCTACCAATTTTGGTCCAACGACTATTATTTTAGTACCAATTTTCATCCACAACTATTGTTTTAGTGCCAAAATTCATCGCACCGGTCACTCATTCGTTTAAAACGTGCAAAAATCTAAATTTCTTAAGGGTATTTTCGTCATTTTCAACTTAATATCTTAATTTGAACATGAATGAATGGATTTAAGTTCTATGATTGTTCAAAATTCGCAATTTTCCTCTTCATTTTACCTTAATTTGAGGAGGAGAATTGTGAATTGTAATTGATTTTATAGCTTAAATCTCTTTATTCATGTTCAAATTGGGATATTGATGAGTTGAAAAGGACAAAAATACATTTAAAATTTTTAGATTTTGGTATGTTTAAAATGGATGGGTGATTTCGGATGATTTAAGTAATGGAAATTAGTTTCTGCTTTTCAAAAAAACGGATGGCTGACCGACGCGATGAATTTTGGCAGTAAAACAGTAGTTGTGGGACCAAAATTGATAGAAATTAAACATGTTGACCAAAATTATCATTTGCTAATAGTCGTGGGACCAAAATTGATATTTTACCTAAAGAATAACTTTCGAAAGCGTCAGTGTGTGTGTATATATATATATATATATATATATATATATATATATATATATATATACATATATGTATGTATGTATGTATATATTTTGAGAGAAAAGCGTCAGTATATATGTATAGTTAAATTATAATTTATAAATTAATATGTTGACTAATAACCACTAGTACATATCTGGGTATCCGCTACCCTTGTAAAGGGCTTTCCGCTACCCTTCTACAAGGGTAGCGGATACGAGGGTCGCTGAAAGCTATCGGCTTTCTGCTACCCTTGTGGAAGGGTAGCGGATGATCGCCTATCCGCTACCCTTCTATCTGTAGAAGGGTAGCGGATTCATTTTTTGTTTTGTTTTTTTTTATTCAATAAGCATCCGCTACCCTTCTATCTGTAGAAGAGTAGCGGATGCAATTATATTTTATTTTTTTAATTATTCATCCACTACCCTTCTTTCCTAGGAAGGGTAGCGGATTATTTATTTTATTTTTAAAATTAATTTATTAATTTTAAAATTTCTAAATTATTTTAAAAATCCTAAACAGAATTATATATACTCACAAATTAACCATCAACTAACACAATGCTAATCATCAACATAATATTATCACACATACACTTTTAACACATGCAATATAATAATCTCACAATATAATCCACCTAAATACTTTCAACGCAATAATAAGTTATAATAATTTATAAACAAAAGATAATACTTAATCTAAAAACAAGTTACATGCACTCTGAAGAGTATTTTGCCCATGACTTCAATTTCCCATATCCAATTTCTTCCTCTACACACTCTACCATCTGCCCCCGCTAATGATTCATCACCATCCTCCATTTTTATCTATGAAAACAAATGAAGTTAAGAAAAAAAATTAAGTAATAACAGATTTTGCACACAAGTTCAGTGCATCTTAGAAACAGGAAAAAAGAAAATTAAGAATGAATGAGCCATAACTTCTAACCTCAGAATTTGCCTTTTCAACATCTTCTACACAGGCTATGTTTGGCAAACCTAGCTGAAATGGTAGCTGAAAGCTGAAAAGGAGCTGAAAGCTGAAAAGCTATAAGCCTGAAGCTGAAATCTGAAGAGCTGTTAAGCTAGCTGTTATGCTTAAAAGTGTTTGGTAAAATTAGCTTTTTGATAAGTTGATAAATGTAAAAAGACTAAAAAGGACATATTCATAAAATTTAAATAGTTTTAAATTTAAATAAGTTTGTTTACATATTAAAATATAAAATAGTGAAATCAATATATTTTAATTTAAAAAAAAACATATATTTGAAAACATATAATGTAAAACAAAATGCTTATAATTCATAAGATTAGTTCATACAAAAATCAATGTTCAAACACAAATGTCAAATTGAAATTACAACCAAACATATTGAAGAGAAAAAATAAAAAAGGTTTAGCCAAAAAAGTTTTAATTGGTAAGGGTAAATGATGTAATTTCTTTAAAATAATAAGGTTAAAGATGGAAAAAAAGTTAGGAAGCTATTAGCTTATTTTGAAACGCTACCTTAGGTAGCGTTCAAAAATAAGCTCTTATTTTAAGTTACTAGCTTATTTTAGGAACATTACCAAACAGAGCTTATAGCTTATTAGTAGCTTAAAATAAGCTATAAGCTCCTAAATAAGCTCTACCAAACAGAGCCACACTCTTCCGGCCCCTGCCCTCGAATTTTAATCTATGCATCATCAAGTAATGCAAAATACAAAAAACAATAAATTATTAATTAGTAACACATTTTGCAAAGAGGTTCGTTCACCATCTAATATTTTTATTAAAAAAGAATGAACACGTCAGAGCTAATTTTTTCAAACCTCAAAATTTTCTTTTCCAACATTCTTCTTTAGCTTCGCTTGAATATCCCTAACAGAAGCAGCAATGGAAGGGCGGTGGCTAAATAGTACTTGGATATGCAGAAACGTAAATGTAGAATTAAAATATAAGATCCAATAAAGCATTACGTCAAATAAGCAGCTTTGAGTAGTTTTACTAGCTAAGATTTTTAAGTTCTCTGTACTGGATATAAAGTTTTTTTGGCATTATTGGATACATACTGACATACTATAAGTAACCAACTGACTCATTTAAATTATATTCACATTAACATGTTTTTTTGTGGTATTCAAATAACAATTAAGTTTTCTGCAAAATTAGTTTATACATAAAGCACTTGCGGTAAGCTAAATTTCAATCAAATTGTGATCAGTTTACGTTTGGAGCCTACTCCACACTCTTATAACTTAAACAATAAAATATAACAAGACAAAAAAAAACAAAAACTAATATAGCTTTCTTACTCACCCAATAATCCATGCTCCACCTGTGACAAATGCCACAACAGGCTTTGAACTACTTCTACTACTTCTAGGTGTTGGCACGAGGAAGAGGATGCCCCTGGGAAGAATGAGGAAGAGGAATTCAACACTGGCCCACTTTTTGTTCTTATGATGAGTGTTAAAAACAACACTCACGTGCTCATAAACTTCCGGAACAACAGAAAGCTTCTGGGCCGTGTCAGAGCTTTTGATCGTCACACAATATGGTCCTGGAAAATGTTAGAGAGATTGGATTGAGGTTCCAAAGACTGGCAAAGGGGAAAAAAGGCACTACTTGTTAACAAGGACAGGTTTATTAGCAAGATGTTCCTCCATGGAGATTCAGTGAAATAGAAGAAGTTCGAGAGTTGTGGGTAAAATATTTTCTAGAAGAGTGCATTTATACTTTATTTCGTTTTATAAACATGATTATCTCTATGGTTATATTGTGATGCATGTTATTTTTTTATTACGTAGTATTAATTGTGAAGAATATTATGAATTGTGGTGATGTTTGCATGTGTTGGTGGATGGTGATGTTTGTGTTAGTTTAAAATAGTATGTGTTGGTTTAAAATTAAATATTTATGTTTGTTTGAAAATTGTTATTTGTGTTGGTTATTAATTTGAAATTAGTCATGAGTTGGTTTGAAAATATCATTGTGAATAGATAGATTTTGATGTTGAGTTTGATGATTTGAAAAATTCTGAGCAGGTTTTGAATACAAAAATTTGGATTATTTGTAATTTTAAATTAAATATTAAAAAAAAAGGTTTACGCGGCACCAGCTCGTGCAGGTGCCGCGTAAAGTATTTAAAAAAAATAAAATGCTTTCCGTGGCACCAGTCTTATTTTAATATTATTTAATTACTTTCCACGACACCTGCTCCGCTACAGGTGCCGCGGAAAGTATTTATTTAAAAAAAAAAAAAGAAAACTAAATGCTTTCCGCTGCACACGTAACGGGTGTCGCGGAAAGCCTTCCCTTTTAGCGTCAGTATCATAGGCTACACCTGTAGAGGTGTAACGAAAACACTTTTATAGGTGTAGCCTATGACTTTTTTTGTACTAGTGTTCAATAATTCAGGTTATCAGGCTAGCCCTATCGGACCATCGGGCTTATCAGTTTTGGGCTCATCAGGCGAATGTTTTTATCGGGCTAGCCCTGTCGATTTTGGTTTCATCGGGTCAACCCATCAGGTTCGGGTTAAGATTGACATCCCTAGTACAATGCTATTATTTATGCATGGAGAATAATTTGTATTTTAGTTCTAGTTAATGAGAAGAGAGGGGGTGATCTCGTGTTTGGCTTCTACTAAGAGCATTACAAATAATAATAATAATAATAATAATAATAATAATAATAGTGTAGTAGTGGTGGTGATGGTGATGCTGTGGTTGTGTTGTGATGTAGTGGTGTTGATGGTGGTAGTGATAATAATAATAATAATAATAATTCGGAAACAAAGTTTAAAAAAGGAAGAGAGGGAAGAGAGATGTAAAATAAAGAATTTGAAAAATGTCCCCTGATTAAAAAATTAAGAAGACATTTTTTTTTTTACCAAATTGGGTTTTTTTCCTTTGACTAGAATAGATATTTTCCTTTGACTTTATTTTTCTTAAATACCTAAATACTGAAAAATTTTAGAAAATGACTTTCTAAAGTCGTTTTTCAAATTTTCAAACAGACCTTAAAAGTATTACATTTTTCTCAAAAGTATTATAATTTCCCTTATAATTAAAGTATAAGTATTATATTTTCATATTGACCTGACCAATCTCATAAAAGAATCACTCTAAAATAAATAAATAAAAATTATTTCCCATTACTTTATTTAACATGTAGCTAAAGATAATATGAGTCATTTCCATTTTTGGTCCTACTGTTATTGAGACATTCACAATTTTAGTCCACTTCATTAATTTTTGCCACATTGCGACCAGTCTTATTTAGACCTTGCCACTTTTAGTCCATCGTTATCTTTATTTTCTCTCATGCAAAGATTCTTTACATTCAAATTTATCAATTGATATTCATTACATTGTCCATTATCTTATTTTTACAATATCTTGTAATTAAATATCAAAGTTATAGTACAAAATAATGTTATATATTTATTTACCAAGTATTTTATTAATACTATGAAAAATTAAAAATTTGAAGCTAATTATATTAACTACTTGGGATGGTTGACAAAGAGAGTACTCAAATAACCCAACAAATTGAAGCGGAATCGCTCTATTTTACTCTTATTGAATTAAATAAATTAGTAGTTACACCAAAAAATGATACATATGTATTTCTTTAATACCATGAAAAAAATAAAAAAGAATAGTTTGAAACCAATCATATTAACTACTTGGGGATTTGTTGACAATGAAAGTACTCAAATAACCCATTACCCGCAAATTGAAGCGAGAAACTACCTTTTAATATCTTTGGAATATATAATATTTTAAATTTTCAAATTTTTATTAATTTATTTAATCTTTTTTCTTAAACTAGGGATTTCTTTATCCACAATAACTCATTCAACAATAATGTTGAACCAAATGAACCCCAAGCAGAACACCTAAAGGAAAGTCCATAGCTCCTATATCATAATCTCATTGCATGACGTTGTCATCTATGCTACCAACAATAACCGAATTGCAAATAACACACTACAACAAAAAGGAAGAACAAATAGTAAAGATGAAGACAATGACAATGTTACTCAAAAGAGAATTAAGAACACTTAGAAAAATTCAAATGAAAAGTAGTATTTATTTAGACTATCATTTTTAGACCAAATATTTAGACTATCGATTTTACAAGGTTGCAAACATTTATTTTAGTAATAATTATAATGAATTTTCTATATTATCTTGGATTCATATACTTTGAGTTAGATATTTAAATAAAAAAATTCGACATTCAATTACCCATGTATAAACTTCTCCTATATAATCTTGCATTGATATACTTTCAAATATTTATTTAAATATAAACATTGGGCATTAACCCATACGCGCAATGCGCGTATAAAACTAGTAATAATAAATAAGTCTTCGTCTCCAGCCATGGAGACGAGGCCGGCCGGAGACGCTTCGTCTCCGGCCGGCAGTTTGTTTTTAATTTTTTTTTAATTTTAATTTTAATTAATTATTTTATTTAAAATATCATTTTTAAAATTGGTAACCGGCACATCAAGTAAAACAAGTCATTTTGGATGAAATTGCATGAATTCGTATAGTTTAGGGACCCAATTGCATTGTTTTTTAGTTTAATGGCCTAATTGCATTTTTGTGTGTAGTTCAGTGGCCAATTTGACCCTTATTCCATTAAAATATAAGATCCAATAAAGCATTACGTCAAATAAGCAGCTTGGAGTAGTTTTAATTTACTAGCTAAGATTTTTAAGTTCTCTATACTGGATATAAAGTTTTTTTGGCATATTGGATACATACTGACATACTATAAGTAAACCAACTGAATCATTTAAATTATATTCACATTAACATGTTTTTTTGTGGTATTCAAATAACAATTAAGTTTTCTGCAAAATTAGTTTATACATAAAGCACTTGCGGTAAGCTAAATTTAATCAAATTGTGATCAGTTTGGAGCCTACTCCACACTCTTATAACTTAAACAATAAAATATAACAAGACAAAAAAACAAAAACTAATATAGCTTTCTTACTCACCCAATAATCCATGCTCCACCTGTGACAAATGCCACAACAGGCTTTGAACTACTTCTACTACTTCTAGGTGTTGGCATGAGGAAGAAGATGCCCCTGGGAAGAATGAAGAAGAGGAATTCAACACTGGCCCACTTTTTGTTCTTATGATGAGTGTTAAAAACAACACTCACGTGCTCATAAACTTCCAGAACAACAGAAAGCTTCTGGGCCGTGTCAGAGCTTTTGATCGTCACTACAATATGGTCCTGGAAAATGTTAGAGAGATTGGACTGAGGTTCCAAAGACTGGCAAAGGGAAAAAGAAGGCACTACTTGTTAACAAGGACATGTTTATTAGCAAGATGTTCCTCCATGGAGATTTAGTGAAATAGAAGAAGTTTGAGAGTTGTGGGTAAAATATTTTCTAGAAGAGTACGTTTATACTTTATTTCGTTTTATAAACGTGATTATCTCTATGGTTATATTGTGATGCATGTTATTTTTTTTATTACGTAGTATTAATTGTGAAAGATATTGTGAATTGTGGTGATGTTTACATGTGTTGGTGCATGGATGGTGATGTTTGTGTTAGTTTTAAATAGTATGTGTTGGTTTAAAATTAAATATTTATGTTTGTTTGAAAATTGTTATTTGTGTTGGTTATTAATTTGAAATTAGTCATGAGTTGGTTTGAAAATATCATTGTGAATAGATAGATTTTGATGTTGAGTTGGATGATTTGAAAAATTCTGAGCAGGTTTTGAATACAAAAATTTGGATTATTTGTAATTTTAAATTAAATATTAAAAAAAAAAGGTTTACGCGGCACCAGCTCGTGCAAGTGCCGCGTAAAGTATTTAAAAAAATAAAATGCTTTCCGCGGCACCAGTCTTATTTTAATATTATTTAATTACTTTCCACGACACCTGCTCTGCTACAGGTGCCGCGGAAAGTATTTATTTAAAAAAAAAAAAAGAAAACTAAATGCTTTCCGCTGCACACGTAACGGGTGCCGCGGAAAGCCTTCCCTTTTAGCGTCAGTATCATAGGCTACACCTGCAGAGGTGTAGCGAAAACACTTTTACAGGTGTAGCCTATGACTTTTTTTTTGTACTAGTGTTCAATAATTCAGGTTATCAAGCTAGCCCTATCGGGCCATCGGGCTTATCAGTTTTGGGCTCATCAGGCTAATGTTTTTATCGGGCTAGCCCTGTCGGTTTTGGTTTCATCGGGTCAGCCCATCAGGTTCGGGTTAAGATTGACATCCCTAGTACAATGCTATTATTTATGCATGAAGAATAATTTGTATTTTAGTTCTAGTTAATGAGAAGAGAGGGGGTGATCTCGTGTTTGGCTTCTACTAAGAGCATTACAAATAATAATAATAATAATAATAATAATCTACTATACTAATAAGAGCCAAAGAGAGCTAGGCCTTAAATGGGTAGAAAAAATGGCGGTAATCAAATGGATGGTTCAGATGAATTATTTAATCAAATAGATGGCTAAGATAATTCAGATTAATATTATTAATAGAGATTACCTAATTTAACCTTACTTTTATGATTATCCGTTAAGTTTTCCGTTAAATATTCTCTTCTCCGTTAATATTCCGTTAACTTTTAACTTACCCATTAATTTCTATAAGAAAGATCTTAGGTTCGAACCTCATCTCAATCAAATTTGAGATAATTAAGTTTCCCACTCTATTTACTCTTATTAAATTAAATAAATTAGTAGCTACAACAAAAAATGATACATATGTATTTCTTTAATTTAGAATTATGTGTCTACAATACCTTTATTTAAAAAAATTATTCATTATCAAAAAAATTAAATTAAATAAGAAAAATAATTTCATTAGTTATATTGCCTTTATTTTCTCTCATGCAAAGATTATTTACATTCAAATTTATCAATTGATATTCATTACATTGTCCATTATCTTATTTTTTACAGTATCTTGTAATTAAATATCAAAGTTATAGTACAAAATAATGTTATATATTTATTTACCAAGTATTTTATTAATACTATGAAAAAAAATTAAAATAATTTGAAACTAATTATATTAACTACTTGGGTATTGGTTGACAAAGATAGTACTCAAATAACCCAACAAATTGAAGCGGAATCGCTTTATTTTACTCTTATTGAATTAAATAAATTAATAGTTACACCAAAAAATGATACATATGTATTTATTTAATACCATGAAAAAAATAAAAAAGAATAGTTTGAAACCAATCATATTAACTACTTGAGGGATTTGTTGACAATGAAAGTACTCAAATAACCCATTACCCCGCAAATTGAAGCGAGAAACTACCTTTTAATATCTTTGGAATATATAATATTTTAAATTTTCAATTTTTTATTAATTTATTTAATCTTTTTTCTTAAACTAGGGATTTCTTTATCCACAATAACTTATTCAACAATAATAGTTGAACCAAATGAACCCCAAGCAGAACACCTAAAGTAAAGTACATAACTCATATATCATAATCTCATTGCATGACGTTGTCATCTATGCTACCAACAATAACCGAATTGCAAATAACACACTATCAACAAAAAGGAATAGAACAAATAGTAAAGATAAAGACAATGACAATGTTACTCAAAAGATAATTAAGAACACTTAGAAAAATTCAAATGAAAAGTAGTATTTATTTAGACTATCATTTTAAGACCAAATATTTAGACTATCGATTTTACAAGGTTGCAAACATTTATTTTAGTAATAATTATAATGAATTTTCTATATTATCTTGGATTCATATACTTTGAGTTAGATATTTAAATAAAAAAATTCGACTTTCAATTACCCATGTATAAACTTTTCCTATATAATCTTGCATTGATATACTTTCAAATATTTATTTAAATATAAACATTGGGCATTAACCCATACGCGCAATGCGCGTATAAAACTAGTAATAATAATAAGAGTCATTACCATTTTTGGTCCTACTGATATTGTGGCATTGCCAATTTTAGTCCACTTTATTAATTTTTGACACATTTGACCCAGTCTTATTTAACCATTGCCACTTTTGGTCCATCGTTAGAAAATCCGTCCAAATGCCGTCAAACGCAGGGGTATATTTGTCTTTTCACTGTGCTTTTGTTGTCGCCTATACCATTTGCAGAGAGTGAGAGAATTTAAAATAGTGTCTTTAACGCCAAACACAATAGCAGAGAACAAGAGGTTATTCAACCAGAATTTCTCAATATCTACAATATGCAAGACAAGAGGAAAGGTATAAATCTATTGCATACTAAGTAGTTCCTTTACCAGAAAATTTGTTTTTCCAATCTTTAAATTTCAGCAGCATTCAACATATATTTTGCAACCATACAGCAAACATGATTATTACTCCACATTAAGCCAACATAACTAATAATCAATTAGATTAACAAGCTGATTACTAACAAAAAAAAAAAAAAGCAAAATGTTAAATTCCACACTCTGAATCATCCAGGTAAAAAAAAAAAAAAAGAACTGTACTAGTTCTAGAAACAGTAAGGGGCCATAAGATTATTTATACCTGCTGAAGCAGAGCGATCATCTGGTTGGTTGCAGCCATCACCACATCAAGAGCTTATACGCATGCCTAGATCTCTGCAAAGCGTCCATAAAACCCTCCCTGACGAAATGATAGAGAACGGCAGTGTAACGAGTTTCCAAGCCAGACAAGGGGGCCCACCACTGCCGGCAACGAGCATCCCCGTTTCTCGGTGGTCTTGTTTCATACCCGCGTTGGATGAGGTTGAGTTGTCGATGGGTGCTTCAGAGCTGGTCGCCGCTTCGGAACGATGGTTCTCGGATTCGATGCAATTTTTGTCGGTCAAAGCACAACCCAAATGGTATAGGCGCAATGAGAAGACAAATATACCCCTGCTTTTGACGGCATTTGGACGGATTTTCTAACGATGGACCAAAAGTGGCAATGGTATAAGACTGGGTCAAATGTGGCAAAAATTAATGGAGTGGACTAAAATTGGCAATGCTACAATAACAGTAGGACCAAAAATGGTAATGACTCTAATAATAATAATAATAATAATAATAATAATAATAATAATAATAATAATAATAGTGTGGTAGTGGTGGTGATGGTGATGCTGTGGTTGTGTTGTGATGTAGTGGTGTTGATGGTGGTAGTGATAATAATAATAATAATAATTCGGAAACAAAGTTTAAAAAAGGAAGAGAGGGAAGAGAGATATAAAATAAAGAATTTGAAAAATGTCCCCTGATTAAAAAATTAAGAAGACATTTTTTTTTACCAAATTGGGTTTTTTTCCATTGACTACAATAGATATTTTCCTTTGACTTTATTTTTCTTGAGTACCCAAATACTGAAAAATTTTAGAAAATGACTTTCTAAATTCGTTTTTCAAAATTTCAAACAGACCTTAAAAGTATTACATTTTTCTCAAAAGTATTATAATTTCCCTTATAATTAAAGTATAAGTATTATATTTTCATATTGACCCGACCAATCTCATAAAAGAATCACTCTAAAATAAATAAATAAAAATTATTTCCCATTACTTTATTTAACATGTAGCTAAAGATAATATTATTAATATCCGTATCATACATCTCACTAGTGTCAGACTAATTAGTATAAATAACATATTTATTTATTTCTTAAAGTTTTTTTTTTTTGACAACTATTGACTATGAATCGAGTATATGTTCATATATACTTTCTTCGAATCTGAGACTTCTCATTTAAGAAACCATAGTTATACCACTCTACCACAAGACCTTTGGCCTATATTCTTAATGTTAAACTTGTGTGAGACCGTTTCACGGATCCTTATTTGTGAGATATGTCGGGTTGGGTTAAACTAACATGCAAATATCGGCAAATTATACTGTGCACCACGGTGCACATAGCAATGTGCACCACGTACCTAAACGACGTCGTTTTGAACATTGTAAACTAATCGTCCGTTTTTTTTGGAAATCAAGGGTGCGTTTACTAACTGGAAATTTTCTCTAATTTTCTGGAAATTTTGAAAACTGGAAAACATAAAATAGAAAACATGTTTACTAGCACAGTTTTCCATTTTGAAAACAGGAAATAATTTTTCAGTTTTCTAGAAAACTGAAACACTATAAAAAACAGTTTTCTAAATAGAAAACAGAATCAGCTATCATCTATTAGACTATATGTCATTATAACCACATTCTCACCATTATCTACTTACATATTCATTCATTACTATGATTACATTTATTATTATCTTCTTTTACTTATCATCATCTTCTATCTTTTATATTTACATTATTTATTTAAACATAACTTATTTGATTATGCTTAAAATTATACATCATTCACATTATCTAAATTAAAAATTGAAATCTATACCACACTTTATATTTTGATTGAACTCAATTGATTATTGGTTTTTGTCCAAATATCAGATATCGAAATTTCACACATATATTACTATATTAGAATTCAAAATAAAAATTATATATATATTACATACATGTCATTCAAATGAATATATCCAAACATATTTTAAATATTAGCTCAAAAAATATTAATATTATCTAAACTAAATTTTGTGTGAACTTAATAGGTTATTGGTTCAAATATATTTTTATTTAGGTTATATACATATATAAATTTGGTTCGGATATCAAATGTATATTATTTTTACATATATTGGACTTCAAAGTAAAATATATATTTATTCTATTTAAACCAAATATATTTTAAAATATTTTAAATATAAGGTCTAAAAATAACTCGAAATTAAACTTATTATTAATTTTATAACGTTAATTTGAAAAAAATAAATTTGAAAAAATAAGTATTAGTAAACAAGTTTTCTAAACAGAAAACAGAGAATGGAAAACAGAGAATGAAAACTGAAAAATTGAAAAACAGAAAACAGAAAACAGTTTTCTGTTAGTAAACAGACCCCAAGTTTCCTGTTTCGGCCGGTCTTTGTATTTATGTTAATATTCTGTGTATTCCAGGCAATCATTCTGTGTATTCTAGGCAACCATTCTGTATATTATAGGCAACCGTTATGTGTATTCATGTTAGTAACACATGTTGTGATTTCATTTAATAACACATGTTGTGATGTGTTTGTGCATTCGAATGTTTAGGAGGATGAGTTCTGTGTATTTTGTGTAAATATTATGTGTATTCATGTTATTAACACAAGTTGTGATGTGTTTGTGCATTCGAATGTTAGGAGGATGAGTTCTGTGTATTATGGGCATCAATATTCTGTGTATTATGGGCAAACATTCTGTGTATTCTAGGCAAACCTTCTGCGTATTCTATATAATGATTATGTGTATTATAGATAATGAATTCCCTGGAGTCATTCGCGTCCACTAACATATGTGTATTTTGTGTCAATATTCTGTGTATTCTGGCAAACGTTCTGTGTATTCTAGGCAAACGTTCTGTGTATTATAGATAATGATTATTTGTATTATAGATAATGAATTCCCTGAGTCATTCGCGTCCGCGTCTACTAACACCGAAACGACGTCATTTTATGTACGTGGTGCACATTGCTATGTGCACCGTGGTGCAGGGTATAACGATTGGCAAATGTCATACTTATATGCGCAAATGTCATATTTATATGCTCAAATGTAATACTGGTCCGGAATAAAATTGTTGTCGTTTATAAGGAAAAATGTAATACTTTTGAAGAAAAATGTATAGTAATAATTTTGCATTTTGATGTAAAAGTATTATATTTTTCATCAAAAGTATTACATTTTCCATAATAAGTAATGTTTCCTTTACTTATAAAGAAAGTTATAATACTTTTGTGGAAAAATGTAATACTTTTAAATCGAAATGTAAAAATATTACATTTTCTCTTAAAATTATTACATTTACCATTATAAGTAACAAAAATTTTAATCCTGATTAGTATATATTACATTTGAGCATATAAGTATCACATTTTCACATTGACCCGACCCGACCCGTTTCATAGTAAGACAGTCTCACAAGTTTTTTACTCTGTAACAATGTAGTATGTGTTCATAGCTTACAATGTAGTATCTGTTCATATCTCCAACCAAATGAAGCACAAAAAGCCAATATCACATTTTCACATTGATCCGACCCGACCCGTTTCACAGTAAGACAGTCTCACAAGTTTTTGACTCTGTTACAATGTAGTATCTGTTCATAGCTTACAATGTAGTATCTATTTATAGCTCTAACCAAATGAAGCACAAAAATCCAATATCACATCCATCAAGACTTGAACCCACCCCTCACATATGAGGGTGCAATCGGATGCCACTAGACCACAAGGTCTTTGGCCACAATAACATTCTTATTTATTCAAAATTTATTTATAAATCAACATTTAACATGTTGTTAAAGCACTTAATTACAATATCGTTCAACTCGGCTGCAGAAGCGACACTTAATTAAAAACCCTAGCCTATTCTCTCGAATCCTCTCTTCTGTCTCTCAAAATCTTGCCTCTTTTTTGGCCGCCGGTCTCTGAGCAAATCTGGCCGAAGCTTTGACCGAGCTTCGTGTCGGCTGGTCTTTGACCGACGGTCTCCTATTTCCCTCTTTTTTTATTCTTTTTTTTTTTTTCATAACTTTCATTGCCGATTCAACCACCAACTCTCGAAGGAAGTTGAAGAAGTTTCAAAGTTCAAAGGATTCAACCAAATATGGTTAAAGAGGTGACTTGATTTTAGTGGATCCCTAAAATAAAGTTTTCAATAGGAGGTGTACTGTTGTTTTCCTTTTCTTGTGTGTTCTGTATTTGTTTGTGTTTTTTGTTTGTTTCTCTCGTTTGTGTGATGAGTTTGTTTTTCTCTCGTTTCTTTTGACGAGTTTGTTTTCCTCTCGTTTCTTTTGACGAGTTCTTTTCTTCATAAGTGTAAATCATAAAAGTTGGTCATGGCTTATGTGGACCTCATACTGGGTGACAAAGATGACAATGAAAAAGAGTATCGACAATTCAGATCGATGGATGTATTGTCAATGAACGTAAGGTTGAAAACAAATACTTAGGTGGTGTGCAAAACTTTCCAACCGAAGTCAGTCTTGGCTACGTTTGATAAATCCTTCAATGGTATTAAAGAAGTGTTAAGTTCATCCGATGGATTTAGCTTCAAATTTGTGAAACAGTCTGCAAATTATAGCATTGCTAGAAAAATTATTTGTATGTCTGATTGTAAGAAATAGTATACCCTTCTATTGATCCTATTTGTAATCTATACTATATATAAAAACATTAACCTCCTCCAGAATTTTCCCGCCCAAACGTTAGGGTATTTTAGTAATATGGTAATTATTATAATAATAATCATATTAATAATATTAAATGTTAATAATATTAATTATTATTATTATAGAATAATATTAATGATTGAATCTTTATCATTAGAAATTGCGTGGTTTCTTTGGTTGCTGAAAAAAAATGGAATTAGGCGACTAAAATGGCGAGATTTTAGGGAATGGATATGAATAAAGAAAGTTGTAATTGGTTTACCTTACCATTTTCTCTCGGAAATTTAAGAAGACTAAAATGGAGTGATTTTAGGGAATGGAATGAATAAAGAAAGTTGTAATTGGTTTGGAAGAAAATTTATAATGTATGCCAGCTTTTCTCCCTCACCTCTTCTCAATTTTCCTTTAATCTATGCTATGACTCTATATATATCACCCCGCTCTCCTTTCTTATCTCACAGTCATACGCTTTATATCAATCGATCGGGATGATGAGCTGCATGGAGGTCATCTTTTCGGTGCGATCAAATACATCGGCGGTAAGTTGTCTATACCAACCAAACATGCTCCTAACTATATCTCTCCAGATCCGGTGATCACACCAGATTTACACACCTTCTCCCCGTCCTTCTCCATGGTTTCTCTCTCTCCCTGCCTGCCAAACATGTTAGTTCCATTCTAATGGACTGATACAGTGATATATCTGATCTGTTAGGTGCACTCTCTCTTCCACTTATTATGTTTCTATAATGTCTGCTAGCTACTTGATAGTATATAGATAGTTAAATGAACAAATTTAATTCAGAAATCTGGTTGATACAATACCTGCAATATATGAATGCTTTAGGATGGACAGGTTCTCTGCAATTCACTTTCAATTTATGGGAACAAACAGAAGCAGGAAATGAAGTTGGTTACGTCGTCGAAATGTCAACCTGTTACCCTCAACCTGGCTCAGTCAATATTGCTCAAATGGAGAAGTTAACTATTATATCAAATTATACCAATGTCCAAATGCATACCGGGGTCATGGGTTACTATTACATTTTAGTTGCTGAGCCATTACCAAAATCAAACTCCATCTTCCATTCCCTTGATGTGGTAAGTTCCTACGTACATATAGTAAATATATGAAAACAAAAAGCGCTTTAGAATTGTCTAAAAGCATATCACAATGTGATGGATTTTTGGCATATTTAGTTCTGTTTTGATTGGAATGGTTGGTTTTGCAGGCAAATCTGGTGTAGGTTTTCAAGCTAGGAATTGAAGCAATGATCTGATGTGTTCCTCAACTTCTGGTACCCATGCGAAGTAGATATGATATGATATGATGCTGGTGTGTCTTGTGGACTGCTTAATTAATTAATGGTTCTCAAGAATAAATGATCATTTTGCAATTTAGTTTGCATTGCATCACATAT
The DNA here is from genome assembly GCA_003576665.1 of Ipomoea trifida. Classification (NCBI taxonomy): domain Eukaryota; kingdom Viridiplantae; phylum Streptophyta; class Magnoliopsida; order Solanales; family Convolvulaceae; genus Ipomoea; species Ipomoea trifida. Next base: position 8,857,799 of record CP025650.1, read on the forward strand.
TTGGGAACTTTAGCTCGCATTGTAATCAGGCCGTTCTATTAAAAATAGAGGCCCCTATCTAATAGTTAATTGTGCAATTGTGCTTCAATAGGTTGAAAAAGTAGTTATGAACAGATACAAACATAAGGGGAGAGAGATTCTTTTTACCTAATTAGTTAAGGAATTTTTTTTAGGAAAAAAATGCACTCCAGTTTTGGGTTGCACTTCTGTTATTATATATATTAATTATTAATTATTATTATTATTATAGAATAATATTAATGATAGAATAATATTAATTGTAATTGGTTATAATATGTTATTAGTAATTATGGTAATTATTATAATAGAATAATATTAATGAGATAAGAATGTGGTTTTGATTGTTACAATTTTTGGTAATATTTTCCTAAATGTACTCATATCTGGTTGAGATACAAAAATTATGAATGTCAATCATATTATATTATATATGCTAATAATATATTATAATAATATCTAATAATTGTAATTGGCAATTGACATGTAAAATTAAATCAAATATTTATTATATTTTATTTTCAAACTATTTCTAACCAATTCTCAAATGGTAATAACCTACTAACACGAATTGTTTGCTTACATAATATTATTGTATTAAATTAATTTGTTCATTAAATCGTAACAAATATTAGCATATTAATGTCACGTATACACGGTAATAGCAGTAATGTACGTGCAATAAAAATTGGAAATATTTATATATACACGAAAATTATCTTCAAAAAAAATATATACACGAAGATCACGTCCATAAAGTCATTATTTATTAGTATAAAATTAAATCAAGAATATGAGATATTATTGAAATTGAAAACTAAATCAAGAATATAATATATTATTGGAATTGGTAACCAACAAATGAAATATTAGGAAAAAATTATGAAGGAAAAAGGAATGGAAATCAATATTAAAAGGAAAAATGAAATAAATATTAGGAAAAAATTATGAAGGAAAAAGGAATGGAAATCAATATTAAAAAGAAAAATGAAATGAATATATTTAAAAGAAAATGAAATATTAGGAAAAACGAAATGAATATATTAATATTTCACTGAAAATCTAGCATAGCTTTCCCTACAAACGAATTAGTAACCAACAAATGAAATATTAGAAAAAAATTATGAAGAAAAAAGGAATGACAATTAATAATTCTTTTTTATAAAGGAAAAAGGAAATGAATATATTCGAAAAGAAATTAAAATATTAGGAAAAATGAAATGAATATATTAATATTTCATTTGAAATATAATCGGCAATTATATTATTATAATTACATGAATTAAATATTAATTAATTAATATAATTAATTATTAATTATATTAATAAATACTACTCCATAAGCACGGGAACGTTCTCTTTTTAGTCGTAGATATTAAATATATAATAATAATAATAATAATTTTTGTATATACAAATTGATATTCCTGTTAACGAAAAATAATTAATTTAGTGTAATTGACTAATAATAATTGTCTAATAATTATTATGGTAATTAAGCTAAATATTGATCGTTCAATTTATTTTTATACTCCGTAATAATTAAAGTTAAATTATTTCTCATTTTTTCATATTTATTTTTGTAATAATATAATTAGTTAAGTTATACAGAGTGTTAAATATCGATATTTTTAAGATAATTATAAACAAACAAGGCATATGTTATTCAATTAATTGAGTGATACTTTTGCATTAATCTTATAATCAAATAAATGTACATGTTCAATATTAGTTTTTTTAAAAATAATTTTATCTTTAATTTTATTATCTAAATAAATAACAAAAAAATTTATTCGTGAATCGCACGAGTAATTGACAATTATTTGCTTTAATTCAAGCAAAGAAAATATCAAAAAACATAATCAATCCAATCAATTTCATCAATTGCGCTATATAATATTCGATGTTATAATTTATATAATTGTACGTCGATCCAAATATATTCTTAAATTATTATAACAAATTCATTCCGTGCAACGCACGGGCGAAAATACTAGTTATCTTAATAGAATGAGTTTCTTTATTTTCAAAAAAAAAAAAAAAAATCTACACTATTTTATCAGTTTTTGATAGCACCAAAACCGTAATACTTCACCCCACCGCCCACCGCCGCTCGCCGCTCGCCGCCGCCTCCTCCTCCTCGTATTGCTTTGGGAACAGCTCAAAGTTTGAAACAAGCACTCTCAGTGGAAGTAGAAGCTAAACATCATAAGAAATGTCTGAGACCCTCGTCGTACGATCTCCCCTGGCGCCTTTACACTCAGCCGCCGCCCCTCACGGCGTCCGACTATCAAAACGCACACGCAAGTGGACGCTCATTAGCTCAGCCAGCATAGCTTCCACCGCACATTCCAGGAAAGGGGGCGACCGGTGGTCACTTCACGGCATGAGTGCCCTCGTTACCGGCGGTACCAGAGGCATTGGGTAGGGTACACTACTAATTTATGCATATTGATGTGTAATTAACATAAGATTGGAGTTTTGGAGGGCCGATTTTGAAACTGATCTATCTTTTTGTTCGATTCTTGTGTGGATTATGTGAATTAGGAATGCCATTGTGGAGGAATTGGCGGGACTTGGAGCCACCGTGCATACTTGCGCCCGGAGCGAAGAGGAGCTGGGAAAATGCTTGAGGGGATGGAAAGAGGAAGGGTTTGAAGTGAGTGGATCAGTGTGCGATGTGTCATCTCGGCCTGAGCGCGAGAAGCTAATGGAGGCTGTTTCTTCTACTTTCAGTGGAAAGCTCGATATCCTTGTCAGTTTCCCATCCTCTTTCCCTGTTAATCTGAAAGCCTTTTGTTCCTAGAAATTTATGTAGATTCCAAGAAATTGCATGCTTTTTGTTTGCCAATTCACCAAATTCCCTTTTGTAAGAGACAATTGTGGATTGTGATTGCTAACCTGGGAAATGGAGAATTGACAACTTAGAAAAACGAAAACAGAGAATACATTTACTTTCTACATTTTCCTAATTCCTATAGAGAATGGAAAAAGGAGAATTGAAGGAAACGCAACCCCCTTGAAGTTTTGTTTTGGAATCCAGGATCAGTTAATCTTACTTTGGAATATGCAATATAAATTGGGAATTTGGATATGTTGCAACTTGGAAAGGTGTGGAGGGGAAGGGTAGGCTGGCATTGAATATATTCTTCACCTACATTAGTATATCTTTCATCTTCATGCTGTTTTAATTTGATATTACACGGGTGAAGGGTTCATTTCCTGAACTCTTTTCAGTTTTTGCCGGGTTAAATATGTTGACATGGTTTGGTTCTCTAGTATCCTTTGCTCTCTTGTCGAATGAAATCAGATTAGTACATGATTTTTTGCATCTATGTGCTGTTCCATTCTTGTATCTTGTAGTTGTCCTCTCAGGCTCTCGGCCAGAGCCCTCACTCTTGAGTGTCACACGCTAGTTAATCACATGCATCTTTGAGGAAGTAATAGGTTGGTTTTCTTCTTTGTTGGCTCAGTAGATAAACAATGTTGGGACAAATATACGAAAACCTGTATCGGATTTCACAGCCAAGGACTTTTCCACCCTATTGGCAACAAACTTTGAATCTGTTTTTCATCTATGCCAACTTGCCTATCCTCTTCTTAAAGCATCGGGAGCTGGATGTGTTGTATTCACTTCATCTGTCTCAGCTTTTGTATCACTGAAGTCTATGTCTGTCCAAGGAGCAACAAAAGGTGATGTATCTATCTTGATCTCGTTTAAGGATTTTGCTATCGTTCTGCAGATTAGTGTGACAGCTCGAGCTCGATAATATTTAATGCTATAGTTACTCACAGGAGCTATTAACCAACTTACAAAAAGCTTGGCGTGTGAGTGGGCAAAAGACAATATCAGGAGCAATGGCGTCGCGCCTTGGTACATCAGAACATCTATGGTGGAGCAAGTAAGTTTCCGGCAACTTGATAAAGCAAAGGTGGTTGTTACTTCTTGGGAAGCTCTATTTAATCTCATAATAATATGTACTATTCCAAATTTAGGTGCTGAGTAATGAGGAATATGTAGAGGAGGTTTATGATAGGACTCCTCTAAGACGCCTGGGAGAGCCCTCAGAGGTGTCTTCTCTTGTGGCATTCCTCTGTTTACCTGCTTCATCTTACATCACTGGCCAGATCATTTGTGTCGATGGCGGCATGACTGTAAATGGATTTTATCCCCGGCATGGCTAAAACTGCAGAAAACGAACTCAAATTCTTTTCTTTCCGCCCAAAGAACTCAATGCCTCACTACCAGGTTCGATTCTGTTGGATTCTTTGACCATTCAGTAACAGAAGTATTATCACATGATCCTGTAACCATTTCATAACAGATGTGCTATCACACTTAGCACTACATAATAATGGATTTTTTTTTTCTTGTTGGATCTTGTGACCACGGGAGTGTTATCACATTACATAGTTGACAAATTCTTCTTTTCTTTCCGCTTTGAGGAGCGAATACTTGGTATATTTACAGTTAAACATTGAGCATAGGGTAACATTTCCATTGATTGCCACAGTTATGCTTTAATTAGGGCTTAACTCTAAACAACCTAACCACAATAATTTCATTATAGAGATACAAACATTCACTAACGCTGCTGCTTAAAAGAGACGACAGGATCTATTCATATGGAGCCCCGCCCGGAGTTCAAGTCCACCACCACCACACTCACGTTGTCGGAGCTCCGCCTTGCGAGAGCCAGCTTAGCCAACAACGTTGAAGCATCTGAACAAGCCTTGTCGGAGTTCTCTGCTCCGGCATCTTTCTCCGCCCAGCTCCAAGGCGGCGTTGTTGTCTTCCCTTTAAGGCAGGTCCCGGCAACGCTGCATGCAGTGTCGTTGGACACCACGTCCCAGAGACCGTCGCTTGCCAGGATTAAACACTCGTCTTCTGGCGTCCGGTCCATAACTATCACTTCCGGCTGGCATGTTACGTAAGGCTTCAAATAGTTATCGCCTATCGCTCTGGACATCGCCAGAACTCCCAGAACTCGAGGACCGTCCCAATATATCACCCGCCCACCCGCTTCTTCGATCCTCAATAGCTCATCTGGACGATCCGGCTGCGTCCACAGTTAAATTGCAAAATCAGCATCATATATATATATACCTTACCTTTTACTCCGAGAAAATAAAATTTGTATACCTTATGATCATTAGAGAGAGCGATGGCCTTGCCGTTCCGGCAAAGGACGGCCCTGGAATCGCCGCAATTGGCGATGATTATTTTGAGAGGCGTTATGACGGCAACCACTGCCGTTGAACCAACGGCGTCGCATTCCGGCGTCTGGAGCTCACAGCGGCAACTGCCGCGCATCAAGTTTTTGTTCCATGCGATCACTTCCTTGTCCATTCGATTGAAGCTTCGCTCCATCGCGTGCTTCCACTCCTCACTATCTTCTTTCGTCTCCAGTTCTTCCCTCACCAGCTCGTGTAACCGCTCTCTACACATGAATGCTACCTAAAATGTCACAAAAACTAATTAATTAAACAATTTGTATTTCATTAATTTACGAAGAAGATTGGACATACGTGAGAGCATCCATGGCCGTCGTAGACTGCAAAATAATGCAATTCGTCCTGGTTTTCACGATTCGTGCGGCAAAACCGAGGGTGAATTGCTACGGCATCTTCCATATTCCTCCTCCTTCCGCAAACTGAAGCCATGCCGAATTTCGGATACTCCATCAACAGATTGGAAGTGAAGGGAGTCAGGAGAATTGTTGACGGAAAATCCTTCACCACCACCACCTTCCCCTTCTCCTCCACATCGGAGCCGACAAAATTGTCGACAGCGTCACCGCATACACCTGAAATCGGGCCATAATAGAACTCCAGCCGAGGACGCTTGAGTTCTTTCTCGGCGTCCGGCAAGGACGACGACGGAGTTACTCCGGCGACGAAATTGATCTTCCTGATCTCCACTTTCCTCTTCCTGACGGGCGGAGAACTCTTTTCGCACGGCTGAGATGCCTCCTTCTCACTCAACACTCCGCAGCAGATCTCCGCCATCCACCGTTCTTAATTCCGTCCGGCGAACTTTGAGCTGAGTTATGAGTTATGAAGGTGTTGTAGTGTGAAGAGAGAGGGCATTATTATTATAAAATATACAAGTCCGTCCGTCCGCTGGGAGTGCTTCCCCGCCTAAATCCAGCAATCTCCACCGCTCATCTGTGGCAAAAGGAATTCCACCCGTCGATTCTGGCGCAACACGTACACGAACCGCTCTTAAACTGCTGCCACTCGCATTCCTTTCCACTACACACATGCCCACTCCCTAAACGTCGCCGTTACAGTTAGAGAAAAGAAAACTATTTCAATTATATACATTACCTTGAATTACATTATAAAATTGTTAACATGGGTGTAGTTGAGTGAAAAAGCGACTCATTCAGCCTTAAATCTTCATGGTGAAAATTTTGAGTACACTTAAAAATAAATAAATTATAAAGTTGTTTTAAAATTGCCAAGCTCACATTTTGTTTGGTATCGGAAATATCGAGACTAATTTACTTCACAATGAATTAAAATTCACTTTTTGTTTGGTATCGGAATATCGAGACTAATTTACTTCATGTCACAATATGAAATTCTAAACTTTTATGCACTACACCATGCCATAACGTTAAAAACAAATGCCCTATGCAACAAATCATAAATTTGATATATGCTTTCAGTGAAATTCGAACTCTCATATTGTTGCTTTTAGTCATGATTCCTATACATATTTTCAGTGAGATTCATACTCTCACACTATCGCCTCTAATCATGATATCTAAGTTAGGAGATGAACAAATTAAGCTAAGCTCCAAGAACATAAACGTATGTAGAACAAATGCAAAAGAAATTTACCTCATAATGTGGTAATGGATTTTTTTTTCATTAAATATTAATAAATTAGTTGATCTGATCACGAGTTATAAAAAAATACTTAATAATCAAATAAACAAAAGTTTGCAAAAAAAAAAAAAAAACAAAAGTTTAATGAACAGTTTCAGATCATGAATTAAACATTAAGAAGAAAAGTTCAAGAAAACTATGTAACATTACACTGAAAAAAATTTCAAAATTCTCCTGCTTATATCATGCAATATTGTCAATGATCTTGTGGTCAAGTAACATGAAGTAGCTCTCTCAAATGGGGGTCATGAGTTCGAGTTTCAGTGGAGACGTCATTGTAATAGAGTAAGTAGTATTCGAAAACAAAAATCATGCAATATATTATTGTGGGAGGAGATTAACGGTAAAAAAGAATACCAAGACCTTGTGGTCTAGTGGCATCCGATGTCCCGGTTGAAAAAGTAGTTGTGAACAAATATTTCATTGTAATAGAGCCAGTAGTACTCAAAAAAAAAAAAACTGTCAAAACGAATTAAAAAAAAAAAAAGGTTTAGGGAATAAAAATGGATATGGTACACGTTGCAGCTTGTGATGTTGATTGGTGGATCCACATGTGTCAAAGCTCCATCTCAATTTCAATTGCTTCATCCCACCATCACAATTTCTGTAGCGCTTTGGAAAATGAAAACAAATATTCAGACAATTTCTACAGCTGTTAACTAATTTCGTACAACCGCAATTCCACAAACATGAAATTAATGCTTTATTTATATGGAGTAGTTAGGATTTTTATTTTTCTAATAATTTAAAATATTATGAAAAAAAAAACTTTTTTCCTCGTAATTTTATCATTATTCATTATAAAATATATATATATATATATATATATATATATATATATATATATATATATATATATATATATATATATATATATGTATATAATTTCATTAGTTATATAGTCTTTATTTTCTACAATAAAAATTATTCATTACAAAAAATTTTTAAAATGAGATATAATTTTATTACCTTCAAGGCTTTAAATTCATTAATTAATTATATTCACTACATTATTCTTAACTTCTTTTTACACTATCTTTTAATTAAATATTCTGTATCAATGTTATAATACAAAATAATTTTATATATTTATTTACCAAATATTCTTTTAATAAGATAATTTTTTTTTAAAAAAATAATAATTTGAAGCGAATCATATTAACTACTTAGGGAGGATTTGTTGACAAAGAAGACATTCAAATAACTCAATAAATTGAAGCGAGAAACTACCCCGTAATATTTTTTGGACTACACATCACTGTTGTTCACTTTAAAGGTAAATCGTATTTCTTTATTAATATGATTTAAAATGTATAAAATTTTATTACTAAAAGTAGTATTTATTTATACTATCATTTTTAGACTAAGTATTTTTACTATCCTTTTTACAAAATTGATAACATTTATTTTACTGACAATTATAATCAATCTCTCGTATATTATCTTGCATTCATATAGTTTGAATTACCCATTTAAATAAACAATTCAACATTCAATTACATATGCATGAACATCCCCTATGTAATCTTGTATTGATATACTTTGAAGTACTTATTTAAAAATAAATATTGGGCATTATACTATTCGCGCAAACTGACAAAACTAGTCAATTTAATAAGATCTAATTTTAAGATTATTGTAATTATTTTTTTTTGGTAAATTTACAGGGTCTTTCTCTCCGTCCGTTTAACGGTCCGGGGTCCACCCACGTTCGCTCCGGGAGGCACGGGAGCTGGCCCAGGGGGAATCGTCACTTGTGGGAATTGAACCCGGGTTCTCCCGAAATTCCTCCCCACAAAGAGAGCTCACTTGCCACTTGAGCTACCCCGCTGGGTTAGATTATTGTAATTATAGTACTTCCCATTTTACCACTCCTTAACTTTAGTAAAAAATTAAATGCTAAGACAACATTGATTAAATGTAGATAATGAGGGTTGAAATAAAAAATAACTTCATCAAAAGATATGACAAGACCAAGTTACATTATTGTGAAAAGAGATAAAACACTACATACATATCTATACTACATATAAAAGTAAAATTATCCTATTTCAGTTTCACGCCCAAACTATAGTAGTCAATTAATTAAATATTTTATTGGTCAAAAACTTAATAAAGATTATTTGGTAAAAAAATGTAAAATGGAAATTAACTAATATCTATTAATTGGTAATATTGTTTCTATATTCACGTATCAATACTATTAACAAAAGAAAAATACTCTCCTTTAACGTTCCCGCGCGCACAAACTAATATTATTAATTAATTGGTATAAAAATTAATAAAGTTTAATTCGTTACAAAGTTTTATTTACCAAATTCTGAGAATATTTAAACCATTATAATTATGAGAATAATGAAAACAAATTCTGCGTAATTTTATAAGAAAAAATAATTTATTAATTACTATTTACACCAATAATAATAATTCGAATACTTATCTATACAATTATTAATAAAAATAAAATAATTCTTTGTGAAATTCCCACCCAAACAATAACAAAGATAAAATGGAAAAGAAAAATTGATATTACTAATTGATTGAAAATATAAAAAGATCCTAATCTATACTATATATAAAAGTAAAATCCTCATATTTCATTTTCCTGTCCAAATTTTTGTATTCAATTAATTAAGTATTTTATTAGTCAAATAATTAATAAACCTTATTTAGTAAGAAAATGTAAAATAAAAATTAACTAATATCTATTAATTAGTAATATTGTTTCTATATTCACGTATCAATACTATTAATAAAAGGAAAATACTCCCTTCAACTTTCTCGCACAATCTATTATTATTAATTAATTGGTAAAAAAACAATTAATAAAGTTTAATTGGTAACAAAATTTTATTTACCAAATTCTTAGAATAATTAAACCATTATAATTGTGAGAATAATGGAAACAAATTATGCGTTATTTTATAAGAAAAAATAATTTTATTATTATTATTATTTACACCAATAATAATTTCGAATACTTATTTATACTTCTATATCTATACAACTATTAACAAAAATAAAATAATCCTTTGTTAAATTTTCACCCAAACAATGTAAAGATAAAATGAAAAAGAAAACTAACTTTACTACTTGATTGAAAATATAAAAAGATCCTAATGGAAAAGGAAACGGAATTAGGCAAATTGGAAAAGGAAAATGCTATTACTAATTGAATGAAAATTATTTAAAAACTTTAAAATAAATTAATTACACTTTCCTTTTGAAAACGTTAAATTATGTAAACTTAAAAAAATTAATTGAACATGGGTTGTTATAATATCCAGTGTTATAATTTATATAATTGTATATCGATCCAAATATTTTTAAAATATTATAACAAATCAATTCTGTGCAATATACGTGCAAAAATTCTAATATGATTTGTAAAGTAAATAATTAAAATAAAAAAAATATTCATATGAAAATTTTAATTAAAAGAGGAAAATAATTATTTTCCCACAATTTTTTGTGTATCATGGAATTATTATTACTTATTTTTGAATTCTTTTCTAGTTATAATTTTATTTTATTTTATTTTGATTATATCGAGGAGAAGAAAAAAAAAACATAATTAATAGTCATACTCATATATTCATGTTATATATCACTAGAAGCCAACCGGAGACCAAAAAGCAAAAACATAAAAAATAATGTTTTTTTTTTTTTTTGTGTAACGAGTGGACTATATTGTGTTGAGTGGTGATTAAGGTTTGATGCCAAATTCATGTTCTTAATCACTAGAAACCAAAAGGGAGGGAAATCAAAACACTTCAAAATGCAAAATGCAAAAAAAAAAAAAAAAAAACAAAACAAAACAAAACAAAAAAAAAAACAATACAAAAAAAAAATAAAACAAAACAAAAAAAATATAAAAAATCATAACAAAATTTGAAATATTATTAATTGGATTTAATATTTTGAATATAAAATACACTATAAATTAAATCACACATCTTCTCTATTGATATAATATTTATAATTACTTTAATTTAAGTTATATCAATTTCAAATTTTTCTAAATTAATTTTAATACGATGGCACACGATAGAAACTTTTAGACTACAATGACTAGATATTTTATAAAAAGTAAACGATCTTTTAATTTTTTTTTATTTTTCATAATGAAATTACAAAATATAGTTTATATAAATTAATTAAATAAAATAATTTTTATCATACATAACACACTATAAAGCTTACAAAATAATGCTTGCTATAAATATAAGTATTAAATTATTCTATTAGAAATATATTTTAAAATTTGATATGAATCACAAATCAATCTACATTATAAATGTCACTATAATTATAAAAAGCCAAAAGAATCATGAAGTTACAAATTCAAAATACAATTAGAATTAGAAATAAATCTCTCAAATTGTAATATCCCTGCGGGATCCGTTGTATCTCAGCTCCTATTGTGGTAATATTTGATTTCGCCCCTATCTCCTAATGTGGTAATATTTGATTGATTGATTAACTATTATTATTAATCATGATCGTCAAGTATGATAATAATTATGCTTAATCTACTTGACTACCTTTTTTAAGGATAATATAACGAATTTAATTACTTTGTTATGAGGTAAATATTAAGTGATAAATTAAGAATGAAAAATAACATTTGTGTATTGATGGAAAAATTATACTCTTCATATATGGAAAGGGAAATTGTAATTTATGTTCTCCATAATATGTAAATTATTAATGTCACTTATATATTTTTAGTGGTGTAAATGTTACCCCTCAATTTTCAAAATGATACCTCTATTGTCCTCCCGTAGTGTAAATGTTGCCCCTCCCGTTGGTACGGGAGAGACAATATATGTACCATTTTGAAAATTGATGGGCAACATTTACACCACTAATAATTCAGGAGTGACATTGATAATTGACATATTATGGAAGGGCATAAATTACAATTTTCCTTATATGGAAATTTCAATTCTGTCTTCTTTTTGTGTTGGTAAAAAATTATTATCCATTTTGAGATTATTCTTTTTTATTTCAGAGAAAATTTTACTTTTAGTACTCAATTATTGTGTCATTAATACATTTAGTCAAGCACTTTTAATTTTGTTAATAACATTACGCCCATAACTTTCAATTGTTTATCACATTTAGTCCTTCATTTAAATTTCACCATTAGTAAAGATGATTGAATAATGGAATTACATGTTGGGGGTAAGATGTTTGAATAATTTCACCATTCAATTATAAGAGTTTATGGGATAGGAAGATAAATTACACGTTAGGGTAAGATGCCTGAATAATAAAAGTATATGTTTACCACTTTTATTAAACAAATGAATAACAAAAATTTAAATGGAGGATTAATTGTGACAAACAAACTAAAGTCAAGATTGTAATTAGGCAAAAGTAAAATAGTAAGACTAAATGTGACAACATCAGAATAATCGATGACTAAAAATATAATTTACTTTGTATTTTAATGTTAAAATCATGAATTGAATTTAATCGTATCAATTTCATAAGATCTAATTGTTGGTCCCGATAGGGTCGGGAAAA
>CP025650.1:8870275-8884726 GCA_003576665.1 Ipomoea trifida
GAATAGACTTTTCTAACTTTTCAAAAAATATTATAACACTTTAACTGAGAGAATCCAAGTGAATAAATTCAACTTGAATTGCACAGCGGAAATAATAAACGGTAAAGTGCTATAAACAAATTTACATAAAAATGAAGAGCTTCGATCACGACATGCATCACGTTAGAAGCGTTAGGAATAACTCAAATAATGAGTGTGTAAAGTTTGACTCGCATGCGGACGTGGGAACTATCAAACCCAGATCAGATAGTATAAGCAGTGAATAGTTGGGTTCGTAGCATAACAACAAATAAACTTGGCATGCAAGATGAGGTTGAGCTTGCAAATATGTCTTACATGCAAAAGGTATGCCACGTCAATCAATGATGCTTTTAGAAATAAATGTAACAAAGTATGCAATACATGTGAAGGTCAGATAAATAAATATGCAAGCAGATAAAGTAAATGGACATAGTGATTTATAGTGGTTCGAAGGTGATGTAATCCTCCTACTCCACTTTCTCCTTCCTCCAAGGAGAGATTCCACTATCTTCAATCACCTAGATACAATAGTGAATCAGTGCTCTTCTAGCACTCTGCTACTCCGAATGCCTTTGCACACAGCAAAACTCAAACTCGAACGTCTTGCACCCAGCTACGTTCACGAGCGTCTTGCACCCAGCTACGCCCTTCAACCAAGTGTTTTTGCACCCAACTACACTTAGTCTCCACAAGTGTTCTGCACAAAGCTGCACTCCTCCGAGTAATTCGCACAAAGCTATTTAACTAAGTGTTTTGCACCCAACTACACTTAGTTTCACCGAGTGTTTTGCACAAAGCTACACTCCTACAGTTTCTTTCAAGAAATAAAAGTATTTCTTCTCAAGACTTGATCACTACAAGAAAAATGCACATAGACAACAGTAAAAAGACAATAGGCTAGAAAAATTCGGATTGCTTCAAGTCGTGCAACCGGGGTGAATGTTTCATCAAAATCAATTCCTTCTTCTTGTGAATAGCCCTTTGCAACTAGCCTCACTTTATTCCTAACAATGATTCCATCTTCATTTGCTCTGTTCTTAAAGACCCATTTTGTTCCAATAACGTTATGATCTTTTGGTCTAGGAACAAGTTCCCATACGTCATTTCTTGTAAACTGATTTAGCTCTTCTTGCATGTCCTCAATCCAACTTGAATCACTTAGAGCTTCATCTATTTCTTTTGGTTCAATCTGGGATAGAAAACAAGCGAATAAAGTATCTCGTGTAGCTGATCTTGTTTTCACGCCTTCTTGCAAGTTTTCAATGATAAGATCTCGTGGATGACTCCTTAGCCATTTTCTATCAGGTTGAAAGTTCTCTTGGATGTTGGTAGTGGGTAGAGGTTGACTAGCACGTGTGGTTTCCTCTTGAATAGTTTGGTTAACTTCATCCTCACTTCTAGGATTTTGAATATTCATGTGGTTAGCCTCATCCTCAAAATTTGTCTCATTAATGAGGTTAGCCTCACCATCATGAATTTCTTCATTTCTAGAGTTAGCCTCATCTCCCCTAGTGAGTGTCACATCCCTTTCACCAATTTTGGAATTATCTAGTTCCAAATCACTTATTATTGGCAAGATCTCAATCTCAGACGAATCATTAGTCTCAAATAAAATATTTTGCACATTTTTACCAATTTTTGAAACATTTGCTTCCTTGTCTTTCGCTGATTCATCAAATACAACATGTATTGATTCTTCTACCACCATTGTTGATTTATTGAATACTCTGAATGCTTTGCTGGTGGAAGAATATCCCAAAAATATTGCTTCATCTGCATGCTCATCAAATATTTTTAGATGTTTTTTTACCATTAACAAGAACAAAACATTTGCATCCAAAAATATGAAAATAACTAAGGTTAGGTTTTCTCCCTTTCCAAAGTTCATATGGCGTTTTGTCGTGCAGCTTGTGAATCATGCTCCTATTTTGAGTATAGAAAGCAGTGTTGATAGCTTCTGCCCAAAAACATTTCGGTAGGTCGGCGGCCGTAATCATAACTCGTGCAGCTTCTTTAAGCGTTCTATTTCTTCTTTCTGCTACACCGTTTTGTTGCGGCGTTCTTGCGACTGATAATTGATGTACAATCCCTTGAGAATTGCAATAAGCTTGAATTACACCATTCATGAACTCTGTACCTCGGTCGGTACGGATTTTGACTATTTTGACTTCTTTTTCATTTTGAAGTTGCTTGAGTAGTTCTGATAGCTTTTTCTCCACTTCATTCTTTTTGTTGAGAAATATTATCCATGTGTACTTGGAAAAATCATCAACAACAACAAGAGTATATTTCTTACCACTCATACTTACTGGTCTACTGGACCAAAAAGATCAATGTGTAGTAGACTAAGAGGTCTTGAACTTGATTCATGAGTTTTGGACTTGAACGTAGATTTGATTTGCTTTCCTCTTTGACATGCGTCACAAATTTGATCTTTCTCGTACGTGATGTTGGGTAGTCCCTTGACTAGATTTTTCGTTGCTAGCTTGTTGATAGTCTTGAAGTTCAAATGATTTAACTTCTTGTGCCATTCCCAACACGTGTTGCTTGAATTATTTGCTACTGATAAGCTCCCAAGATACCCATTATTTGAGTACAAACTAGGGTGCTTTATGACGTTTTCAGTATCCTTGAATGATAATTTTATGATGATTTGTGCTTTAAATTCATTAACCACACACAAAGCTACCTTTGGCATGAATTGAAACAGTACAGAGGTCTCGGGAGCTATTAGGAACAAGGAACGAGCTTAAGAAGCAAACCGAGCAAGTCTGGAGCCCCGAAGGACCCAGAATGAAGCCGACACGCGTGGTGGTGCGCGTGGAAACATTAGCCAACCACGCACACCACCACGCGTGTGGTAGACGTGGTTGGGACTTTGCGCGAGAATTTTCCTAGGGCTAATTTTTAGAGACTATTTAAGGCCCCTTGATAGAATTTCAGGAGGAGAGCCCCTTTTTTCCACTTTTGGAGAGTTTCTCCTTTTTGCAATTTGTTAGGAATAAAATTGTAATAGTTTTGATGAGCCAATTTGTATTTTTAGAAATCCCCTATTTTATTTTTAGAGTGTAGAGTTTGGACCCGGAAGGCAAGACTTGACAATAGTTTGGTTCGAATTATTGTCTTATAGAGTTCATTTTGTTATGACTCTTGTAAGTCATTTACTTCCACTATACACATGAGTATACATGATCCAATGGACAAGGCTTGTTTAATCATTGCTAGAAGACTCAAGTTCGAATCCTATTGAAGACATTTTAAGTCTTGGAGAGCATGGAATGGAGCTAATCCTAACACGGCTAAAAGGTCAAAGTTTTAGTCAAGAGAGCAACTCATGGAGTAACTTAGGGAGGAAGTTCGGTCAAATGGAGGAAGTTTGGGTCAATTGATCTAAACCGAGAAGAACTTCAAGTTCAACTATCTCTACGTCCTACTCTATGCCATGCTAAAAAGGATCAAATATATTTATTTGATGGATATGACCGAATGAGCTGAAATGGAGAAATGGTGAAAGACTTAGGCATATACACGGAGGTCCAGCGTTCGAATCCTACTTGCTACATTTTAAATACAAAGGAGGAAGCTCTTGGAGCTAGTTACACGGCCAAAGACTTTGGAGTAAGTTTTGGTCAATAAACTCTCAAATGGAGCTAGTTTGGTCAATGGAGCAAGTAATGGAGGAAGTCAAAGTCAACATGGAGGAACTTTGCATGGATTATACACGCATGAACCTTACAAGCGTAAAAGTTACTCTAAAACAATTTGGAGCAACCTAAAGTGGAATTTATACTTAACCATTTTTGCATGGTTCAAGTTCATTCCAGTACGTGATATAATGAACCAGGAGAAATCTGAAGATGGTGATTTTGTGAAGATCATTGTTTATACTCAAGCAAGAATCACCCGGAAAATATTTTGAAAGATCAACTTGCCCAAGATCAAAAATCAAGAGCACAACAAAGTCAAAAATATCAAGCTCTGAAGGATACACAGTCTGCAATATCAAGCTGAGAAGGCAACAAAGTCAAGATTGGAGGCTACAAGTTTCAAGAATCAATCAAGCCGTAAAAGAAGACTTTGTGAGCAATTACAGAGGTAAATTGTCAAAAGTTACCAGCGACATTAAATGTGCAGATCAAATTGAAGATTTCATCAGATCAATTTGGCAAGTTATCAGAACAACGGTATGGTCATTAAATGAGAAGGTATGGCCATCAAGATCAGATTGGAATGGCCAATCAGATCAAGTGAACGTTCAAAATTTGAATGTTCATAACGGGCAAATAATTCTTTGAATTATAAGAAGCCCAAGAAGACTTGAAGACAAGTGCAGAGAATATACAACAAGAGGCAATAACAGCGATCGGACTTACAACGAAAATTATAGAGTGCTGAGATTCTGAGCTATACACGAGAGAATTCAAGTCTTAGAAAAAGAAATCTTTATTTCTTAAAACATATTGTATCTCTACCGAGGGTAGAAAGGAGTGTAGCTGGGTGCGTAACACTCGGGTGAACTAAGTGCAGCTTTGTGCGTACCACTTAGTTGGGAACGTAGCTTTGTGCGTAGCGTTCGGGAACGTAGCTTTGTGCGTAGCGTTCGGGGAGCGTAGCTTTGTGCGTAGCGCTCGTGACCTTAGCTGGGTGCGAAGAGCTCGTGGTTGAGTGTAGCTTTGTGCGTAGCACTCGGGATTTTCACTATTGTATCTGGGTGATTGAAGATAGTGGAAACCTTCCTTGGAGCAAGGAAGAAGTGGACTAGGAGAATTACACCATCTCCGAACCACTATAAATCTCTGCCCCTCATTTACTTTACTGCACTTTATATTTTTGCATGTTTTAACATACTAACCCTTTACGTACTGTGTTGAGCATATCATCTGGGTTTGTGTGTTCCCACGTTCGCATGCGGCTCAAACTTTGCATACTTGTTCTTTGAGCAGTTCTGAGTATTTCCAACGTTTTGCATGCAAGTTATCTCTTCAGTTTTACGTAGTTTCGTCCTATAGCACTTTTACCGTACGATATTCCGCTGCGGATTTCAAGTTGAATTTATTCACTTGGGATCACTCTGGTTGAAGTGTTATAAAGTTNGGTATCTACCTATACCAAACGCACAGACTAGAAACAAACTACAAAAATACCCTTGACTAATACTAGTTCATTAAGTGTAATACAATTGTCTAAAAACAATTCTAGATTTTCTATGAAAATAAAACTTTAACAACTGTCTAGCGAGATGCGAATCGCTCTCATAATCCATGCTCATGCGAATGCACCTGAAAATACACAAAGAGTATCCAAAGTTAGCACAAAGCTAAGTAAGATTTAATTCAGCTTCTAAAATAACTATTTACACATAGTACATAAGAGCAGAAACTTGTAGATAATAATATGTATAAATGTATATATTAATATTATTGGAACATATAGTTGCAAATAAGCAATAATCACAATATTCAAGTACTCTTAGTTCTCCAAAAATAATTAAGATCTGCAAAACTCAAATTACTCATAGTGTATAATTTTCAAATAAGTATTTCTCATAATATATATATATACACACACACACACACACACATGGAGGAACACCAATCTCAATACAATGGGCAGAGTTTTGTTTCATCAAGCCCTAGTAAACAATAATCTCTCTACTAAACACTACACAAAGTCTCATTCAATCTCAAATAATGGGCAGAGTCTTAATTAATAAGCCCTAGTGAACAATAATCACTGTATTGAACACTATGCAAAAATCCCATTTAAGTGGAACAGAATTAATACCTTAAGTGCGTACACCACTAATGGGTTTCCAAGTCCAATGAGTAGTAATTAGTCTTAGTAGGCAGGATATGTTTCTATTGACTACCACTCAACAGGGTAAATACCCTAGTGGTAGACTCCGCTAACCACTCCTCAAAATAACAGGACTAAAAGTCTTAGTGAGACAAGATATGTTTCTACTGCTCCACAACAAACTAGGTTTTAACCCAAGTATCCAGAATTTCATAACAGGATACTACACAATCCTTAAAATTCATTAAGGGCATCACAACCCAACAAAACCTTTTATCCTCCATCTTTATAAAAATAATAATAACAATATTTCTCATATAACACTCCAAATAGTAGATTTTCAAAACTCAATCATAAGCATAGTAACCAACTAAAACATAGACTACTAATAACATTCACTTGAACTTCATATACAAATATATGTGTTTTCCCAAAATATCTATATGCCTCCCATCAACATAATATTCCGACCTTTGTAACCAACACATACACATATAATCTCAAGTAAACAACTTCTCAATGGCTCAAATAATCAACAAGACACACAAGAAACTGCAAGTGACATAAATTTCAAGAATTATAACCTTGATTGGAGAATTTTCTGAGGAAAATCAGTAGCATATTTTAACACAAAATTTTCCAGATAAGAATTATAAAGTCTGTAGATTATACACAAAAAGTTTCAAGCCAATCCAAGGTCTAGAAGTATTTTTCTCAAAATTTTTCCATAAACTGCGCTAAGCAAAAATTTAATTAGCAGCACACTGTTGAAACTTTACGAATTTTTCTGGGACAACTGGAGCATATTTTTAACAATTTTTTTATTGAAATAAGATATTATAAGTGTAGGTTCTCCAGAAAAACTTTCAGGCTAAAAGGAGTTCAACAAGTATTTTTCACAAATTTTGTTTTCAAACTGCGCCAGTCAGAATTTCTCAGACAATAATCAAATTGAGTAAATTGTTTTCCTTTTATATACCAAAAATTCACGATATATTTATATACCACATGAAATATATTTAAACATAACTCACAATAAACACTTGGAAAAAATACTTTTATTGAGAAAAATTAATAATTTTGGTGATACTTAGGGGTGTTTGGTTGGAAGGATTTTCCATGAAGTAAAGGAAAATGTACTTTTCCATTGAGCAATTGGACAACTTTACCCTCATTGATAAGCCTCCAAGATACCCATAAATCAAGTGCATATTAGGGTGTTTTGTCACGTTTCTAGCATCCTTACATGATGAATTGTGATCATAAATGCTTTAAATTCACTAACCAGCACACAAAAGCTACTTTTAGCCTAAAGGTGGTGAAACAGGAGTCCCGTGAGACAATAGGAGCCAAAGTTGAGCTTAAAGAATGAACCAAGCAAGATCGGAGCCCTGAATAACTCAAGAGGATGGCCACACGCGTGTGAGTATGCGTGGAAACAATCCAGTAGCCTCCCACGCACGCTCACACGCGTGTGAGCTGGCGTGGAGACTGCATTGCGCGAAATTTACTAGGGTTGCTTTTCGGAGACTATTTAAACCCCTTTGATAGATTTTCAGGGGGAGACTTTTGCTATTCCATTTTTTAGAACTTCTCTTTCAATTATATATATTATTTTAGGAGTAGTTTAGATAAAATCTCCATTGTAGAAGACAACAAGCTTGGATTGAAGGATTACTTCATTCTAGGTGATCTCTATTACATTTCTATTATATTTTGCTATCTTGTTCTTGGATTAAATTAGTTTTTGTCTTGAATTTCATATCATGTGTGGCTAGTTTAATCTAGGGATTTGGATGGTGTGAAGATATGTTGTTAGTGTGATGATCTTATATCTATTTTTGGATCTAAATGCTTAGATTGTTGGATTATCTATTCTTGTCTATTGATTGTTGTTTTAATGAGATCTTGTTTGGATTTGGCCAATCTAGATGAGAGATTGAGCTCTTGACTCTTTCATGTCTTTGATTAGAGTTAGGATTTGAAGCTTTGAAACAATCATAGATCCTATGGACTTCTTAAGAATAGTAGGATAGTGTGTAGCTTAAGTGTTTGATAAAATTCCTCTTAGAGCTTTGGATGCTTGAAGGCATTCCAAAGTCAAAGAAGCCTTAGTACACAAAGGTGGAAAAGGATTAAGAACACACACTCTTGAATAGCCAACATCCTTGTATTGTTTATCCATTACCTTAGACACACCAAGATGCAACATAGATGAACACTATCCAATCCCTACCCCTTTTACATATTTTCAAACTCTCTTACTTTCCTACTTTCTTGCACTCCAACCAAACCTTATGAACTCCCTTCACTCACGATTCACCACTCACCACACTCGAATTCCTTGCAAGACTCAATCAAGTAAACACCCGAACACTTGACACACCTCCACGTCCTTCCTTCGAGACCGACACTTGGGGAGTCATTGACTGTCCGTTTTAACACACACATATCTTTTGACGATTCACCCCTACGCAAAACTGCATCTTCAAAATGGCGCCGTTACCGGGGAAGGCAATAGGTTGTCAGATGTTTTTGTTTACTTTGATTGAATGATTGCTAGATTTGAGCATTGTTAATCCATACCACTTTCTTTTGTTTTATTTCTATTTTACTAGGTGAATGCACACGCGAGCAAAGGGAAATCAAGGCTTACTACCCTACATTTTTAAAATCAATAGAGCAACTAGGAAGAAAAATATCCAAATGTCACAAATGGCTTCACCAAGCGCAACCAGAAATCCACAAGGAAGAGGAGCGACTATACCAAATCCACCCCCAGTTCCAATTATTCCACAAGCACCCATTAACCATGAAGAACCAATTATTGAAGAACCACAAGCTAACAGAGTAAACAACCAAGAAAATATTCGTGAAGAAGAATACTATGGAATTCCTCAGGAACCACAAAGATCAATTGCAAATTACATGACCCCTGATTTTAACATGCACAACTCGATTTATGTACCGCCGATGGAAAACGTCAACTTTCACGTGCATCCAACTATTCTCACACTGGTTCAGAACAGTCAATACTCGGGATTACCATCCGAAGATCCCAATGCACACATAACAAGGTTCATACGAGCATGTGGGATGTACAGACAAGAAGGCGTTAGTGAGGAGATAATTCGACTTAAGTTATTCTCATTTTCAGTTATAGGAGAGGCAGCACGATGGTTGGAAAGCCAAGATGACAATCATTTGAGATCATAGCAGCAGTTGCATCGTGAATTCATGAACGAGTTCTTTCCCATCACAAAGACTATGAGGATTCGAAGGCTAATACAGGAATTCAAGCAAGGAAGGCTTGAGAGTTTGGGAGAGGCTTGGCGACGATTCAAGGTTCTTAAAAGACAATGCCCGCAAGATCTGATGCACCCATGGGACATGATTAGCTCATTCTACGGAGGGCTAACAGACGAATGAAAGATGTTGCTTGACTCATCTTCCAACGGTGCCTTTGTCTCCCTAGCTTTGCCAGAAGCTGAAGAATTGATTGTGAGAATATCTAAGAATACCTCTTGTTGGTATGACCGACGAGGAGATCACGAGGGGCATATATGAAGTCGATAATCGTGTGGCAAGTGAGGCAAAAATAGAGGTAATGAATCACGAAATCAAGAAGCTACAGGCTATGGTAGAAAAAATGGAAGGAAAACCCAAGCCTTGTATGGCTTTAGCACTTTACTGTAACATCTGTGGAGGACCGCATGATACCAATATTTGCACTTCTCCGTCTGCATCTGAGCAAGTTGAGGCGGTAGACTTTCAAAGGAACTCCAACTACAATACCTATGGACAGAATCAACGATCGAATAATAATTGGGAGCAGGGTGAGGGATGGAACAACAATGATGGATATCAAGCGCGAGGACAATACAATTATGAAAACAAGTCTGTTTATGGACAAAATGACAAGGGCAGATTGATGTATAATCAAAACAAGGCAATGAAGGTAAAATGATCCAGTTCAGACCACAATACAACTCTCAAATAGACTTGACTCAACAAAGAAGGGACATATCCGTGAAGTAGATGAAAGGCTTACAAGGACGATTATGGAATTGAAAAATGATCGTGCAAATCTTAAACAAGAGATCTCTCAGGAGATCAGACAAGAATCCAAAGCTACACTTAAGACCATTGAGAATCAAATCTCACAAATGTTTAAGATGATGTCTGAGAGACACTACGGACAACTCCCGAGTAACACAGAGAATAACCCAAAGGAGAGAGTCAATGCTATTGATGCCAAAGAAGAAAAGCACGGAAATTGTGACCCGATGGATATTGTATGCGGAATATGCCAATGTATGAAGGAAGAAAAAAGAGATGAGACTACCTCTTGTAGTCCCGATCTTGAATTAAAGAATGCGAGCAATTCGTGCACAATTTCAATGAAGGAAAGCCATGAGAAAACCACTTCTGAAGTACGCCCAAAAGAAAAGGAGCTATCACAAGACAAATCCAAAAATACAAAGGAGAAAGAAGCGGCACGAGAAGGTACAATTAATGCTTTTATCCGAAAATTTTTCAATAACAAAGAATGCCGCGAGTTGTTTGAAGATGACAATTGCGATACTTTTACTTGCTTAAGCCAAGAGTCTTCGGCTTGTTTGACTGAGGGTTACCCAGAAAGAAGGGCGACCCTGGAGCTTTGTTGATTCCTTGTTCTATACAGAACATGGACCCTCAAAATGCTCTAGCCGATCTCGGAGCTTCTATTAATGTCATGTCTTCAAATCTCTTTGAAAAATTGAACTTACCAAGCTTGAAACCGACAAGGCTGACACTACGTTTAGCTGACGGGACCACACGATACCCGGAAGGCTTAGCGGAAGACGTTCTATTAAGAGTAGGAAAATTTCTTGTGCCTGTCGATTTTGTTGTTTGTAAGATGGGAGATACAGAGCCCCATGGTTCTTTAATTCTTGGAAGACCATTTCTAGCTACTTGTCACGCACGCATTGACGTAAGCTTAGGGGAGATAACCTTGAGATTTGATGGACAAGCCTCAAATGATGACAAAGCAAGAAAAGAAGGAACCGATGAAGAAGTAAGGGCGATGGTCAGAACGAAGACTAAGTCAAAACCGAAGTGGAAAAAAGACAAGCTGACGTGGAAGAACACGTGGGTACCAAAATGTTTCCTACCCACTACCAAGGAGTATGGCTGAAAAACGAACAAGGTATAATGCGTCTAGCCAATGACGTAAACTATGGCGCTGCATGGGAGGCAACCCAAGATTTAATAAATTGTTTTCATAATGCTTTTATATTTCTATTTTAATGTTTTGTTACAATCCAATTGTACCATTTTTTTGAAGACTAACTTGTAGGATTCGAGACTAAAAATTGCTGTGGAAAGGCCTAACACAGGTACAGGTGTGAAGGAAAAGACCAAAATGGGAAGAAAATATTGCATCGAGCTGACACGCATGATTACACGCGTGCAGACGTGCGTGGAAGCGAGGCAGTGAGCTCACACGCATGCTCACACGCGTGCAGACGTGCGTGGGAACGAGGCAGTAAGCCCCCACGCACGCTCACACGCGTGCAGCCCGGCGTGAAACCTCCCCCATGAATTAAAACCCCCCTTTTGGCCTTCCCACGCCATTTGCACTCCAAAGCCTAGTTTTCTTCTCTTCTCCACGCAAGGTATACTCTATACTCAAAGATTTGAACATAGTGCTTACTTTCATCTTCAAAAAAGGTTAAAACATAACTATCAAGGTAAAATCCTATCTTTTAACCTCTTATTTTGAATGTCCATGAGCTTGGAAGATCTTGAATGTAAAAATTTATTCTACATTACCGTGAATGTTTTTGAATGATTTGAATGCTTAAATTGGTTTATAATGCTTCATAGAGCTATCCTTTGATGTTTTCTTTGATTATTGATGATTGCATTGATGGATTGATATTTATATTTGAGCTTCAAGTGTGAACACCATTGTTATACAAATGGGTTTATTGAATTTCTTGTCCAATGTATGAAATTGATGCTTGAATTGATGAGTAAACTTGTTATAGAACTAATATATGCCATCAATTTGACTTTCCACATGCTACATTGCAAAAATTGAATTTTCAATTTCAAACCCTAATTTTAGAATTTGGGGAAGAAGATGAAGTTGACTTTTTGAAATTCTTGACTTTTATGGTTGACTTCTTATTTGACTATCAAATTGAATTATCTTATGATGATATTATGCATGTGTGCGATAATGGAATAATATTGTTGATATTCTTATGCTAGAATTGTTCAAAATATAGGGGAAACTATGGTGAAATTTTCGAAAATCCTTAACCCTATATGTTTGAAATCCATTATCTTGACAAGGAATTTTACATGAATGCAATGGTGACTTTTCGAAAGATAGTTACTTACAACCAATTACCATGAGTGTTAATTTCTAAAATTTTGTAGGATGGGACGATATAAAGAGATGGCTAAGAAATCCAAACATGATCATGGAGAATCCAGTAGATCACGAGCACGACCCCAAGATGCAGTTCAACAAGCTCCGCAGGAGCGAGGATCAAGGTCGCTTAGGCACTTGACACCTCTTCAGCGCACTCTGGTGGATGATTACAAGAGCAAGCTGTTATGCGTCGGCCGTTTCTATGATGATAATATTCTGACAGAGTTTGGTTGCCTGAACGAAGTTAATGGACTGATAAGGCACCCTCAACTCCGCCATTTATTCGAGTGGAGAGGACCAACATATGCGCCAGTGACTTATGAATTTTTGGCGACACTTGTGATCATAAAGGAAGTTAATAATGCAAGAGAGTTCATGTCATTCAAATTGTTTGGCGATCATTACAGCTTATAAATTAACACTTTAGGTGTTACTCTCGGATTCCATGATGCTGTGGATATTTTTCTACCATACTTCAGGAACTTTAAGGATGATTTTGATTCGGAGGCTGTAGCTGTTCAGTACTGGAAGAGCATAACTAACAATGTAGCTTACAACTCATCCAATCTCAAAGCAAAACTCATCACTAGGAATGCTTTGAAGGCTATTAGGTTGGCCTTTGCAGTTAATCTCTCCGGTAGGACCACCAACCGAAACAAAGTCTACAAGCAAGATCTATTTTACATGTGATGTATGGAGAACGAGGTCAGCATTAACATGGGAGTACAAGCAAGGAAATGGCTTCAAACCCAGCTAAAGAGGAAGGTTCAGACTGTCTTTATTGGACCTTTTGTCACTAGATTGTGTCAGGGTTTGGGGCTTGGAAATCTTCTTTTAGAAGAAAAAGATGAGGGTTCCATGATTGCTTTCTCCAGTGGTGAGTTCTTTGCTATGCATCTGAAGTTGGGAGGGGATGATGCACCAGACTTCGAAGTTTCTGATAACACTGAGGAAGAAGAAGAAGAGAACGATGAGGGTAATGACAACGCCGCAGCGCAGGAGCAAGGCGAGCCTAGTGCACAACATGAGGGCTCTACTTCGATGGAATGGGGAGCATCTCAGACTTTCCATAGGCAGCTCCATGATGAGCAAATGAATTTTTGGCGCGAGCAGCGAGTTTGGCAGGAAGGGCAGTTCACATCAATATTTGCACGCCAGGACAGGCAGGACGAGCGGTTCCTAGCACTCCAATCCAACCAGAATGAAGAGTTTCTTCGCATGCGAAGAGCAGTAGAGGAGAATGCTCGAATGATTCTGTAACACCCCGTAAATTCGTTCAAGCCTTACGATCGATAATTAATTCTTTGGGCGATTTATTTATTTTAATTGGGCTAGTTCTTTCAATTTAATACATAGATATATATATATATATATATATATATATATATATATATATATATATATATATATATATATATATATATATATTGCTTGAGCCTAATTTAATTATTCTAATCAAGAGCCCAATTCTTGAATTTATTCTTGTAAGGGATTTTATTCAATTTGGATCCTTACAATTCTTGTAATTAAAATATTCTTACATGGCCCAATTTCTTAATATATATAAGTATAATGTCCTTAAGACATCTTATGGGCTTCTTTATTCTAATGTATATATTTAATTGTAAGGGATGAATTCATTAGCCCAACTTATTAATCTTGTACATATTATATTCTTGTAAGTAATATAATATATGAATGAGCCCATTTCTCATTAAGTCTTTCACCCTAATATAATATATGTATTGTAGTATATATATTCAAGACTAAAAATCCCTAAAGGTTTTCACTCCCTCTCCTCCCTACACTCACCATTCTCACGCCATTTTGATCTTCATTTTCCTCCAAATTTGATCTTCATTTGTCCTTCAAGTTTTCAAGTCAAGATTGCTCCTTTAGGCTTGTTTAAGTTTGGGTAAGTGCATCTAGCTAAGAATATTCATTGCATCTTATGGTTTTAGTGATCTTTATGCATGTTCTTATGTGTTTTCTTTGGAGTTCTTTGGGAAAAAGATGATCAAGAAGGTGGTGGGGCTTTGTGAGCATTGTTGAGGCTTGGCTTGGGTGAAAAGAGCTTCAAAAGGTAACCACTATGTCCATCAAAATCTATTTTTACACTCTCATTCTATATGATATTCTTGGTGTTGGAAATCCTGAAATTTCTTGGTGTTTAGCCCTATTCTTGGTTGTATTTGTTGGATTTCATG
>CP025650.1:8906737-8919111 GCA_003576665.1 Ipomoea trifida
TACTCATTGACACCTCCCAACGGTAAATTAAGCAATCTAGCCAACTTAGGCGGGTCAAAAGAAATCCTTACGCCCTTCACTATCGAAGTGAGCACGGGCACTTGGTTAGTAGTCTTAACCTTCATGTTTTGATAGAATTGATGAACCAAATTGGGGTACACAACATTCTCAATTCGCAAAAACACATCCAATAAACCTTGAAAATTTAGCATGTTCACAAGCTCGGGCGAAAAGTGTAACGGGTCAAGAGCTTTACCATCAATTATGTTATAACGGATGTTGCTCGTGCCTTCTCCTTCCTCGGCTTGATTTCTTCTCGACATTTTGTTGTTGTTGAGAATCGAACTTGGGTTGCTGTAGAAGAAAATGCCAACGCAAAACTGCGGACTTTTGCGGAAGAACTTGCGGACCTTGATGGCGGACGTGCGTGCGCTGTCGCTGTCGACGGAAGAAGGGTTGCGGATCTTGGCGGATGGAGTTCGCGGACCTGAGCGTTCCTCTGCTCGTGAGTTGCTACTGGAAGGAGAAAGAAAAGAAGAAGCGGAGAAGAGAAGCGGGCTCCTTTAGGGTTAAAATTCGCTGAAGACGCCAAATGACGCATGTACCCCTCCAATTTGCGGACTGAGCCAACGGGGACCTGGACTCCATTACGTTGTTTTCTCTTCTTCTTGCGGAACGCTTCAACGGAACTCTGTCTTCCGCTGTCTACTTCCGCACACACACACGGTACACCTCCACGGAAGCCCCTGTTCCGTTCTTCCCCACCGCGTCGTTATGCTACTGGGCCTTTAGAATTAAAACAAAGACTTGTGATCGAAACACTATGAATCATTGTAGTGGGATGGCATGGTTCCCTTGTTGCTAAGCGTTAGGCGTGGGTTCGAGTCCCCTTGTGGACATTAGCTAGGTCCTTAGGCTTCTTTTACTTCCCTTGCGTTTTGTTTCATTGACTTGACTCCACGAACTTCCCAACCACTTGTAGTACAATCGGGTCTTCAAACTTCTTAACGAAACGCGTCTTAGAGCTTTCTAACTGACGAGGGTCGCCTATGGTTCACTTAACGGTTCGACTAACTACAAACTCTTAAAGAAAAACCTTAAAAGCACGTAAAGCCACGTATTTAAGAGATTAGGCTCGAGAGTTACCTTCTTCAAGCCCGTTTGCTTCAGCCTGGGTGCGACCCATCACGAAAATCTTCCTCTGCTGCGGCCCCGCCTGCTGCCCTCGGCCTCCACTCGGCCGGCTACCTCCACTACCCTCGACCTCTCGGGAGGGTCGGGTCGCTGCTGGGGCTCCCTGAGCCGAGCTCGGTCGAGACTGAGGTGGTCCTCCCTTCTTCGTTGTGCACTCATAGGCCCGATGTCCTCGCAACCCACAGCTGTAGCACTCCACTAACCGCCCCTCGCAATCACGTCCAGGGTGATCTCTCCCACAGCGTCTGCAGTCGAAGTGCCGAGTGCGAGCTCCATTGCCCCCTGAACCCTGCCCAAAGCGAGGGCGAGACCCACTGCTGTGGCTAGCACCACCCTGCTGGAAGCCACCTCTCATCCCGGAGCTCCCGGGCCTGTACCTCTTGGAGTCTAAAGCTCCACCCTCAGTCGGCCGCTTCGAGCGGTCCTGGGTCCCCTGACGGATAGTTAGCACGCGGTAATGGTCAGCGGCGCTGCTGTAGGCCTCACTCAGCGTCTGAAACTTGAATACGACCAAGGCCATACGCGTATCCAAGTTCAACCCAGCCACGAACCGCTCAATCCGGGTCTCCTCGGTCGTGGCTAACGTCGGCGCGAAGCGGGCTAACTCCAGGAAGCGTCGATGATACTCCTGCACAGTCCTCGACCCCTGCTTGAGGTGTAGGAATTCCTCCTGCATCGCCGCCTTGACGTGAGCTGGATAGAAACGAGCTCTCAACCGATCCTTGAACGTCTCCCACCCAAAGTCGGGCTCCTGGCGCATCGCTGGGCCGCCGTGGACCCACCATAAGTCAGCCTCCTCCTTCAGGTAAAAGCTCGCCATCTCGACCTGGCGACCTGGTGGGCACT
Organism: Ipomoea trifida; assembly: GCA_003576665.1. NCBI lineage: Eukaryota > Viridiplantae > Streptophyta > Magnoliopsida > Solanales > Convolvulaceae > Ipomoea > Ipomoea trifida. The sequence continues at coordinate 8,908,778 of CP025650.1, forward strand.
CTACCACCTCGAGGATCTTTTCGAGCGCCCGGATCCACTCCTCCAAGATCACGGGGTACTCCTCTCCAGCGAAGAAGGGTGGGTGCTGCCCCGCCACCCTCCGAACCAAGTCTGGCTGTCCGCGCTGGTTGTTCTGAACCATCGCGTTCCCGAGGAGCTGTGTGATCTGTGTCAGCTGCTGGAGGTTCTGCATCAGCTGCTCTGCGTAGGGCACCTCCGGGTAGTCCTCGCGTCGTCGTGGCGGCACCATACTCGCTAGAAGGGGGAGATACTAACAGAGGGCGAACAGAACACTGCGGTCGGCCTTAACCAAACACGCAAGAAAGCAAGTGAGAACGAGCTCACAACAAGCAAACAACAAACAACCTGCAAAGCATAAACAAAAACAAGTAAACGAGTCCTCACCGCGCGGCCTAGAATTCACACATCTTAGAATTCTTAAACATCTTAATTTCTACTGATCAAGTCCTAGAGTCTCAGATTACAACCCTAGGATCTCTACTCAGACCTCAACACAGGCTCTGATAGCAACTGTGACACCCCAACTTCACACAGGCTGAGATAGATAAATCTCAGCACAACAGCTGCCTATCTCAACCAACAACATAACATAGCGGAAGCGAATTTAAAACTTAAGGGCGTCATGCCACATCTAGGTATAAACACAACCTAGATGCACATGCTAACATAAGAAACGAACTAAGCTGTCATTCATAAAATAAAATAAATCCTCAATCCATAATCAACAATATTCAATCACTAGTCACGAGTATATAATATCTCACTGGCACACAGGCCCAACAACCAAAGTCTAAACATCATAAAACTAGTATAAGTTTCCTCATAGATAAGCATCTAACGCGCTCGCGCTCGGACTACTCCATACCTGGAAAACACGCAAAGAACCATTAGCAAAAGAATGCTAAGCAACCACCATTCACACCCGCAAGGAGATATAGATATACATAAGCTTATAAATAGGTTTACACACCCATATAGAATATAAACACCAACAAACTGTTCAATAGTTCAAACCGATACTCAACAACAATAAGCTGAACGAATCAATAACCAAGACTCAGTCAAACAAAGCCAAAATCCAACAACGAAAGCATAATACAATAACGAACCAATAACCGAGATACTAACTGAACAACAATCCAAAAGGAACCAACCAACCTCAACGAGAACAACAAGATATCAACCGAATAACACAAAGGACCTACAACAACCAACCAAGAAAGAATCCCAACTCCAACCTCCAAACCCTCAAACCAACCATCGAGCCAAGTCAACCACATAGTCAGAAGTCAGAAGTCAAGAGTCAAACCCGGAAAACCGGTACACATGGGTGATGAGCCCAATCACAAGGACCGAAGTCCAATCACAGGGACCGTAGTCCAATCACAGGGACCGACAGTCCAATCATAGGGACCGAAGTCCAATCACAGGGGTAATCAACCCAATCACAGGGACCGAAGTCGAAAGTCTGAAGTCAATAGTCAATAGTCTATAGTAGCACAGTCAAATCCAACCAACAACCTCCAACAATACCAACAAAACCACCATCACAACCACATACTCGAACCTCAACTCAAAACAACCAAACAAAGTGTTCATCTCAACTATGAACACAAACCAACTCCCAGGTAATGAATCAAGGAATCAATAGATCAAGAATACCAAAAAGGGAAACCAAAGGTGTAACACCCCGTAAATTCATTTCAAGCCTTTCGATCGTTAATTAATTCTTTGGGCAATTTAATTAAATTCCAATTGGGCTAATTCTTTCAATTTGCTATATATATACACTTGTATATATATTTCATGCCTAATTTAATTATTCTCATCAAGAGCCCAATTAATTGAATTTATTCTTGTAAGGGATTTTATTTAATTTGGACCCTTACAATGTTGTAATTAAATATTCTTACAAGCCCACATTCTTGATCATACATTACATATATATATATATATATATTGATCCTAAGACATTCTTATGGGCTAATTCTTGTATTTAATTTGTAAGGGGTGAATTTATTAAGCCCAACTTACTAGTCTTGATTATATTTATTTTCCTACACTCATTATTTTATAAGTTACTTAAGCCCACAACATTTAATGTCTTACACCCTAAATATTGTATGTATTCTTGGTATATAATTTGAAGATCAAATTACCCTAAAGACTTTCACTCCATCTTTCTCCTACTCAATACTCCCACACGCCATTTTCCTCTTATAATTCCCTAAAATTGATCTTCAATTCTCCTACAAGTTTCCAAGTCAAGATTGCTCTTTTATGCTTGATTAGGAGTGGGTAAGTGCATCTAGCCTAGAATCTATCTTGCATTTTGTGTTTTTAGTAGTCTTTTTGCATAATCTTATAAGTGTTCTTTTGGGGTTCTTTGGGAAAAAGATGATCAAGGTGAAGGTGGGGCTTTGTGAGCTAGCAAAAGGCTTGTTGGAATAGGAAAAGCTCTTTGAGATAACCATCCATGTCCATCAAATCTATTTTATTCACCTATTCTATACATATTGATCTTGGTGTTGGAAATCCTGAAATTTCTTGTTACTTGGCCTATTTCTTGGATGTATTTTGTTGGATTTCATCTTTGATCATTTGCCTTGTGTTGTATGATCAATGATGTTATGGATTTCCTTATTTTTGGACTCTAAATTGGATGAAATGTGAGTGTATTTGGTCTGATTTTGTATTCTGGAAATGGTATTGTTCATGTCTGCTTTTGGTTCTGGAATCTGGGAATTGGGTTGGCCTTGCGGAAGACCCAAACGGCACAATGTAACCCGCGAGGGCGATCCGCAAGGTGGCGACGGTGGTTTCGGGTGGAGGGGAGAGGCCCGTTGAGGGAGGCCGCCTCCTTCTCGCGGAGGAGACCGGCGGAAGGCAGTGGTCCGTTGAGTGGTTCCGCTAGTTCACTGGGAGTTCGATTCCAGTGAGCGATTTCTCTGTTGTTGTTGTCTGTTGTTCTCCTTTGTTTCTGATTATTGTTGGATTGTTTTGTTGGGTATTTTACCATGTCTTTGGAGTATTTATTCATGTTATTTATTGGGTATTTGATACCATAGCTTGGAGTATTGATTCATGTCTTTGGTTTCCATTCTTGGTATTCTTGATCTATTGATTCTTTGATTCATAATCTGGGAGTTGGTTTGTGTTCATATTTGAGATGAACACTTTGTTTTGGTTGCTTTGAGTTGATGTTGGAGTAGGAGGTTGTGATGGTGGTTCGGTTGATGTTGTTGGTGGTTGTTGGTTGGATTTGACTGTGCTACTATTGACTGTGCTACTATTGACTTCTGACTTTGGACTTCGGTCCCTGTGATTGGGTTGATTACCCCTGTGATTGGACTTCGGTCCCTGTGATTGGACTGTCGGTCCCTGTGATTGGACTTCGGTCCCTGTGATTGGACTTCGGTCCCTGTGATTGGGCTCATCACCCCTGTTAGACTCGTGACTTTTGACTTCTGACTATGTGGTTTGACTTGGTTTGGTGGTTGGCTTGGCTTTGGTTGGGAGGTTGGAGTTGGGGTTCTTTCTTGATGGGTTGTTGTGAGTTCCTTTGCGTTATTCGGTTGATATCTTGTTATTCTTGTTGAGTTGGTTGAGTTAGTATCTCGGTTGTTGGTTCGTTATTGCATTATGCTTTCGTTGTTGGATATTGGCTTTGTTTGACTGAGTCTTGGTTATTGATTCGTTCAGCTTATTGTTGTTGAGTATCGGTTTGAACTATTGAACAGTTCGTTGGTGTTTATATTCTATATGGGTGTGTAAACCTATTTATAAGCTTATGTATATCTATATTTCCTTGCGGGTGTGAATGATGGTTGCTTAGCATTCTTTTGCTAATGGTTCTTTGTGTGTTTTCCAGGTATGGAGTAGTTATGCGTGAGCGCGCTAGAGCTTTCCTATGAGGATGTTTAGCCTTAGTTGGTTTTGTTTAGACTTTGATTTGTTGGCCTGTGAGCCTTGAGATATTATGATACTCTTGTTAGTGACTTGAGCACTTGTGATCTTGGATTGAGGATTTATTTCTATTTCATATCTATGACAGCTTAGTTCGTTTTATGATTAGCCTGTGCATCTAGGCTGTGTTTATACCTAGATGTGGCATGACGCCCTTAAGTTTTAAATTCGCTTCCGCTATGTTTGGTTTGTTGGTTGAGATTGGCAGCTATTATGTTAAAGTCTTAGCTATCTTAGCCTGTGTGAGGTTGGGGTGTCACAGTTGGTATCAGAGCCTGTGTTGAGGTCTGAATAGAGATCCTAGGGTTGTAATCTGAGACTCTAGGACTTGATCAGTAGAAGTTAAGATGTTTAAGAGTTTTAAGATGTGTGAATTCTAGGCCGCGCGGTGAGGACTCGTTTACTTGCTTTTGTTTATGCTTTGCAGGTTGTTTGTTGTTTGTTGCTGTGAGCTCGTTCTCACTTGCTTTCTTGCGTGTTTGGTTTAGACCGACCGCAGTGTTCTCTTCGCCTTCTGTTAGTCTTCTCCCTCTTCTGCATCATGCTACCATCAAGGAAGCGGGAGGAAGCCCCAGGCACGGGAGGAGGGATGTTGAATCGCCTCAAGAAGCTGAAGGCGGCCGACGCGGGAACGGCAAGGACTTCAGGAGGCAGCAGCTCGTGTAGCAAAGGAGTGTCTCTCCCCGGCTTCGAGAGAGCGAGTGGAAAGGAAGGAGTCCCATCTACGACAGGTAGGGGTGTTAGCGAACAGAGCTTTCGACAAACTACTCGTGTTCGTGTTCGGTAAGCGTTCGTTTATGTTCGTTTATTAAGGTAAACGAACATTAACAAACAAAATTTTGAGCTCGGTAAATAAACGAACAGAGCTTGAACAATGAGAAGCTCGTTTGATAAGAGATCGCGAACAAGATCGTTTGTGTTCGTTAAGGATGTTCGTGAACAAGCTCGTTTAGTGTTCGTTAAGGATGTTCGTGAACAAGCTCGTTTAATGTTCGTTAATGATGTTCGTGAACATGTTCACAAACATATATATATATATATATATATATATATATATATATATATATATATATATATATATATATATATATATATATATACATATAGGTAATAAGGTAATTTTATGGTCTTTAGGGTTTCCAACTTTTCCCATCTTCCCATCTTCAGCAGTCAGCACACTTCACTTTCGGCTCCACTCACCACTCTCAACTCTCCAAGTCTCCATCCTCCATCCTCCATTCCCCCTCTAGTCCTCTTCAATCTTCAGCACTTCAGCAGGCAGCCCGGCAGCAACCACAGCGATCGTCGGCGCCCAGACCTCAGACGTCACCATCGCCGTAACGCCCAGACAGCAACAACCACACGCCCAGACCTCCGCAGCAGCCACCATCACCAGTTCACCAGAACCGCCGAGGCCTCCAGTCCAACACTCCAACCCCGCCGAAGCCACCTTCACCACCATCGTACCCTCTCTCTCTCTCTCTCTCACCACCACCGCCAAAGCCACCAGTCCACCACCGACGAAGCCACCAGTACCCCCCTCTCTCTCCCTCTCTCAATTAAAAAAAAAACATTTCTCTCTATTTTTTTTTTGCTATTCATTTTTTTTCTTAATTAGTGACTAATCCTAGTGTTTAATCCTAAGTATTCATTGGTAGTGTTCATTAATTTTAACTTCTTGTGATTTTTTATAGTAGCAATTTGTTTTGCAAGTAAATCCTAGTGTTTAATCCTAAGTTTTACAGGTGTTGTACCTCTGAACTTGCTATCTATGCTTGCTATATATTTGATATATTCATTACATTTTTTTGGAGTGTGAACTATGGATCTCTTAAAACTTGATGGATGCCTACAGGAAATATTTGCAGGAGAGACATAATTGAGGACCCTCAATTCTGTGATATCTACAAGCACTAGCGAGCATCTGAGGTTTAAAATCAACCCTCTTTACGTGCACTAACTAATATGGTTGTCATTATGCTTGCTAGAACTACTAACTTTGAAATTGCTTTTCTATTTTTTTTTATCAACTACTGCCTATCTTCAAGATAAATGTTCTAACGTATATGTGTCACTTGTATTATGTGATTGCTTCCTTGATTATCTATGATGCAAACAATTTTTAATCTTCTAACTTTAAATCTTCTTCCCTGCAGGATCCACAAAACTCAAGTCGAAATTGTGGATTTTCAATTGTTGCGGAATCTACATCTTATGTTGAATTTACTTTTTATGTTTTTGGCTTGTAAGGTTAACAAGTAGTTTCTGTGTATTTTTTAATCGTGTTTTCGTTAGTTTTATTATAGTTATGTTGTTTATTTCAATTATTTGGTTATTGTTAACAAACAAGTTTGTTCGTGAACATGTTATTGTTTGTTAACGAATAACACGTTCGCGAACGTGTCTGTTCGTGAACATGTTCGTGTTCGTTAATGAACAACACGTTCGCGAACGTGTCTGTTCGCGAAGGTGTTCATGTTCGTTAACGAACATGTTCGCGAACGTTAACAAACACGTTAACGAACATGTTCGCGAACGTGTTCGTTAACGTTAACGAACGTGTTCGTGAACGTGTTCGCGAACGTTAACGAACACTAATAAACGATTAACAAACGATCCCGAACAAGATTTTCAAAAATCTTAACAAACGATCCCGAACACGAACACTGAAAAAATCTTAACAAACGAACACGAACAACCTCTGTTCGTTTATGTTCGGTTCGTTAACAGCCCTAACGACAGGGGAGCTTCTCATTATGAACAAGTCCCAGGCCGAGAGCTGCGACGTGGTCACCGGCATCTTCCCAGTGCTTTCCGTCCCCACCTTGGTGCTGTTCGACTCTGGAGCCTCTAATTCTTTCATATCCTCGAAGTTGGTCCGTGAGCTGGGCATAGCGCCTAGCGCAGCGACGAGGATTGCAGTCAAGGTGGCATCGGGCGAAGTTAAGGCGTGTGAGCACATCTTCGAGGGTGTGCCTATCAAGATTAAGGAAGTGACCTTCCCCAGTGATCTCATTCAGTTTGACTTGGATGACTTCGGAGTGGTACTGGGTATGGACTGGCTGGGACAGTATAAAGCTCAGATTCTGTGCAGCGAGCAGAAGGTGGTTTTGAAAGGCCCTGGGGGCAAGCGGGTCTCGTATCGAGGGGTAACCAAGGAGCCCGAGGTCAAGCTGGTCTCGATGATCAAGATTAAGAAATATGTCGCCAAGGGGCATGAAGCTTTCTTATGTGCAGTTGAGGATCTTAGCGCGCCGAAAGATGAAATGCAGCAAATACCTGTGGTGCGTGAGTTCCCCGATGTCTTTCCCGAGGAGATTCCTGGATTACCGCCTCCCCGAGAGGTCGAGTTCACTATTGACCTGATGCCAGGGACGGCCCCGATATCGAAAGCCCCGTACCGTATGGCTCCGAAGGAAATGCAGGAATTGAAAGAGCAGCTGCAAGATTTGTTAAACAAAGGGTATATTCGACCGAGTGTGTCGCCGTGGGGAGCTCCAGTGCTTTTTGTGAGGAAGAAAGATGGCAGCATGCGTCTCTGCATCGATTACCGAGAGCTGAACCGGGTAACAGTTAAGAACAAGTACCCCCTGCCGAGAATTGATGACTTGTTCGACCAGTTGAAGGGAGCTGGCGTCTTCTCGAAGATTGATTTGCGATCTGGGTATCATCAGCTGAGAGTGGCGGAGGCGGATGTTCCGAAGACGGCGTTCCGGACCCGCTATGGCCACTATGAGTTCACGGTTATGCCGTTCGGGTTAACAAATGCCCCGGCTGCTTTCATGGACTTGATGAACAGAGTATTCCAGCCGTATCTAGATGAGTTTGTGGTAGTGTTCATCGACGAGATCTTAGTTTACTCTCCTGATCCGGCCGAGCATGAGAAGCATCTTAGGACTGTGCTGCATATTCTAAGGGAGAAGCAGTTATATGCCAAGCTGTCCAAGTGTGAGTTCTGGAAGACTAGCGTGGCTTTCTTGGGTCATGTGATAGCTAAAGATGGAGTCTCGGTGGACCCTGCTAAGATCCGGGCAGTGATAGAGTGGCCGGCACCAACAACTCCGTCTGAAGTCCGAAGCTTTTTGGGTTTGGCAGGCTACTACAGGAGGTTTGTTCCAGATTTCTCTAAGATAGCCCGACCGATCACGCAGCTTATGAAGAAGACCACACCCTTCAGATGGGACAGTGAGTGTGCAGCAGCGTTCCAAGAGTTGAAAGAAAGATTGACATCAGCTCCTGTCTTGACACTACCATCCGGGACTGAGGGGTTTGAAGTATACAGTGACGCGTCGAAGAAAGGTTTGGGGTGTGTGCTGATGCAGCAGGGCCGAGTGGTGGCTTACGCGTCACGACAGCTCAAGAGTCATGAAGAGAACTACCCCACGCACGATTTGGAGTTAGCTGCTGTTGTTTTTGCACTCAAGATTTGGAGGCATTACTTGTATGGGGTGCAATGTAAGATTTACACCGATCACAAGAGTTTAAAGTATATCTTCACACAGAAAGAGTTGAATATGAGACAAAGACGTTGGCTAGAGCTCATTAAAGACTACGACTTGGTCATTCAGTATCACGAGGGAAAAGCTAATGTAGTGGCCGACGCACTGAGCAGAAAGGCGAGCCATTCACTCAATGCCACGTGGGTATTAGCAGACGATCTGTGTAAGGAATTTCAAAAGTTGAACATTGCTGTGGTGGAGGAAGGGCAAGTAGAGGAAGAAGTTCGACTCTTTAGCATGCAGATCTTACCAGCTTGGCTCGACGAGATCCGTAGGGGACAGACGGGCGATGCCCGGTTGAACAGAGTAAGGGCCAAGATGTTTAACGGCAAGAAGGGACCCTTCGAGCTCTACCCCGACGGCAGTATTCGGTATCTAGGGCGGTGGTGCGTGCCACTTTCGTGCAAGGACTTAAAGAAACAGATATTGGAGGAAAGCCATTACACTCCGTATTCAGTCCATCCTGGTGGCGACAAGTTATATAAAGACATGAAGAAACTGTTTTGGTGGCCGAACATGAAAAAGGAAATCGCTGACTTTGTGAGCCGCTGCCTGAACTGCCAGAAAGTCAAGGTTGAAAGGTGTAAGACTAAAGGAATGCTACTTCCCCTGGAGGTACCCGAAGGAAAGTGGGAATCTATATCTATGGACTTCGTAGGAGGTTTGCCTTTGACCAGATCTGGGAAAGACAAGATTTGGGTGATAGTGGATCGCCTCACCAAGACAGCCCGTTTCATCGCCATGAAGGAGACGTGGACTATGGATCAGTTGGCTAGGGCTTATATACACCAGGTAGTGAAGTACCACGGGGTACCTCGCGACATCGTGTCTGACCGCGACTCGAGATTCTTATCACAGTTTTGGAAGTCATTACAGGCAGCGTTGGGCACGAGGTTGAAGATGTGTACAGCTTTTCATCCTGCCACCGATGGTCAGACTGAGCGCACCATTCAGACTTTGGAGGACATGTTGAGGGCTTGCATGCTCGATTTGCAAGGGTCGTGGGAAGAGCATCTCGATTTGATTGAGTTCTCCTACAACAACAGTTATCACTCCAGTATACAGATGGCTCCATATGAGGCGCTCTACGGTCAAAAGTGCAGAAGCCCGTTATGTTGGGAAGATTTGGTTGATCCAGTGACTTTGGGACCTCAATATCTGCAAGAAGCCACTGAAAAAGTCAAGTTGATTCAAAGTAGAATGAAAGCTGCTCAAGACCGCCAGAAATCCTATGCCGATCTGGGAAGGAAATTCGTGGAATTCCAAGCAGGCGAGAAAGTGTGGCTGAAGATTTCCCCAACTCATGGAGTGATGAGATTTGGAAAGAAAGGGAAGTTGAGCCCCCGCTTCATCGGACCATATGAGATCCTAGAGAGGATTGGGCAAGTGGCCTATCGTTTAGCCCTACCGACAGAGTTAGACCGAGTGCACAATGTGTTTCATGTCTCCCAGCTGAAAAAGTACGTGCACGACGCCTCACATGTGTTAGCTCCCGAGACGTTAGAGTTGGATGAGGCGCTATCTTATGAAGAGAAGCCAGTGAGGATCTTGGACTCCAAGACGCGAGAGACCCGGCGCAAGGCAATCAAGCTAGTGAAGGTGCTTTGGTCCAACCATGGAGTCGAGGAGGCCACTTGGGAGATGGAGGACGACATGAGGCGGCGTTACCCGGCTTTGTTTGCCTAGGTGAGTTGTTTAGCTTATGTTGTTTTGCATGTTAGTTGGGTTGGGTAAGTTATGAGTTTAGTATGTGTTTAGTTAGTTGCATGTTAGTATGTTTGTTGAGTTTAGGATTGGTTGAGCAATCGTTCTTTTCGAATCTTCCGTTGAATCTTCGTTTCCTTTGAA
>CP025650.1:8921378-8948808 GCA_003576665.1 Ipomoea trifida
TACCTAGATGTGGCATGACGCCCTTAAGTTTTAAATTCGCTTCCGCTATGTTTGGTTTGTTGGTTGAGATTGGCAGCTATTATGTTAAAGTCTTAGCTATCTCAGCCTGTGTGAGGTTGGGGTGTCATAAAAGGCATGAATCAATACTCCAAGATATGGTATAAAATACCCAATAAATGACATGAATAAATACTCCAAAGACATGGTAAAATATCCAACAAAACAATCCAACAACAATCAGAAGCAAAGGATCAACAACAGACAACAACAACAGAGAACTGCTCACTGGAATCGAATTCCCAGTGAACCTGCGGAACCACTCAACGGACCTCTCCCTTCCGCCGGCCTCCTCCGCAAGAAGGAGATGGTCTCCCTCGGCGGACCAGCCTCCTCCGCCCGCGACCTCCGTTGCCACCTTGCGGATCACCTAGGCGGGTTACATTGTGCCGCCAGGGAGCTCCGCAAGGCCAACCCCGATCCCAGAAAACAGTTACTGCCCAAACATCAACATACCACTTCCAGAATACAAAATCAGACCAAATACACCAACATTTCATCCAATTTAGAGTCCAAAAATAGGGAAATCCATAACATCATTGATCATAACAACACTAGGCAAAAGATCAAGATGAAATCCAACAAATACATCCAAGAAATAGGCTAAACAACAAGAAATTTCAGGATTTCCAACACCAAGAACATCATATATAGAATAGGAGTGTAGAAATAGATTTTGATGGACATAGTGGTTGCCTTTAAGAGCTTTTCCCAATCCAATCAAGCCTCAAGCTAGCTCACTAAGCCCCACCTCCTTCTTGATCATCTTTTACCCAAAGAACCCCAAAAGAACATTATAAGAATATGCAAAAAGACTATCAAAACCACAAAATGCAAGGTAGATTCTAGGCTAGATGCACTTACCCAATCCTAGACAAGTTTAAAAGAGCAATCTTGACTTGAAAACTTGTAGGAGAAATGAAGATAATTTTTGGATGAATTTAGGAGTAAGAATGGCGTGAGAGTGAAGTGTGTAGGGAGAAGAAGGAGTGAAAACCTTTAGGGGTTTTTGATCTTCAAAATATATACTAAGAATACATACAATATTTAGGGTGTAAGACATTAATATGAAGTGTGCTTAAGTTGCTTATATTATAATAGATATAGGAATTAAATATATTCAAGACTGGCAAGTTGGGCTAATGAATTCACCCCTTACAATTAAATATAATAATTAGAACAAGGAAGCCCATAAAATGTCTTAGAAACATTATATTAATATATGATCAAGAAATTGGTCTTGTAGGAATATTTAATTACAAAGATTGTAGGGATCCAAATTGAATAAAATCCCTTACAAGAATAAATTCAATTAATTGGGCTCTTGATTAGAATAATTAAATTAGGCTCAAGAATATATATATATATATATATATATATATCAAATTGAAAGAATTAGCCCAATTGGAATTAATTAAATTGCCCAAAGAATTAATTATCAAACGAAAGACTTGAACGAATTTACGGGGTGTTACAAACTCAATCTCAAACCCATTTTCTCTTCTATGGAAATAGGGGTAGATTTGGGGCTTAAATAGCTTTTGTCCTTCAAGAACTTAGGTTGATACACCATGGAAATGTGGCAATCTTTGTTCTAATCCTTGTGGAAACTTGGATTTATTAGTGCTAGCCTTGAGAACCTAGAGTTAATGTTCTTCCCCCAAACTTAAGTGTTAAAGCATCTAGATGGTAATGCCCCTAACTTGAGTCCTATTTCTTTATTTTGCACTTATCTATTGTTTATATGTGTTTGTTCTACCTTGTTATTGTTTGCTTAGCTTCTTGTTGATTTCCTTGTGCTAGTGCCTAGTTTTGTGATTGCATATTGCGTGCCATAACCCCCAATCCTCAGCGGAACGACATTTCACACCCGTACACTCACCATCACTCATTTTTGCTACACATCAAAAAATTGGCGCCGTTGCCGGGGATTGGAAATTTGGTGGTTCTATATGATTGCTTATTTTGCTAGCATTAGAGTTTAAGAAATTGGCGCCGTAGTGCCCCATGCTATCCTTCATTTTATTGCATTTTACTTTCTTCTTTGTTTTTCTTTATAATTTTATTTTTGATATATCATGCTTTCACTTGTGCTTTCATGTATATATTCTCTTGACTCTAGGAATGACACTAAGGAGTATGCTCAATTTCAAGAAGGCTTCATGATGATTCTTTGGCATAAGGGATTCATTAGGGGAGTCTCATCTACCTTCTCTACTTACTTTAATTGTGAATAGTGCTTTACTTTATGTAGATAGTAGAGATTGTGCTCCTTGTGCTTATTGTGCTACCCTTTCCCCCTTGTGCTTTATTTCCTTTCACATCGAGGACGATGTAATTTCTAAGTGTGGGGGGGAAGACAAAAAATGGGTAATTTTTGAAAATTTTTGAAACTTTGCTTGGATGACTCATTGTGCATAATGTTGGGCAAATTACCTTTCCTTGCTTGAAATTGTGATTCCTCTCTCTTTGTTGGTTTGTGGTTTGTTTTGGTGGAGCTTGTAGCAACTCAACTTGTGATTGATGAGCCAAGGGGTTATATGATTGATCTATTCTTTTGCCAATAGCCTTGTTAACCACTTAATAATTGAATCAATTCTTGTTCTAGTGTGTTGTGCATTGCTAGTGAAGGCTTATGTGAGATTTCGGTAATGGTTGTTTTGCTAGAACTTGCCTCATTACTCTCCAAGTGAAGTCTAAGATTTGCATGTTTTGAAATGATTTAGGCCATTTTTGTTTAGCCCTAGCCTTTTAGCCTACCCTTTTTAACGTATGTTTACCCCTAGTTGTCCCCGTTGAGCCTTGTGTTTGTTCAAATAAGTGTTAAGCACTTAAACCCGTCATTTGTTTATTTTTCTTGTGTTAACCCTTTTCATTTAACCCTTAACCTTAGCCAAAATGTTTCCTTCCACTGCACCCTTGAGAGAATAAAGCATTTGTTCTTTTTCATTGAAAAGATCTTTATTGGAGCTTGTTTTGTTAGCAATCCTCTTGAATTTTGTCTAAGTGTGGGGGTATTGAGAATAAGTTTGTTGGTTGATTTGAAAAGACAAGAAAATGAAAAGAGATTATGTTGAGAAAAATTGAGAAAAAAGTGTTGAAAAAAGATGATGAAAAGAGAAAAATGAAAAGAAAAGAAAGTTGAATAAAAGTTTGAAGTTTATTTTGTAAGTTGTGCTCTACCCCACCATTTTAGAGGTTGTTTTGTCCTTAAGTCTTGTTTGCTCCTTAGTTCATTCAAGTTATATCTATTCTAACCTCAATTGTGAACAAGTGTGAAGTTCTCTCCTTTGTTTTATTCATATACCCCTTCTTTCTTAGCCATCCACCCTTAGCCCCGTTACAAGCCAAATAAAAGTCCTACTTGATCTTAGCATGCAATCTTGGAGTTGAACTAGTGGGAGTATGAAGGGCAAGCCTATGGAATCTCATTAAAAGCCAAGTTTTGCATAATCTCAACTTAGCATTTGTGCACACTAGATTCTCACACACTTTAATGGTTTTGGTGCTTGGTTATTGACTTGGGAATGGAACTTGTGTGCAAAGCTAAGGTGATTCTTGAAACAAGTTGTGTTGTAGCAAGTTGGATTGTGGTTTATTTGATAGGTTGTGCAAAGTGGGAGTATGATCCATTTCATTGCAAGGATGGTGATTTATTTCTCTTCTTTGCTTGAGGACAAGCAAAGGTTTAAGTGTGGGGGAGTTGATAAGTGCTCATTTGTCTATATTTTTCTCCCTTTCACTAAGTCTTTTTGTTTATAGATCATTCCAATTTTCATGAGAATTAGTGCTTATTTGTGTTATTTTGCAAGGAGTATGAGTTGGAAAGCATTGGAAGCAAAGACGGTGATTTTCATGCATTTTGGATGCATTTGGAGTCAATGGGAGTCAAGGAGAAGCTATGGATATTGATGCAACACTTCTAATGGAGCTTAAGAGTTGTATTTTCAATGGTATTGATCATTTGGACAAGCTAAAACAAAAGAGAAGCAAAAGGTCAAGGTTGTGAAATTTCTGCACGTCGACATCTTAGTGATTGGACGATATCTCGGCCTATAAATATTCAAATTGAGTGATTTATGTTCCATTGGAACGAAGACTCAAAGGGCTACAATTATCATGAAGACATTAAAGCTTTCAAAGGAATAAAAATGGGTCAAAATCGTCCAAACTTACAGATTTCGTCCAAATCTGCCACTGTTCGGTATTTTGACCATATCTCAGCCTAGGAATGTCCAAATAAAGTAATTCTTGAGCCATTGGAAAACCAACTTGAAGGGCTACAACTTTGATGAAGACCACAAAGTCTAACAAAGTGTTTTTGAGGGTGAAACATAGCCTAGAAGCCAAAGCAGTTGCACAGAATTTTGAGAAAACGCACTGTAAATTGCACAAAAGCATACGGCCATGCATATGGCCGTATGAGAGGCCGTATGGCACCTACTCTGTTCAGTATTTAAGCTCTTTTTGAGCATTTTGGACTCGGTTTTGACCCATGGTTGAACCCTAAACACTCCCATTCACTCCCTTTCATATTTTTAGGTTAGATTAGGCTTAGATCTATGTATTTTAACACTTTTGGAGCTTGTAATCTTGGATTTGAAGCTTGGATTTCAAGATTCTTCCTCCCATTTCAATAGAGAAGTTTACTTTCCTTTATCTCTTTTCTTTTGCAAGATTTATGTTTATTACTTGTGTTTTTGTGTTCTTTATGCTATTTAATCATGAGTAGTTAGTTTATGGGCTTGAGTTAGGGTTGTATTATCTATTTGGATGCTTAAGTTGTGATTATTGTGAAAAAGGGGAAGAACCCCAACCTAGGGTTCTTGAGTTTGAGTTGGATTTTGATTTTATCTTTCAACGATTAGTTGCGCAATGATTGTTGTTTGTCTTTGGAAAGCCTTCCATCACAATGGGAATTGGATGGAAGACTTGAGCCAACCCAATCTCAAACCCATTTTCTCTTCTATGGAAATAGGGGTAGATTTGGGGCTTAAATAGCTTTTGTCCTTCAAGAACTTAGGTTGATACACCATGGAAATGTGGCAATCTTTGTTCTAATCCTTGTGGAAACTTGGATTTATTAGTGCTAGCCTTGAGAACCTAGAGTTAATGTTCTTCCCCCAAACTTAAGTGTTAAAGCATCTAGATGGTAATGCCCCTAACTTGAGTCCTATTTCTTTATTTTGCACTTATCTATTGTTTATATGTGTTTGTTCTACCTTGTTATTGTTTGCTTAGCTTCTTGTTGATTTCCTTGTGCTAGTGTCTAGTTTTGTGATTGCATATTGCGTGCCATAACCCCCAATCCTCAGCGGAACGACATTTCACACTCGTACACTCACCATCACTCATTTTTGCTACACATCAAAAATTTTTAGCTGACATATTAAGTGGTTATCATCACAAACGACTATTTCATTCAAAATTATGTTATTTTAAATGAAACAACCCTAACTAAATTGGCTAAGTATGTCAACTAAGCTAACTAGTCGACTAACTAAAATCGTGCTGATTGCCTATTCTTCTTTGTGCTTAAGGGCGCTTAGCACTTTGGTGCATAGGTTCGAGTTTTACAATATTGTAAATTATATCATAGACCAAGATCAATGATATTTTATGAAGCCAAATTCATTAAAACAATACATTATGTTTATATAAAAAAAATTCAAATAAATTAAACATGAATGCAAGTTCATCAAAACAATGTTGCATGTTTATCAAAAGGCCTCCAATTAACCAATTGTCACTTTTAACATATCATTTTTTATTGTATAAATAGAACTAATGGTGTAACACCCCCAGATTTTTCCAACATACAAAAAGGCATAGATAATTATATTTACTAATTTTCCCAAAACGGAAGCGCATAAAATCCAAAGGTGCTACTCCACACCTAAGTCTATCCCAAACTTAGATGCTAAGGTAACCACTACTTCTATTATCCAAAATATATCATGTTCATAATTTACAACCCAATATTTACTTTTACACAACCAAAAGATCTCTAATACCCATAGTACACTTCTTCTAATATCGCTCTCAAGAGTCATAATCTACTCCAAACCTGAAATATAAGTAAATCAGAATTAGCACATATAGTGCTAAGTAATTCCCACTCCACCACGTAAAACCGTTTATTTTGGAAAAAAAGGTTTTCATAACACGATTTTATTTTTAGAAAATGGTTTTAAATTCAAAATAGGTTTTGAAACTCCATTTCCATTTACCAATTCAACATCATATAATATATATATATATTAAGGGAGATATACAACCACACATGATCACAATTAAGAAGATATTTTTTTTTAATTAATAAATCTAATTCACACAATCCCCTAAATTCCACCGCACACCAAGTCCAACCGAACACCAGTCCATCCGGAACACCAGATCCCACCTTAACACCAATAATAAAAATAATGATAACATATGAGCCGAAGCTCTAACCACCGATCTTTCAGGAGCCGAAGCTCTAACCACCAATCTATCAGGAGCCGAAGCTCTAACCACCAATCTATCAGAAGCCGAAGCTCTAACCACCAATCCATTCCGCCAAACCATATATATTAAATCATGTAAATCACATTTTTCCATCATATACATTAACTATCAATAATTCTCAACACACACACACACACACACACACACACACACACACACACACACACACACACACACACACACACACACACACACACAACACACCACCAACACATATATATATATATATATAACATATGAATCATACTTGTAACATATATACACATCTTAAACACACATATTTTTCAATAGTATTAATAATAACAATAATAATATTATTAATATAATAATAATAATAATAATAATAATAATAATATAATAATAATAATAATAATAATATATGTATAATAATATACTATATATTACGGCATAGTATAGTTATATATTAATAATAATAATAATAGTAATAATAACAATATTAAATATATATATATATATATATAGATATGTATTACGGTATACATATATATATTAATATATATATATATATATAATGAATTTATACCATGATCATAAAATACCCAATTATCATCAAGGCTTTTATCAAATAATATACCAATATCAAGCAATTAAGGAATTTGAATAAACATGGTGGAGAAAATATTTTGGTTGGACATGGAAATTACCTCAACACTTTGAAACTTCTACTAAAATATCTAGTTGATCACTCCTCCAACTCCTTTGGTTCTTCTCAAGATTATCCTAAATTGGCTTAGGGGAAAAGGTCTTGATGCCTTAGAGAAGGAAAGATTTGAATTTATTTGGGTAGCAAGGAGAGTGATGGCCGAAAATGGTGTGTATATATAGAAGAATAATAAAGCTTAGTTGGTTTAGCTAGAATGGTCTATCACTTGGTAGAGATTTCTAGAGATTTCTTTGAGCTTATCTCTTAATTATACTACCTCCGTCCCATTTTGTTTGTCTGGTTCGGTTAACGAGGCTTGACTGAAGTTATTTTTAATTCAATTTTTCATAATATTAAGTTTAGTATTATTATATAAAATTTATATATTTAGAAACTATATTAAAAGTACTATTAAACACAAAAAATCAAATTTAAAAATAATTAAAATTTACTAAAGAAAATAAGCAATGAAAAAAAAGTTGGTTTGACCAATGAATAGTAAACAGGACAGGTAAAATGGGACAGAGGGAGTATATACATATATTAAGATTTAGATAGTCAAAAAGGGTGGCTAAAAATATCTAGATATTTTTTTCTTCTTCTTTTGTAGGGATTCCTAGCATGGTTTATTGGGCTAAAAAAATTAAGTTTGGGTTTGGGCTATATTTTTATTTATTGGGCCTCTTAAGAAATAAAATAAATTATAAATTTCTAGGCCCAATTTTAGTAGAATAATTAAAATTAATAAAAGAATTAAGGATTTTCTAATATATTATGGTTTTCGAAATAACAAAAATACGGGGTATTACAAATGGTTACAAAATAGATCATAAAAATATCTTGTTTAGATGTTTTAAATGATACTCGTACTATATATTTTTTTGAATATATTATTTCAATAATTGTATGATGAATCTACAATAGTGAGTTAGTGACTCAATAATTGGTGGTCCTATTCTAGAGGAATTGGTTAGTTGTGACAGTATTTTTAGAACAATCATAAGCCTCCAAATCAATACCCAAGGGCGTTGACCCTGAGCACAAGGAGTTTTTATCTGATAAATTTTTTTGGGTTTTAGGTCTCTCAATGACCCCCATGTCTTAAGCTCTCATAACCCCTGCCTAAAGGCGTTAGCTCTATGCAAAAACAATCTTCATCACCTCTGATCAATGTTTTGGGCTTTGGATCTCCCAATTACCCACATGTCTTTAGGGAAATTTGAACCCCAACCTTCTTGTTAAAGCAAAACTTGTAGATTACCCTTAAACTATTGAGCTAATCCCTACGAGGTTGTTTTGTTCCTATTTTCATGTTTTCTTTCACCTATATATAGGCATTTAGGCAAGTGTTGCAAGTTACGACATGAGTGTCCTAGCAAGACATAATTGAGTTAAGTGTGTTGTAATACATATCCTCTATAATAAATCTTTATTTTCTTCGTGTTTTCCTTATGATTTTTTTGTATAGTGAAATCTTATTCCAACTCCAGTTCGAATAAGTTATATGTACTTAGAATGAAAACTCAATTTTTACAATTGGTATTAGAGCTATCTACGACCCTTTTGATTTATTATGATGAACCACACTATATGTCTGTCTATTCATATGCTTGTTAGAAAAAATTACAACTTTTGATGTGTTCAAACGAAAGTTTTATTTGACTACCATGAGTTGTTGGATATTGTATATATAAAAAAAAATGGATACCAACAATGTTAGCAAATAATGTACGGAGTAACTAAGAAGAAGAAAGACAAGAAGTCTCTAATATTACCTTCATCAAGGGATGATGAATGAAACCTTAAGACAAGTAGTCCCTATATATATTACATTCATCAATGCTAGACCATAATTATGCTATAGTTTCATTTCGAGATCTTCAATTTCATTGTGTAAACCTTTTTAAATTTAAATTTTAAAAAGGAAAAAATATCAAATTGGCCCTTTTAAGTCTAACAAATTATGCAATTAGGTCTTATTATTACCTATTTAGCAGGTTATCGTTGATATAATGTTGATTAGGTTAACGTGTGGTGTCATAATGCTTACATGCATTTTAATTATGTACTTTTTATTTTATTTTAAAATTTAAAATTTTAATTGTTTTTTTGTAAAATAGCAACATTTTTTTAAGTGGTCAAATAAGCCCTCAAACTTTATACTGAAAACTAATTATGCCCTTGAACTTTAAAAAAATTGTAAATAAATATATCAACTCATAGATTTGATGCAATTGAACTCATAACTTAATAAATGGTTACAAGTAAGTCAATTAGCCAGTGAGTCTAGGGTTAAAACCAGTAAAATATGTTGATGTGCCATTTTTAATTAAGAATTTAAAAAAAAATAATGATCGTTAGAGAAGATGACTGCCTCTTCGTTTTTTCCGGTGCTTCTCTGTCATTTGGATGGAGAAGCTATGGTTAGCTTCTCTGTCCAAATCTGGACAAAGAAGTCCATGAACGGCTTCTTCATGTGGTTTTATTTTTGTTTTCAATTTTAAAAAAATTTGTTTAAATAAATGTTGTCACGTCATTAATTTTTACCAATTACCTTTAGGTAACTAGTTATTTTGGCATTGAATCGACGAGTTGAGGTGTTTAAAATTTAAGGGTCTAATTGTTTTTCGTATAATATTCATGGGCCTATTTAACCACCCCCACCCCCTTTGTATTTTTTATTTAAATATTTTTTTTGTAAAGAATTTTTTTTTTAAATGTAGAAACAACCACCTGCCGTTGTTGACGATCGAAGGATGTAACCATTGAGAGACAACCTAAGGTTGTCCGTCAACAGAAGAGATAGCCATAGTTGTCTAGATAGAAACATAGCTAGACAAGCCGCCTTCATCTCTAGATTTGGATATCTTGATATGGATAGCCACTGACTGTTGTTAACAAATGGTGGAGATTTTTTTTTATTAATTTAAATTTTTTAATTTTTAATATTTTTAATAAAAATTTAATATTTCAAATATTTTTCATTTAATTTTTAACAAAAAGTATTATTCAAAACAAAGTAACACTTTAAAAATAAAAAAAAAACATAGAAAAATTTAATTAAAATCTACGTAAGTATCAGGCACGTGTTAATATAGTTAGTGTCGCATCAGTGATAACTTGTTGAATAGGTAATAATAAGACTTAATTGCACTATTTTACAGATTTAGAGGGTTTTGTTTGGATCTTTTTAAATTATGGGATCTAATTGCTATATTCGTTAGAATTATGAGCCAATTACATTTTCTAAAATAATTGTAAGTTTCTTGTAATACCCCGTATTTTCCTAACATTATTATTTTATCCTAAGGCGTTGATATTCATAAGTTATGATCTTCAGATATTTCAAAAGAATTTTTATAAGTGAGTATAGTTGTTATTAAGCTGCGATCGTACGTACCGGTCACGAACCGTAAAAATTTTAGGAGCTAGTATTCGGACCCGTTTGTCCTAGGAAATTGATTTTTAGACACCATACTATTATTCTGGAATTTCCTATTTAATTAAATTAGCCCGTAGCAGCAAAAATTTATTTTTGATCGTACATCGCTAAATTTCGCGGTGTACCGAACCTGGCCCAATTTTGAGTTTCAGTCTGGAGTAAATTTTTGGTTTCGAAAATTATTAGAATTAAATTATTTTCTACCGAGAATTCATCTGTTTTAATCCCGAACAGTCCAAAAGAAGATATTTTCCCTTACCCACCACAAGATTGTGACAAGTGTCACATTAATGACCATGTGGATATATATTAATTAAGATGAGTTGGATAAGTCTTGCAATGGATAAGCTTAGTCTCCAAGTCTTATAAGGGATAATATATAAGTTTGCATTTATTTTCCCTCATTTCTTCCTCTCTTGTGACCGAAATAGTGAGGGAAAGAGAGAGAAAATAGATCTCATTTTCATCTTCATTCTTTCTTGAGTTCAAAGAGCTTCCATAGCCAAGATTTCTACACAAGTCTCAAAATATTCGGTAAAACTCCAATTTTATTCGGTAAATGGCTTTATTTTCCCTCCTAGAACATGAATCTAAGTTAAGATTTCTTAAAATTATGTGTTATGTTGTTGGTGGAATTTTAGGGTTTTAAGGTGAAATTGGGGAAAACCAACTCCAAGGATCTTCTACAAAATTAGAAACCCGGTTGAGGTAAGGAATCCTTTTAATTGGTTGAGGTTGTTTGAAACTAGATAATTGATAGCTTGGTTGAAATATGATGAATTCTAGGTGGAATTTTTGTGTACATGATGTACATATGTATATATATATATATATATATATATATATATATATATATATATATATATATATATATATATATATATATATATATATATATATGTAATTGTATTTCTCATAAGGCATATGTACAAAATGTTGTGTTGGTATGAGGTGGTTGTTAATGTGCCTAGACACTTAAGTTAAGCATGCTATGTATATTATAATATGTATGTAATGTATGTACGTGTAGTGTAATATATATATATTTATACGTATTGTGTACATATTTGTGTGTATGTACATGTAGTATAGTATAGTATAGTATAGTATATATATATATATGTGTGTGTGTGTGTGTGTGTGTGTGTGTGTGTGTGTGTGTGTGTTTGATTATATATATGAAAACCGTATGTGTATATATATATATATATATATATATATATATATATATATATATATATATACATGTGATGTGCGTGTATTTAAACCGTATATATATATGTACATATATGGGTATGTATGTATTAATAAAATGTTGTACTATGTATATATACATGGTAAAATGTCACATTTTGTGTATAGTATATGGTATGTATAAACCATAATTATATATGTTGTTAGTAAGAAGAGTAATACTATGTAGTTAGACACATGTGTTATGTAGGTAGTGTTACATATGTGTGAACTTATAAATAGTATAAGGAAGTAGCATTATGTGCATGTAAAGAATAAATGTATTTTGTGTGTTATGCCCACGTTAAGGTTGGGAAGTGTATATGTTATATGCATTGAGGTATAAATGTGTCAAGTATGATGCTTATGTGAAAAATGTGGAGTTGAAGGTGTGGGATAGTTATACTTGAATTGCCATTGTGAAAGGTTGTTAGTGGACTATCCAAATGTTTTGCAAAAGAAAAGGGGAATTTTTGGATTTGGTTAAAAGGGGAATTAATTTCCGAGTATTGGAATTGACCCAAGTATGTCCAAAATATTTTCAATGCAAGAAAGGGAAAGAGTAGAAAAATGTTTTCAAACCTTAGTTCTAGTAAAAGTGGTGAACGATCTTGTTAACCTACGGAATAAAGATGAGCTTAAAGTGCCTATTCCGCATGGTAATTATGTGTATGATCATTTATACTGTGGGCGAAGTCTATTCGCCGAGTACTATATCACCCGGAAGGAAAAGGTACTCCTACGGGGGTGTGCACACTTAAGTATAGTCACTCTATGTTCGGGTAGATGTCGTTCTTATGAACCTAGTGAGGCTAGGTAGGAATCATTCCAACGCTCTTATAAGTCCAGGGGATCAGTATTAGACCGGGCGATGACCACTGAACCTGAGTTCAACGATCCAAGTGGTCAAAAGTGGAGAAAGAACTCCAAAAGGCCTCACACTTTCTATCTAGGACTAAGTGGAATTTTAAAATATGAATGTAGTTACGCCGTAGCTACGGGAAAGAAAGATGTGACAAGTATTTAAGTACCCAAAGGTTGTGGGTGATCTCTCTCTTTGAAAAGTGAAAAGTGATGAGAATTTCATTATGAGGGAAAGGTTTTTCTACTAAGGTGATTACAAGCAAGATGGGTGATTTACATTTTCTACTACTTACTAATATGCTTAATTATTTAACAATATATTATTGGGTATGAAAATGATTACCAAATGACCTTGTCAAGGGGGAAAATGGTATGAGACATTATTGAATTTTTTTCATAATGTATGCAAGTTGCTTTACAACTGTTGCAGGTAGAATCTTTGCCGATGAGTAAGGTATAGGGTTTTCTATGTAACAATTTTTACAAAACCTTTATTTAGTTTTTAATAACCCATGGATATCCTTACTTAGCCGTCGCGCTAACTACACTTCACTGTGTTTTCTGTTCACAGATGTTATATAGGGTGGGTTCCTGTAGCTCGATGAGCTCTGAATAGGATGGAAGTTGAGGTTGTGGTCTACTCTTTGATGTAGACAGGGATTGTTGTTAATGTTGTTAGTTTAGCCTGTGCATTAAGAGTGGAGTTTGTCAAAGAGGTGATAGAATTCACTCTAAGTGTGGCGGTAGCACCCAGTTTTCTGCTGATAAGATGTAAGCTTTCGCGATGTATTATTAGGGATTTTATAATAAATCCAAGATGTGAAAATTGGGGTGTTACAAATTGGTATCAGAGCTTTACAGTTCCTGTAGCCCGGTGAATTCCGAACGTTCACCGGAGTATGTTTGTGAAGGCATGGATTATGACGTGTACATACAGATGATGGAGGGTGAAGACCCATACGCACCTGGTTATGCTCCTGTAGCCCCCGTCAGCCCAGATACTCCTATAGATCCGTTGGCCCCTTTTGTTTCTTGCCCTGTTATGGATGAGATCCAGGCTACTTATGGCTTTTACCCCATAGAGCCTTTAGATGGTAGTGATCCCCTTGAGTAATAGTGTACTACCCTTACCCTTGGGACCCTAGCCCTCGGGACTATTGGGAGGAGCGGTCGATGGTCATAACCACCTCTCGATTTTTGGACCATATTACCTGGTACGAGGGGGAGTGGCACCTGGTCTGGGGAGAGTTCACCGGCCCCGTGTACTCTATGATGGACTAGACGTCGAGTCCTTGAGAGTTTTTGTGTACATACTTTTTGTAGCCTTAGTGATGGCTAAGCATGACTAGTTGGGTCGTAATAGAACCTCGATCTGTATTTTGGCCCAAGGGGCAAACTCATGAATATATATATAACTGCAAGAATGTATATTTTGCTTAATTAAGTTTTTCAGCTGATATGTATAAAAGTGCTTAAGTATCTGTTAGGTGGCTGCTGTGGTTAGAAGAGTTTCCTTTAGCCTGTGCACCTAGAGTGAGGTTTATCGCGGAATGATAGCACTCTCTCTCTAGGTGTGGCGGTAACTCCCTTGGATGTACGGGAAGGTAGGTCCGGGGGTATTACAAAGTGGTATCAGAGCTTTAGGTTGTGAGATCCTTGTTATGGGCAATAGAGTTTGGTAAGCTCAGTTACATAGTAGAGATCAGAGCTTAGGATTTGAGGTCCTTGTTATCGATAATAGAATTGGGTATGCTCTGTTACAAAGTGAAATCAGAGCATAAGGTAATAAGGTTTTGGAAATACGCTTTGTTACAGAGTGAAATCGGAGCTTAAGGTTATAAGTTGGTATTAAGGCGGTTCGAATCTTTGGAGGTTAGATTGGAGCCTAAGCTGTGAAGTTTTTGTAAGTTGTGAAACCTTGGATAATAAGAAGGAAGTTTCGAGGACGAAACTCTTTTTAAGGGGGGTAGAGTGTAATACCCCGTATTTTCCTAACATTATTATTTTATCCTAAGGCGTTGACATTCATAAGTTATGATCTTCAGATATTTCAAAAGAATTTTTATAAGTGAGTATAGTTGTTATTAAGCTGCGATCGTACGTACCGATCACGAACGGTAAAAATTTTAGGAGCTAGTATTCGGACCCGTTTGTCCTAGGAAATGGATTTTAGACATCATACTATTATTCTGGAATTTCCTATTTAATTAAATTAGCCCGTAGCAGCAAAAATTTATTTTTGATCGTATATCGCTAAATTTCGCGGTGTACCGAACCTGGCCCAATTTTGAGTTTCAGTCTGGAGTAAATTTTTGGTTTCAAAAATTATTGGAATTAAATTATTTTCTACCGAGAATTCATCTGTTTTAATCCCGAACAGTCCAAAAGAAGATATTTTCCCTTACCCACCACAAGATTGTGACAAGTGTCACATTAATGACCATGTGGATATATATTAATTAAGATGAGTTGGATAAGTCTTGCAATGGATAAGCTTAGTCTCCAAGTCTTATAAGGGATAATGATGAGAACAATTATGTTTGTATTAGAGTTCACCAAATATAACTGTAGGAATACAAGAGTATATATACAAGAGAATCATAAGTAAACTAGGACTGAGACATCATAAGTAAACTAGGACTGAGACTTATAGTATGACTCTATTATGTAGAGTCCTAATACTCCACCTCAAGCGGATGGTACGGAAGTAACCTGTAGCTTGTCACGTAAGAAGGAGAACCGGGGACCTGCGAGTGACTTAGTGAAAATATCAGCTAGCTGATCCTTAGTAGAAATAAAATGCACCTGAATGTCTCCTGCAGCCACTCTATCTCTCACAAAGTGATAATCAATTTCGACATGCTTTGTGCGAGCATGAAAAATAGGATTAGCACACATATAAGTAGCTCTAAGATTGTCACACCAAAGTTTGGGCACTGGAAGAGGTGAAATTCCTATTTCTCGCAGCAAAGAGAGGATCCATAGAACTTCAGCACATACATCAGTAGAAGATCGAGCAACAGTCCTTTGTTTCTTGCATACCCAGGACACTAGATTGGTTCCAAGAAACACAGCATGCCCACTAGTAGACTTTCTATCCGTAGGAGAACCAGCCCAGTCAGAATCTGAGAATGCATGAAGCTCACCTGAACTTGACTTTCGCAATCGCAGACCCAAAGACATAGTACCTTTAACATACCTTAACACACGTTTCAGTTGTTCCCAGTGTGCAGTGGTTGGAGCATGCATGTGCTGACAAAGCAGATTAACTGCAAAGGATAAATCTGGTCTCGTGACAGTTAGGTACTGTAGTGCACCTGCAATGCTCCGGTATTGCGTGGGATCATCATATGGATCTGTACAGGTAGATATTTTCTTTGAAGTCGTAGTAGGTGTAGACACAGGTTTGCAGTCTGTCATACCAGCTCGTTTAAGTATGTCAGTCATATACCTGCGCTGAGAAAGCAACACTCCATCTGCACACTTGACTATTTCAATCCCAAGGAAAAACCCAGGCTCACCAAGATCTCTAATCTTGAAAGTACTAGAGAGCTTAGAGAGCAAAGCCTCCAATGCACCTTGCTCATTGCTCATAACAAGAATATCATCCACATAAACAAGCAGGTAAACAGTAGCCGATCCACGAGAATAATAAAATAATGAAACATCAGTTTTAGAGGCATTAAAACCAGCAGATAACATAAAAGTGTGCAAACGAGTGAACCAAGCCCGGGGAGCCTGCTTCAAACCATACAGGGAGCGTTTCAGCAAGCAAACATGATCAGGGTGCTGAGACTCAACATACCCCGGAGGCTGACGCATGTAAACAGTTTCTGTAAGATTACCATTAAGGAATGCATTATGCACATCCAACTGTCTGACCAGCCAACCAGAAGAAAGAGCAAGAGAGAGCAACAACCTGACTGTAGTAGGTTTAACCACCGGGCTGAAAGTGTCAAAGAAATCTTGACCCGGGACCTGATTAAACCCCTTAGCCACGAGCCTGGCCTTGTAGCGCTCAACAGATCCATCAGCCTTCCTTTTCTTGCGAAACACCCACTTGCAGCCAATAATATTCATAGACTCAATAGGAGGAACCAAGCACCATGTCTGATTCTGCAACAAAGCATTGAACTCTTGATCCATTGCCTCCCTCCATTCAGAGTGTTTGACTGCCTGAGTGTAACAAGTAGGATCAACAGAGAAAACCTGCACAGTCAAACCTGCAACCGAAGCCACAGACCGACTCCTAGTGGCCATGGAGTGAGACCTCTCCGTGGGACGCACAGTACGACCACGTGGCCTACCACGAAGCCTCTGCTGAGCCACATCAGCAAGAGACGAGGGAGCTACCACAGATAGATCAGCCACAAGATGAAAAACAGATTCAGCCCAAGGTCGTGCAATAGATTCTGATGGAGCCTGCAAAACAGACTTAGCACCAAAAGGAAACACAGCTTCATCAAACCGCACATGAAGGCACACAAAAACTTTATTAGTACGCAGGTCCATGCACCTATAACCCCGAAACGAATCAGGAGCCCAGAAAGGCACACGGAGACCGAACCTGGCCCAATTTTGAGTTTCAGTCTGGAGTAAATTTTTGGTTTCGAAAATTATTGGAATTAAATTATTTTCTACCGAGAATTCATCTGTTTTAATCCCGAATAGTCCAAAAGAAGATATTTTCCCTTACCCACCACAAGATTGTGACAAGTGTCACATTAATGACCATGTGGATATATATTAATTAAGATGAGTTGGATAAGTCTTGCAATGGATAAGCTTAGTCTCCAAGTCTTATAAGGGATAATATATAAGTTTGCATTTTATTTTCCCTCATTTCTTCCTCTCTTGTAACCGAAATAGTGAGGGAAAGAGAGAGAAAATAGATCTCATTTTCATCTTCATTCTTCCTTGAGTTCAAAGAGCTTCCATAGCCAAGATTTCTACACAAGTCTCAAAATATTCGGTAAAACTCCAATTTTATTCGGTAAATAGCTTTATTTTCCCTCCTAGAACATGAATCTAAGTTAAGATTTCTTAAAATTATGTGTTATGTTGTTGGTGGAATTTTAGGGTTTTAAGGTGAAATTGGGGAAAACCAACTCCAAGGATCTTCTACAAAATTAGAAACCCGGTTGAGGTAAGGAATCCCTTTAATTGGTTGAGGTTGTTTGAAACTAGATAATTGATAGCTTGGTTGAAATATGATGAGTTTTAGGTGGAATTTTTATGTACATGATGTATGTATATATATATATGTAATTGTATTTCTCATAAGGCATATGTACAAAATGTTGTGTTGGTATGAGGTGGTTGTTAATGTGCCTAGACAATTAAGTTAAGCATGCTATGTATATTATAATATGTATGTAATGTATGTACGTGTAGTGTAATATATATATATTTATACGTATTGTGTACATATTTGTGTGTATGTACGTGTAGTATAGTATATATATATATATATATATATATATACGTGTGATGTGTGTGTATTTAAACCGTATATATATGTACATATATGGGTATGTATGTATTAATAAAATGTTGTATTATGTATATATACATGGTAAAATGTCACATTTTGTGTATAGTATATGGTATGTATAAACCATAATTATATATGTTGTTAGTAAGAAGAATAATACTATGTAGTTAGACACATGTGTTATGTAGGTAGTGTAACATATGTGTGAACTTATAAATAGTATAAGGAAGTAGCATTATGTGCATGTAAAGAATAAATGTATTTTGTGTGTTATGCATGCCCACGTTAAGGTTGGGAAGTGTATATGTTATATGCATTGAGGTATAAATGTGTCAAGTATGATGCTTATGTGAAAAATGTGGAGTTGAAGGTGTGGGATAGTTATACTTGAATTGCCATTGTGAAAGGTTGTTAGTGGACTATCCAAATGTTTTGCAAAAGAAAAGGGGAATTTTTGGATTTGGTTAAAAGGGGAATTAATTTCCGAGTATTGGAATTGACCCAAGTATGTCCAAAATATTTTCAATGCAAGAAAGGGAAAGAGTAGAAAAATGTTTTCAAACCTTAGTTCTAGTAAAAGTGGTGAAGGATCTTGTTAACCTGCGAAATAAAGATGAGCTTAAAGTGCCTATTCCGCATGGTAATTATGTGTATGATCATTCATACTGTGGGCGAAGTCTATTCGCCGAGTACTATATCACCCGGAAGGAAAAGGTACTCCTACGGGGGTGTGCACACTTAAGTATAGTCACTCTATGTTCGGGTAGGTGTCATTCTTATGAACCTAGTGAGGCTAGCTAGGAATCATTCCAACGCTCCTATAAGTCCAGGGGATCAGTATTAGACCAGGCGATGACCACTGAACCCGAGTTCAACGATCCAAGTGGTCAAAAGTGGAGAAAGAACTCCAAAGGCCTCACACCTTCTATCTAGGACTAAGTGAAATTTTGAAATATGAATGTAGTTACGCCGTAGTTACGGGAAAGAAAGATGTGACAAGTATTTAAGTACCCAAAGGTTGTGGGTGATCTCTCTCTTTGAAAAGTGAAAAGTGATGAGAATTTCATTATGAGGGAAAGGTTTTTCTACTAAGGTGATTACAAGCAAGATGGGTGATTTACGTTTTCTACTACTTACTAGTATGCTTAATTGTTTAACAATATATTATTGGGTATGAAAATGATTACCAAATGACCTTGTCAAGAGGGAAAATGATATGAGACATTATTGAATTTTGTTCATAATGTATGCAAGTTGCTTTACAACTGTTGCAGGTAGAATCTTTGCCGATAAGTAAGGTATAGGGTTTTCTATCTAACAATTTTTACAAAACCTTTATTTAGTTTTGAATAACCCATGGATATCCTTACTTAGCCGTCGCGCTAACTACAATTCACTGTGTTCCTAACAGATGCAATCTAGTGTCAGTTCCTGTAGCCCGGTGAATTCTGAACGTTCACCGGAGTATGTTTGTGAAGGCATGGATTATGACGTGTACATACAGATGATGGAGGGTGAAGACCCATACGCACCTGGTTATGCTCCTGTAGCCCCCGTCAGCCCAGATACTCCTATAGATCCGTTGGCCCCTTTTGTTTCTTGCCCTATTATGGATGAGATCCAGGCTACTTATGGCTTTTACCCCATAGAGCCTTTAGATGGTAGCGATCCCCTTGAGTAATAGTGCACTACCCTTACCCTTGGGACCCTAGCCCTCGGGACTATTGGGAGGAGTGGTCGATGGTCATAACCACCTCTCGGTTTTTGGACCATATTACCTGGTACGAAGGGGAGTGGCACCTGGTCTGAGGAGAGTTCACCGGCCTCGTGTACTCTATGATGGACTAGACGTCGAGTCCTTGGGAGTTTTTGTGTACATACTTTTTGTAGCCTTAGTGATGGCTAAGCATGACTAGTTGGGTCGTAGTTGAACCTCGATCTGTATTTTGGCCCGAGGGGCAAACTCATGAATATATATATAACTGCAAGAATGTATATTTTGCTTAATTAAGTTTTTCAGCTGATATGTATAAAAGTGCTTAAGTATCTGTTGGGTGGCTGCTGTGGTTAGAAGAGTTTCCTTTAGCCTGTGCACCTAGAGTGAGGTTTATCGCGGAATGATAGCACTCTCTCTCTAGGTGTGGCGGTAACTCCCTCGGATGTACGGGAAGGTAGGTCCGGTGGTGTTACATTTCTCATTTAATTTTTTTTATTTGTGTTAATAAAATTACAATGAAAGAAAAATCCTTTTTCTCCTCTCTTTTAATTACAACAAGTTTTCTAGGACAATACTTTAGATCAGCTGATAGTTCAATACTTGATCATCTTTTGTCTTAGTTTATCCCTTATAGTTCAGCAGAAGGATTAGAAGAATTCAAGACATCCAGCTGAGCAATTCTTGACCGCAAGAAGATCAACGAATTCAGTTATGAAATATAACTGTCTTCCTCATTCTATATAAGAGTCAGATTACTGAGAAGCATGGCGATGATGATCTGATTGAGGTCTTTCAAGAATTATTGGAGATGAGTGTTTCGGAGATAATGGCGCTAAATTGATATCTTGACAAAGCCTACCTTTGATTCAAGATGAGTTTCATTATGTTGAAAACGGGGCATGCAATTACTCTGAATGTCAAGTTGGCTATAGTTGAGGGGGAGCCTCAGCTCAAGAAGATCGGGAGATCTACGTGATACGCAACTCTTCTAGGCTGAACGCTAGAATTGGTGATTGAAGATTTCTGGTGTTGCCGTGTGTTTCAATACTGTAAACTGTTGACATTTCAGTTTGATCAATGAAGAGTTGGGCGTTCAGAGTGATGCCCCCCAGATGTAGGAATGGCAATTCCGAACTGGGTGACCAATCCTAAGTGTTCTTACTGCTTTATTATTTTTGTTGTTCATATCTGCTTATATTTCGTTTCTTGGTTCATTCACTCGTTCAGACGTTGGTTCACATAGCCTGCTAATCTGATCTAGTCATTAGGTCAAACAGTTAGAAGACTTTGTAAATCAATCGGTTGAGTATCAAAATTCTCTAAATGAAATTTCACTTGGTATCAGAGCGGGTCTCAAGGCTCTTCTCTTGAGTACGATCTTCTGGAATTCTGTTGATCTCCCTTCTTTTCATTCTTCTGTATTTTTCTGATTCATCTATTTTGAGTTTGTCTTGTCTGAAAAAGCTATGGAAGGACAGGCTAGACCACCTCAATTGATTGGCACAAATTATGCCTACTGGAAGGCAAGAACTCGGATCTATCTTCAAGCCCAAGGAGTGAATGTATGGAAGGCAGTTACTCATGGCTGGACACATCCCAAAACCACTCATGAGGATAAATCTGAAACTCTCACTCCAGTCGATCAATGGACTGCCGACGAAATCAGCAGCAGTGAAAATAACAACAAGGCTTTGAACACAATTACCGGATCGCTTGATGAGGGACAATTCGGATTAATCGCTGGATGTAGCTCAGCCAAAGACGCCTGGGAAATTCTTGAAAAACTCTATGAAGGAGATGCCTCTGTAAAACAAACCAAGATGCAGCAGGTTCTAACAAGGTTTGAGGAATTACGGATGAATGATGAAGAAACCATTGTCGAATTCAACGCTAGGGTTCAGGAATTGAAAAATGAAGCAGCTGTTCTGGGAGAACCGTTCTCGTCTGATAAACTTGTCAGAAAGATTCTGCGATCTCTTCCCGTGCGATTTCGAATGAAGGTGACTGCAATTCAAGAAAGTGTTGGCTGGGAAACAAAGTCGGTAGCTGAACTCATGAGTAATCTAAGAACATATGAGATGGATATTCTGTCACAAGACAACAGCTCAAAAAGAGGCAAAAATGTTGCGTTTATTGCAGAAGAATGTGAATCTGAAGAGGAATGTGATGATTTTGATGATGAATCAGTGGCAATGATCACAAGAAACTTTACCAAAATACTCAAACAAATAAATCAAAGAAACAGAGGATGCAAGAATCAGCAAACCAGATCTAATAATGCTGCCTCATCTTCATCAAATCAATCACGAACCACTGGAAGAACATCGAATCTGAATCAACAGAGAAACATCAGCCAAAACAATCAATACGGACAAAATCAGAATTCATCTCGACAGAATCAATGGCAGCAAGGAGATGTACGAAACAAAAAGGGAATTCAATGTCGCGAGTGTGAGGGGTTCGGACACATCCAAGTTGAATGTGCCACATATCTCAAAAGAAAGAAGTCTATGAAAGCCACAACCTGGAGTGACGAGGAATGCACAGAGGAAATTCAAGATGAAGATGAGGAAATATCTGGAAATTTTGTAGCTTTTGCTGCATTAGTTACCGAACAAAATCTAAACTCAGGCTGTGATTCAGATCATGAAGATGTGGACAAAATACCTTATGAAGAACTAGAACAATCCTACATCAAACTTTACAAGAAATGGGACATTCTTCTGAAAACTCACACCACAACAAATTCAAAGAATGAGTTTCTTGAAAAGAATGTGGAATCTCTTAAGAAACAGATTGCTGATAAAACTGCTGAACTAGCTGAATCCAACTCAAAGGTCATGAAACTGTCCACAGAACTGGAGGGTTTCAAGAAACAAATTCAAATGATGAATACTACATCAACCTTGAATCAGATTCTTGACTCTGGAAGATCACCAAGTATACGAAACGGATTGGGGTACGTTCATAATTCTCATAATCCTCTCATTACTAAGTTTGTTCCTGCAGGTACTGGCACATGGAATAATGGTGAAACCTCACAGAAGACTCTGAGGAAATATATTCCTATTTGCCACTATTGTTCCAAGAAAGGCCACACAAGACCGGAGTGTTACAGGTTTTACAATGATCAGAGAATTGAAAAATTTCAGAAAAAATGGATCACCCCTGTCAGTCGTCAAATCTGGGTAAGAAAGTCTGATTTGGTCTGTTATTCCATACTGCATGGCAAAGAACAGGGAAAATGGTATTTTGACAGTGGGTGCTCAAGGCACATGACTGGTACTGAAGAGTTTCTTAAGAATGTAAATCCATATACTGGTCAAGTGACATTTGGTGATGGAATTAAAGGTGATATCATGGGAATCGGGACTCTGAACGTAACTGGTCTACCTCCGCTATCCAAAGTTCTGCTTGTTCAAGGCTTAAAGGCAAATTTGATAAGTATCAGCCAATTATGTGATCAAAAGTTGAATGTGAGCTTCACTAAAGATCGATGCATCGTCAAAGACAGTTTAAACCAAGTCATTCTGGAAGGCATAAGATCTTCAGATAATTGTTATACTTTGTCTTCTAACCTTTTGTGTCTTAATACTGCAACAGACAAAACAGAACTGTGGCATCAAAGACTTGGACACATGAACTATCAGGATATGAATCAACTCATACAACATGAGTGTGTAAGAGGTGTACAAAAATTCAAGATAAAAGAAACTGGTGTGTGTGGCCCATGTCAGCTCGGAAAACAAACTCGATCTCCACACAAACACTTCAACCACATAGGAACTTCTTCATGTCTAGATCTTCTACATATGGACCTAATAGGTCCAACACAGGTTGAAAGCCTGGGAGGTAAAAGATATATTCTTGTCTGTGTTGATGATTATTCACGATACTGCTGGGTTATGTTCCTCAGAAACAAGTCAGAAACTTTCGAAGCGTTTGAAAAATTGTGCCTAAGACTCCAAACAGAAAAGAGTTTACATATTGGAAAAATCGTAAGGATCAGATCAGATCATGGCAGAGAATTCGAAAACCAACACTTCACAACCTTCTGCTCCAAAAATGGTATAAACCATGAATTCTCGGCACCAAAAACTCCTCAGCAAAATGGAGTGGTTGAGCGGAAAAACAGGACCATTCAGGAAATGGCTCGAGTTATGATAAACAGCAAAAGTCTTCCTCAATATTTCTGGGCAGAAGCAGTTCACACTGCTTGCCATATAATCAACAGAGTGTATCTCAGACCGGGAATGTCACAAACACCATATGAGCTCTGGAGAGGAAGGAAACCAAATCTTAAGTACTTCCGCACTTTTGGGAGTAAGTGTTACATTCTGAATGACCGAGAAAAGGTTGGAAAATTTGAACCAAAGAGCGATGAAGGTATATTCTTAGGCTACTCACCCAACAGTCGAGCTTACAGGGTTTATAACAAGCATACTAAAACAGTACAAGAGTCAGTAAATGTAATTGTTGATGATCAACCAGTTTCAGTTTTAAACTATGTTCCACTCACTGATCAAGAATCAAAACAAACTAGTTCTGCCAAAGGAAAGGAAGTCAAGAAAACTGAGTCAGGATCTGAAGACTCTGATGAAGATGTCACTGATCCAGATACGGAACTAGATCAGAAGGAAGCTGACAATACACATGATATCTCCAAAACTGAAGCAAAAACCGAATCTGAGAACTCAAGATCTTCTACTGAACAACAGCTGAAAACAGATACTAGTCCTCACCCATCCAAACATGTCCCCACACATATACAAAAGAATCACCCTGCTGACAACATACTGGGATCACCTACTGCTGGCATTCGAACCAGAGGCATGTTGAGGAACAGTCTGGCAGAATTATCAGGTTATGCATGCTATACATCAAAATTTGAGCCCAAGAATTACAAAGAAGCACTCCAAGATGAAGACTGGATAAGGGCCATGCAGGATGAACTTGCACAATTCGAAAGAAACGAGGTATGGGATCTTGTACCTTGCCCTTCAAATGCAAATGTTGTAGGTACAAAATGGATTTTTCGAAACAAAACCGATGAACAGGGTAATGTTGCCAGAAATAAGGCTAGATTAGTGGCTCAAGGATACTCTCAGGTAGAAGGGATTGATTATGAAGAAACATTTGCACCTGTTGCTAGACTTGAATCGGTCAGACTACTTCTCGCTGTTTCTTGTATTCTGAACTTTCAACTGAACCAGATGGATGTAAAAACTGCCTTCTTAAACGGACTGCTTCATGAGGAAATATTTGTGGCTCAACCAAAAGGATTTGAAAATCCTCAATATCCAGACTATGTCTACAAGCTAAAAAAGGCCCTTTATGGTCTGAAGCAGGCACCAAGAGCCTGGTACGAACGACTCACACAATATCTCATCAAAAATGGGTACACTCGTGGTGGGGCTGATAAGACACTGTTCGTGAAAAAGACCACAAAACACATAACTGTAGCTCAAGTCTATGTGGATGACATAATTTTCGGATCTACATCTCCAGCAAATGTCAAAGACTTCATCCAAGTTATGGAAAAGGAATTTGAGATGAGCATGATAGGGGAACTTACATGCTTTTTGGGTCTTCAAGTAAAACAAATGGAAACTGGTCTATTTCTCTCTCAAACTAAATACGCACTCAACCTGATCAAAAGATTCGGTCTTGACACTGCTAAAGAGGCCAAAACACCTCTTTCAACAACCGTGAAGTTGACAAAGGATTCTGACTCAAAGCCAGTTGAAGGCAAACTTTATCGAAGTATGATTGGCAGTCTGCTTTATCTGACAGCAAGCAGACCTGATATTATGTTCAGTGTGGGTCTATGTGCTCGCTTTCAAGCAAGTCCAAAAGAAGCTCATCTAAATGCTGTCAAAAGAATAATCAAATATGTCAAAGGAACTGTGAATCATGGTCTGTGGTACTCTCGTGACTCAGGAACTGAACTACTGGGTTTTAGTGATGCAGATTGGGCAGGAAACTTGGAGGACAGGAAAAGTACATCAGGAGGTTGCTTCTTTCTTGGAAAAAATCTTGTCTCTTGGTTCAGTAAAAAACAGAATTCTATCTCATTATCCACGGCAGAGGCAGAATATATTGCTGCAGGAAGCTGCTGTACTCAACTCCTTTGGATGAAACAGATGCTGAACGACTATGGTTTAAAGATCAGCAGCGCTGACCTTCATTGTGACAATACTAGTGCCATCAACATAGCTAAAAATCCCGTACAGCATTCCCGTACCAAACACATAGACATTAGGCATCATTTCATCAGAGAACTTGTAGAAAGTGGAGATATAAGAATGCACTATATTCCAACAGACAAGCAACTTGGAGATATATTCACTAAGGCATTGGATCTGACCAGATTTAACACTCTCAAATCTGAACTTGGAATGTGTTATGGACCTCAGTACTAGTACAGTAAGATGATCAGGTGTTTTCATTTTTTTTCTGTTTTCTTTTTGCTCATCTTTATTTTTGGATATTCCTTATCACATCTTTATCACAAAAAGGTATTTTTTGCCGTTTTTTGCTTACTGCCTATACTGAATTAACATCTTATGTTTGAAAAAGCATATATTGTTTGAAGGATAGTGTACTCATCTGACCATAACTGCCAGAGCTTTAATTACGGAAAGGACAACCGTCCCATCATCACGACTCCCACTCAACCCATGCCTCATCACGTGACCCGAAAAAGCCGGTCATTTTTTGGGAAGTCTTCTCAATCCTTGAAAACCAGCTGCAGTATAGATCATAATCCTTCAAAACAAATCTCTCTCATCAGAAAACCCTTCCATATTCTCCCTCAAAACATTCAAGAACACAAACAGAACCCAAATGGATCAAGATGAGTCTCAATACTTCGATTTCTCCAGACTCACAAATAGATATCCATCCGAAGTTCAACACCAAGCGTCTCGAGAAATGGTCATGATAATCAACAACAAGATGAAACCACCTGGAGGTGAACCAATCTGGTCGTGGTATTCTAGAGCAGAGCAACTGGATTATCTGAAAGGGTTTCTCAAACCTATTGCTGTTGAAAAAGGAGAAACGACTACGACTACAGCCCCTGAGGTTTATTTTCTTATATTCCTATTATCTTCTTCCTTCTTTCATTTATGATTTCATATGAACAGCATAGTCTCTGCCTTAAATATTTTCAGGATATAATTGTTCTATCAGATACTGAGGATGATCCTAATCTAGAAAGTGTTAATCCTGAAAAACCCTTACCTGTAGTTTCTGTCAAACAAGAACCTCTAGATGATGACTCTGAAAAATCACCTGCCATTGAGAAAACCCTACCCATATCTGAGAAAAACACAACTGAATCCACTGTGATATATGGGTCTCATCAACTTGAACTTCCTGCTTCTCTCTTCACTAAAATTGATCTTTTCAATATCTTAGAAGGACATAGGAGAACATCTTCTCTCACAA
>CP025650.1:8952374-8987356 GCA_003576665.1 Ipomoea trifida
TGACATTTCAGTTTGATCAATGAAGAGTTGGGCGTTCAGAGTGATGCCCCCCAGATGTAGGAATGGCAATTCCGAACTGGGTGACCAATCCTAAGTGTTCTTACTGCTTTATTATTTTTGTTGTTCATCTCTGCTTATATTTCGTTTCTTGGTTCATTCACTCGTTCAGACGTTGGTTCACATAGCCTGCTAATCTGATCTAGTCATTAGGTCAAACAGTTAGAAGACTTTGTAAATCAATCGGTTGAGTATCAAAATTCTCTAAATGAAATTTCAATTTGTATCTTACTTGATATGTAATACATGCATTGTTAATATATTGTAAACAAAATATTTTCATTTTATTCATTATTGTATATTTGTATCAATGTTAAAAAATATAATTAAAACATAAAAAAAATTATTAAAGGAAAACTATAGTTTACTAAAAATGTAATCATTTGAAACGCAATTCTACTAAATTTAGGGGGTGTATTCAATCATGACTTTCATAGAATTTTAAAGACTTTTATGAACTTTAAAAGTTTGGAGGTATTCAATTCAAACTTTTAGAGAGTATTTAAAAGTCATGCGGTATTCGATCAAGATTTTTAAAGAGTTTTTAAAAGTCATGTGGTATTCAGTTAAAACTTTTAAAGAATCTTTAAAAGTCATGTGGTATTCAAAAAGTTATGAATTTGTAAGGACTTTTTAATTTTAGAACTTCTGTAGACTTTTATATACTTTTCCTTCTCAAATATAAATAGTTGAAATCCAACCCCCAGCTCCAAGATTTCAAAATTTTCTCTCTCTCTATTTAAACTCTATTTTTTTCTCCTTATTTAAAATTTTAAACTTTATAAACCTTATACCTAAATTTAATAAATTATTTTTCTTCATTATCCTATATTTTCTACACATACCTAAACTCTACCAATTTTTTTTCTCTCTCCTAAACTTTACAATCTTCCTCTAAAAATTCAAGTATCTGTTCATAACTACTTTCTCAACCTATTGAAGCACAAGAGTCAATATTGACTCCACTGAAGCTCGAACCCACCACCCCACCTCCCGTATAAAGGGAATGGTTTGATGTCACTGGACCACAAGGTCCTTAGCTAATATTCATATGTTTATTTGTAATATATTTTTTCTTTTTTCT
Source organism: Ipomoea trifida (assembly GCA_003576665.1). Taxonomy (NCBI): domain Eukaryota; kingdom Viridiplantae; phylum Streptophyta; class Magnoliopsida; order Solanales; family Convolvulaceae; genus Ipomoea; species Ipomoea trifida. The sequence continues at coordinate 8,953,516 of CP025650.1, forward strand.
TTTTAACAACATGCTATTACGAACAGTGAACTATTGTTCGCAATAGCAATTTGAGACTACAAAGAGAAGCACCTTGTTGTTGTTAGCAATCCCATATTGTTAAGCAAATAATAGCTTTTTGCTTGATACCTAGCAGTATATCAAATATAATTTTTATATATATTATTAATTTTTTTTATTTTATGCAACTAGTAATTATATATTTTTTAAATATTAATTTCTCAAGAAAAATTAATTATATTTTTAAATATTTTATTTGAACAATTCTATAACTATAAATTTTAGTGTTTAATATTGTTATGAATTGCTTAAGAAAGTTTGTAAGGATGTATTCAATTTAGAATTTTAATGGCTTTTGTAGACTTTTTAAAATAAAAAAGTTGATAAAAGTTTATGCAAGTTTTTTATACAGACTTTTATAGAGTCTTACAAAGTTTTAAAAAGTTTTGAACGACTCTATGAAAGTGAATAAAAGTTTATTAAAATCTATCATTTTAAAAGTTTTTAAAAATCTACAAAAGTCATGATTGAATACACCCCTGTATTATTGTTTTTATAGAAATTTATATGGGATAATAATCTTTCTTATCATTAAAAATAAAAATTTCATCTTCTAATCAGACTTATAAGTTTTAAATTGATTTCAATTATGTTATTTTATTAACTTTCTTTGTTTATTAGATATTTTGACTTATAAGTTTTAAATTGATTCCAATTATGTTATTTTATTAACTTTCTTTAATTTGTTTATTAGATATTTTTCAATTCCACATGGTTCGTACTTACAACTAATATGCATTAATATGTGTAAATATATAGACTTGGTACCCCAAAATTTTGAAAAGATATAAATTACTACTAATACAATCTAATAATGAATTAAAAATCACAACCAATTGATCAAATTTAAAATAGTTATTAATTACATTTAATTAAGAAAATTAGAAATCAAATAACTAAAATCTTAAATATAGTCATAAACATAGTAGTATTATTAAATAATGATTGTTTTGAATTTTGAATTTAAAAAATGCATAAATATAATTGTATTCAACTAAAAATTATTAGATATTTAATAAAACTACATCTTTTTAGTTTGTATAAATATTTTGTCATCATTTAATTTGATTGTTAATTACTTAGCTTTTTTTCTTTTTTTATAACCGTACCGACAATAATATAATTATAATTTTATTACTACAAGAAAATATAAAAATTCCTACGAAAAGTTACATAGGTATAAATCATGTAAAGCCACTCAGAATTCAAAAAAAAATGATAAACATGTAATAGAAAAATTATGTTATCATTTCACTTGTCACAAAACATGCATTTGCAGGCAGAATAAACACGGTCGTTACAATACATTGCCTTGGCCTCTCTAATGAATTTTTTTTAAACTCCGGTACTACTAACTTATAACTTTTCAACAAGATTATATTCCAGGTAAATTGTCATAAGTTTTCTTGTGCGTCTTTCCTATATACCATCAAGAATTGTATCCCTATACCTTTATTATTTATTAATACACCACCTTTATTTTCTTTAAATCTTAATTGTCTCCCTATACCTTTTATTTATTAAATACACCATCTTTATTCTCTTTCAATCTTTGGAGTGGACCTCGGAGTAAGGGTAGAGTCAGGATGGTCTAGGAGTTTGAGAGAAAGAAACCCTAGAATTCAAATCTCAAAATATTGAAGCCAAGAAGCTCGAAACCAGACACATGTTACCAGACTACGTAAATTAAACATCATGTCCCTGGACCTTGTCGAATCAGTACGTACGGGAATAACGCTTCCGCAAGTGAAGAAGTTACGCTCTCATTGAGAGGTTGGATGCGTAATGGACGCCGTTGAGATACTACTACGCACATACTAGCCCTAGCCCTAGAATTTGGGGTGAGTTGCCACGTCTGTCTATGTTGCATTCATGCCCTCCCACCGTGGGAGGATGGGGGCCCAGGATTAAAGATAGATTCTGATAAGTCAATGAATGTGAAGCACAAAGTGCCTGGCTGAATTCACGTTGCTATTAATTGAGGATAGAATAGCACAGCAGAAAATGGAGAGATTTTGCGGAAAACTCACCTTAAAAATGAAAAAGATTCTAATTGATTCCCATATAAGCACAGAATACACTCAAAACCATAATTGGACACAACTAGTTTGCACACGTGAAGCTGGCTGGGGTACCAATTGTGACATCCCCCTAGATAGCTCTCAGGTAAAGAGCTACCCCCTATCTCGTACGTGATGCCATAACTTTGTATCTCTTATCAGTTATCACTTCTCTATCTCTTTTTTGTCAGCTTCATTTCCACTGCCCTTTAGTGCCTTCAGTTTTCTGTAACCTTTGTCAGTACCAAATATCCTGACAAGAGAGAGAGACACGAGCATTTCACTTCTTGATCTTACTACCAGTGGTTTAGTTAAACTTGATTGAAAGATCTTACCAGTCCATGTAAATAAATGTTGAAGAGTAGTTGCCAGACTTGGTATATAGCAGCCGGTGATGGTAGTCATGAAAATCAGCCCTGGTAGCCAACGAAGAACAGGTTTACAGTTGATAGATACTAAGAACAAAAGGTAGAAAACAAAAGTTATTTACGAACCCCCCGTATACAGGCAAGAAGTTTGAGAGACTCCACGGGAAATGATAACCACAATGTGCTTCAACTGTCTCAAGGACTCTAAGTACCATCCATAGCCATAGTGTAATCAGATGGGGACCAGTGACTGCAGGACCAATTATTGTAGCAAATCCAAGGAAGAGAATCTCAGCCGGGTGAGCATATTCAGAAGTCAATCCAAATGGTGTTGCATACCTGTGATCAAAAAATTAAAATAGCAACAACTTGGATAGAAAAATGTAGATGTGAATGGAAAGCAATTTAAAACCAGCGCTCTCTACATACTCATGATGGACACTGTGAACATGCTTGTACAGCCATTTAGTATGTAAAATCCTATGCCCCCAATAGAATACAAAGTCCTCCACGATGAAGTAGAATATTATTTGAGTTGAAATAACTTTCCTGCAAAAATATATAGAAGGTTCACAGTACATAAATATATAAAGTATGCAAAGTGTATACATACATATAAAAGAGTAAAAGAAATAGAACTATCAGGCAACAGTTGGAAAACTGAATTGTGCTATGTCTGTTCAACTATGTTTTAGTTCAGAAAGAGCTCGTAAATACCAGGATGGCAAAGGAAGACTACTTCGCATTCCCATGTATCTAAAGACAGGATAGGATAAAACCATTACAGGGAGATTAACGCAAAAATGATACAGTAACAGGCGAGTGATGCATTTCTCCTGAGCTGCAGTCGTATTATTTTTTGTCTGCACCAAACATGAGGTCATAAAGTTAAACAACTTTCAAATCCATACGTCTAAGTGACAATTTATCTTGGACAAAGAATGTGGCTTTCCCTTTTGGTAATTAAAACAACATGAGCTTTGAAAAGGTCAAGCTTTGTAAAAAAAAATGCCATGCCAGCTGATAGAAACATAGAGAAGTCCACTGAAATAGTTACTGGCATCGCATAGAATATGAAGACACCTAGAAATAGAGATGTCAACAGGGTGGGGGGATATGCCCCGTCCCCACCACTGACTTTCTCCTCCATTCCTCGTCCCCACCCGTCCCCAATATCTTAAAAAATGAATAAATACACACATACACACAGCATTCAATGAGAACTTTCCCTCTATAATTAATTTTGTAAAGAGGATTTCTCAACAAAATGTCAGAATAACCATTGGTTAGTTTGAGACATGAAACAGTGCTAATTTCTTTAAATTTTATCACATGAATGCACATGACAAGTCCTATCACCACAAATCCATGATAAGACTTCCTATCCTCAAAAACAAAAATAAAAAGAAACGCAAGACACTTAGATAGCACACTTTGGAATGTTTATCAATTTGAAGATGGGTTATTGGTGTCTCCCTATTTTCACAGCCTAGCTGTGAAACGGTTTGGGGTTAGTACTCCCTGGCTTTAGGTTTCCTCTCTCCTTTGTAGTATTTTGTTGAGATAAATTAAAACCACCCAACACCCTCTTTGGAGGATGGGTTGAAAAAAAAACCAAGGTAAGGAAAACAAATAGTTGTCATCCTGTTAAATCACAAAAATAAAATACAGAGTATAAAAGTAACACTCACCTGAATTTTGTACTTGCTTAGCCTTCCTGACCTTTCAAAATATATGAAGGGAAGCCCAGACAAGAAAAAGACACTTTCATGAAGAAAGAAACTTCCAAGGGAAGCCAACTGGAAGTCACTAAAATGAGTAATAAGGTACTGCATAATCAAGAAAAGAAATTCTTTGAATGGGCATTAGACACTTGATAGTAATATAGGCAAATAAATGTCTAGACTACAAAAAGACCTGTACATAAACAAAAATAGAAATTACACTGCTTATTCCTTTTACCTATTTCTTCTAAATTTTTTTCACTGGTACTACAAGTAACAGGCTACCCCAATGCTAATCAACAAATCTGATCATAAATAAATCCTCAACAAGACAAATATCATCTCACTGTTGAAAAACTAACAATAATTTTTGTTTTAGGCAAAATTAAGTGGGTTCAGGATCTAGGTCCTTCAGTAAAAACTCTACAGAGTTTTTATGTTATGATGAAGTATATTATATATCATAATCCACAAAGCAATGAAATCTAAAGGCACAGTTGAAAAGCAGTCTAATTCTCAATCTGTTTTCACATATTCCTGTCCCAAAATTGAGTTCCTGATCATCTGTCCTTTTCTTATAGTTTTGCTTAACTTCCATTAATGATAGAAATGGAATGCGTGCAATCAAAGGAAAGAATAAAGTAATAATGATTCAATCTGAAGACAACTTTAGAATCGCATCATCAGTAGCTGGTCAACGACACAAATTGCATCATTAATTTTTAATCAATGATGAGAAACATGCCACATGCCATAAAATTTCACATCACAACTACTTGTTTTTAAAACATTGTGCATGAAGAAGGAAAAACATTTTCAAAGCAAAAAACGAAACTATATATATAAACAAAAGACCAAAATCTATCAGTACACATACAAAACTTCGCGAAACATCAACTTCGTATCGAGAAATCGGCTACAGGAGCTTCTAAAACTCGCTTTCACTACCACTTTCATATTGCATTTATAGGAAATCCAGCAGGCAAATCATACAGTTCAAAACCAAAAAGCGTTGAAAGCAGACGATACAAACAATGCCGCTATCTGCGAGTTAAGCAGATCCAAGAGTCGCAGCGATTGAATGCCGCAAAAGCGAATCAGATAAAAACCGAATGCGGAGCGATATAACACTTCATCGGAGCGTTAGAGAAGCAGAAAACTCACCGACCAAGCAGATTCGATCATCGAGGCCATGCCGAACGGCGAGGATTCACTCGATCTCAACGCGATAGTGAGAGAGAAAGAGAGAGGGAGGGAGCGTCAGAGAGAGAGGGGAGAGAGAGAAAGAAAAGAACTACGGAGATAGAAAGGGGTCCATTAGTCCATAAGACCGAACAGAGTGTCAGGGGAATCTGCGCTCAATGGCCTCTTATATATGTCCAGTATATGATGCAGAAGGAAGGATTACATAATATTTGTACCCGCATTTCACTGGAACTCCATCACCCTTTTAATAAATCCTGCCTTTTTTTTTACCACGAATATACTACAAATAAAACAATAATACACCGGAAAAAATATTAATATCCATATAACAAAATTACTCTCCGTTTTAGACTTGACTGAAATTATTTTTAATTTAATTTATTATAATATTAAATTTAGTATCAGTTTATAAAATTTATATAATTATAAACTATATCAAAAGTACTATTAAACACAAAAAAATAAATTTAAAAGTAATAAAAAATTACTAAAAAAAATAAACAATGATTAAAGAGTTGATTTGATCAAAGAATAGTAAACATGACATGCAAAACGGGACAGAGGTAATATATACTATGATCATCAAGAATAAAAAAAATATATGTGTGATAAAATTAAAATGCATATTATATATATGGTTTAGAGATAATTTTTTTTTTTGAAACATTCATAATTCTTGACAAGGTATAGTATCTATTCTATCTATTTATTATTACGATTATTAATATTCTTTTTTTTTAGAGTTGAATTGCTGTTGAATTTAAAGAGTTATTCCGAGTATTGTTTTACTTATAAAATTTGAATCCAAAGGGAACTCAACTTGTAAATGGATTGAAGTACTAGATATACTTTTTCAATAATGCAAAACGGGACAGAGGTAATATATACTATGATCATCAAGAATAAAAATAAAATAAAAATATGTGTGATAAAATTAAAATACATATTATATATATGGTTTAGGGACTTTTTTTTTTTTTGAAACATTCAAAATTCTTGACAAGGTATAATATCTATTCTATCTATTTATTATTACGATTATTAACATTCTTTTTTTTTAGAGTTTAATTGCTGTTGAATTTAAAGAGTTATTCCGAGTATTGTTTTACTTATAAAATTTGAATCCAAAGGGAACTCAACTTGTAAATGGATTGAAGTAGTAGATATACTTTTCAATAATGTTAGATTGTGCTTTTGGAATAATTTGTATTCAATTTTGTTTCAAATAATATAATTTTATCATATCTAATCTCTAACTAACTTATAAGAATAAATGTAAGTTATATCTCTAAGGATCCGTTTGGAAAACAGGAAAATGGCTTCTGAAACATATTGGGTGCGTTTGGTTAATAGCGTTTCGCCAAAGTTTGGCGGTTTTGACCAACTTTAGCGGTTTGACCATGGTCAAACCGCTAAAGAAGGTGTTTGGTTAACAGCGGTTTGGAGCAGCGGTTTGCTCCAAACCGCTGAAAATGAAAACGCTGCAATGTGCAGCGTTTTCACTTGGCCTTTTGGGGAAAGGTTTCCCTTTCCCCAAAATGCCCTTGTATAAGGGGAGCCGAACTGGCTCCCCTTATGTTCTATTTTTTTTTTTTTTTTTAGTTTTTTAATTCTTTATTAAATTATAATTATAATAATAATTATTATTATTATTTATCCTTAAAAAATCATTATAATTAGTATTATTATTATGAAAAATATGTATACCCTTTTGGTCATTTTACATGTTAACCGCTAATTTAAACCGCTAATTTTACCAAACATCTTTTTACAAACCGCTAATACAATCGGCTGGTCAAACCCGCTAATATAATCCGCTATTTGATAACCGCTAACACCATCCGCTACCGCTAACTGCTAACCGCTGATAACCAAACAAGCCCATTTTCTAGAAAATAAGTCATTTTCTAAAAAATATTTTCTTTCCAGCGTTTGGTTGCATTCTAGAAAATTGTCTTGGTGCATTTGATTTATTTTCTGAAAATGGGTAGAATTGTATAATTAAATATTTAAAATATTTTATTTAGAATATAGTCAATATACAAATATTTATAGTAATATTTAAAATAATATTATTATTTATCAAAAAAAAAACAAAACAAAACAAAATAGCCTTGGTTTCCCTCGAAAACCATATTTATGGTTTCCGCCGGAAATAGGCGAAAACATGTATTGAGGATTGGCGGAAGTCATTTTCTGTCAAAATGCCTACATTTTCCCAGTCAACAGAAAATATTTTTCGTTGACTGAATTTTTCTATTGCATCCAAACACTGAAAACTCAAAAAATATTTTTCAGAAGTCATTTTTCGAGTTTCCAAACATACCCTAAATTATGTTTGTAAATTTTTGTATGTCAAAAATACTTTTACACCGTTAAGTGTTCTAATAGTTTAGTATTAGATACGAAATAAATTTAACTAATTTTACTTACCTCAACACATTATTTAATCAAATAATTTACTTAATTAAATACTATATATATTAAATCAAATATATATGAAAAATCATTTACATATTTACCTAAACAAACATATCATTATTATAAATTAATATGGATAAAATATATATGTAACAAAAAATAATAATTAAATCTTCTTAATATGAGCATAAAACTAAATTAATAATTAATTATTTTAATATAGTATAGATTGTGTGGTTCGCGTTATATATTTATTTATTATTTTTAAAATTATTTTAATATAATAATAATTTTAGCATTAATTATCAATGTTGGACATTTTCTTAATTTTGCTCATCATGCATACAAATACTGGAATTGACTAATGCATCAATAGTTAATATCATATAAAGATTTATAGTAAGCACCCGAAAAAATATAAAGATTTATAATTGATGAAACACTGTTGAAAATTATAACGTAAATACTATGATATTGAATGTTGAAATCAATATAGAGAAAAAGAGAAAATAAGAGAGGGAGAGTAGATTGAACACATAAACTCAGAACTCCTAATTATGTAATCATTGATATATATATATATATATATATATATATATATATATATATATATACATTATGAAAAAACTGTAGAAATCATGAAAGTGGAAAACTATATATATATATATATATATATGTACATTATGAAAAAACTGTAGAAATCATGAAAGTGGAAAACAAGGATAATGACCACAAAACAATTATATTTACATTTGGAACTATATTCTTTGAGTTAAAGAATAATTCAAAAATTTAAATATAAAATGTTATTGAATATCATAGTCCGTACATTGTTGGTGCAATGGTGCGTGGTTACGTGTATGAGAAACAAAACATTTTGTAAAATAATCACCCAAAAAAAGAACAAAGAAAAAGACAATTAAATGTCTCTTTAAAGTACTTTAATGGAGGTAGTAGTACTACGTGTATCGGATTTGGTCAACATATTTTGCTGCGATAAAAATATAGACCGTAAACATTACAAAGTCGTACAAATGTACAATACTACAGCGCCAAAAACCCAAAATGTAGCCATTTACAGAGTAAAGAGCTCTCAAGTATGAAGGTGGGGACGAGGCAAAATCCTTATTTCATAAATCATAAATAAAATATACATTTTAATATACTAAAAATAAATACATTATTTATATACTGAATACAATTATTTGAAAATACATTATTTGAGTACTAAAAGTATATTATTTGGGGACCAAGGGCCTTGTGGTCCAGTGGTATCAAACCCTTCCCTGTATAAGGGAGGTGGTGGGTTCGAGCCTCAGTGGAGGCGTTGCTGTCTCTTTGTTCTTCAGTAGGTTGAGAAAGTAGTTTATGAACAGATACTACACTGTAATAGAGTCAGTAGCATTCAAAAAAAAAAAAAGTATATTATTTTGTATATTACAAAATAATATACATTTGATACATAAGTAATGTATCTTTAATATATTAATAATGTACATTTTATTTATGTTATACACAATGATGTAAAAATAAAAGAATCATTTACCGACGACGTGCACAAATACATCTGATCCTGATGGGCTAAAAATCCTAAAATATTACGGCCTACTTTAGTCTATATCTATCATTATGACTCTGTGATCAATTTTATTAAATTTAGGGTGTGTTTGGAAGCCCGAAAAATGATTTTCGGAAATCATTTTCCGGGCTTCGTGTGTTTGGTAACAGCAGGAAAACGTGGTCAACGGAAAACATTTTCCGTTGACCACGGAATATCAATGCAAAATTCCGGAAAAACACTTCCGGACAAAAAAGTCCGGAAGTCGTTTTCCGGAAATGGGAACAAGGGTCCCTCCTCAGTCGGCGGACTGGTTTCCGCCGGAAACCGGGCAGCCGCTGTCCCTTTTTTTTAAAAAAAAATATTTTTACTTAATTAATTAATTTAAAATAAATATTATTAGTTTATATATTTTTATATTTTAAATAAAATAATAAAAATATATAATTATATATATTTCTACTCATTTTCCACTCATTTTCCGGAAAATGAATCAAACACCCAAAGACAGTTTTCCGGAGTACATCCAAACACGGAAAATGAACTCATTTTCCGGAAAATAACTCATTTTTCAGAAAACATTTTCCAGAAGTCATTTTCCTGCTTTTCCAAACGCACCCTCAGTTTATACTTTTAGGCAAAAATTGATTGATGTGAAACCGTTTCACTGATCCTTACATTTTTCTTTATAAATAACAAATTGACACTTTATTCCAGATTAATATTATATTTTTTAGTATAAGTATTACATTTTCATTTTGACCCCACCCCGTTATATGAGACGATTTCATAGGAGAGTGATTCTTAGGCCAAGTTAGTGTTTTCCTTTAACTTTTGTGCTCTAACTCATTGTAATTTCTCTATATAATAAAGCCATATCGCCATGGCCAATCAGAATTTGGCATTTTCCCGCCCAGTGAAAACGTTGTCGTTTCACATGGTGGGCACCGCTGACCAAGCCTTGCTTTAAAATCCTAGGGTTTTGCGCGTGTTAATTATGTTAATTAATGAATATAAAATCCTTTCGTATTTCGATCAAACAACATTTACTTTTGCTTTCATATTTACGGCTCGACGCATCGTTTGTATAACTTACGGCTCGAAACATTACATTACTCTATAAATACATTCAATTGAAAATGGTTTAGTTCATATCCGCTTGATCCTTCTTTAAAATCACCATGGCTCCAAATCTCCAATGTACATTATTGCAAGAGGCATTTTTCCTCTGAAAACTAATTGTGCAATGAAAGTCCGGCTGGTTCGTACCTATGACATTGCAGAACGAAGAAGGAGTCAATCTACAAAATGTAGGGAGTGACTTTTTCACGTTGAAGAGGTACTTTTTTTATATATATATTTTTAATATGTAAAAGCTTTTGTTCTATATAATAAGACTGAAAAAATAGCGAATCAGGATTGATTATTCAACAAACCTTCCTGTAGATTCCAGTACCAGTATGTTGCATAGATAATGAGCAAATTTCTGTATCCCATACACGTATAACCTATACAAATATCTTACACAAAACTTGAATTCAAATATCGTATACAAATGTATAAGATATTTGTATACACCATTATAAGTTTAATGGTGACTCCAAGGAATTCCTAGATTTCAAAGCAAGGTCAATTCTTTACCTTACTTTTACCTGTTTGGCATTTTCTAAGCTGCTATTTCTCAAACATAACTACTATTTTCTAATGCAGTCTAAAGTCCAATCAGACACCTTTGCAAAGCAACCATAGTATGTCTGTGTTGTCCTATGGGAATAGTATAGACAGCCATTCAAACAGCAAAATGATAGTGAGCACTATCAGTGATATATATGATAGGGCACAGGTATGAAAACAATTCTTAAGCTGCTATACTTAATAAGTATATTGCAAATAGCGTATTGATTACAAGAATAATTTTGTAATTTTAAAAATATGTAGGAAGGGCAATACTTTGTGCCAGCTAGAATCATGGGTTTGGAGAGTGGAAAAAAATGGTACTATGCATCGTGCGAAAAGAAGGGTTGTTACAAGAAGCTCGAGGCTGAAAATAATGGGCTTTTGAAGTGTGATCAATGTGGTCTTAGTGGGCAAGAGGGATCTTTAAGATATAGATTGGTTGTTAGGGTTAGGGACAAGACCAGTGATGCCCCATTCTTGCTTTGGGACAATGAATGCACTCAATTGATTGGGATGACTGCTGGAACTCTCAAGAATAAGTATCCTAAGGTGAACGTATATAACAATATAATAATCTATTGTTGTTATATCAATTATAAAATCCTAAGGTGAACCTATCTAATCTAATGATAACATCATATTTGTTTCAGGATTCTGTTGAAATTCCCAGTGAGGTCGAATCACTTCATAGTAAGGCCATGGTTTTCAAGGTTTCGGTGAAGAATGATCAGTTATCAAATCCTGGAAGACCCATTCCAGTCTTGAAGATAGTCGATGATGATGACTTGGTTTCAACCTACTGTACCTCATGGACTGATGATCAAGATCAACTCTCTAAAATGAGTGATGAGGAAGAAGGCGATTCAGAATCTGAGGTAATTAATTGGGTATTTGAGAACTGATAGATATACCGTAAGTACTAATACTTATATTGTCTAGAAAATTTAACAACTTCAATTTGCAGGGGAGTGAATTGGGAGATGAAGCTAGCAGTCCAGCATTGGACCAGACTAGAAAAACTATAAGTGACGAAACAGATGATCGAATGGAACCTGGATCAACAAAGAGATGTCTCCTAGACCAATTTTCCTCAAGTCAAGACTTCAAGAGATCCAAATCTGTGATAATTAAACAGGAAAAGAAGTGACTTTGTTGAGTTTGTTCTAATGCTTGGAAGTTGTTGACCATGGCTTTGACAATTGTTATTTTTGTTTGGTTGCTTGATGATTTTGACATTTCATCGTTTTAGACACTATGCACTTTTGACTTGGTTTTTGGCTATTTTACAATTTCATAGCCACGAAAGCCATGAGCTTTGCAGGGACATACTCTGAACAAATTTATCATGCACTACTGTACTGTGCAAAGACTGCTATTTGGCCTTTTTGGTAGCATTATGTTTTTTAATTGAATCCATTTTATGACCTATCATTATAATTGCTTTGCAAAATGTTTAAACTCTAATGCAGGTGTTCAAGAGTGGAGAACTATCATTCAACACTTAGTAGACTACAGAGAGCATCAACTTAGTTCTTGCTGCCAAATGCTGTAGCATTTCATTTTATGCAAATAATGTACACAATTTACTGCAGTTTCAACTTTAGTTGTATAGTTTTTTCAAATGTAATTACATTTTTTTTCTTCTATTAACAAATGTAATAAACAAAAATCAGTGCTTTAAAAATATCAGTTTTACTCATTTCCTTAAAAAATATGCAAATAGTTAGTTCTATAGCCGCGTGGATTATTCAATTTTCACATAAGAGTTTATACAAAATATAAAAAAATAAAGCACTTAAAAAATATTAGTGACTTACATAACTCAACATTGCATCTTCAATACTCCTTTACTTTCTGAAGTGAAAACTGTGCGTATAAATCCTATCTCCCACATCAATGCTTAGTTGTTCACATCCAGTAGAAGCTTGATTGTTAAACTGACAGAAGGAAAAAGAAATCCTTATCACTATCTAAATAGTAATCAAAATGATCAGATCAAGTAAAATATAAATCACAATTAATTCATCTAACTCATCAATAGGACAGAGTCAATGTAAGTAGGATGTTTCATGGAAAAACTGTTAAACAAATATAAATTCTGTTCATCATACATCACATGTGTCCAAAAGTAGGTTGTCATAAGCCCAATCAACAGATTAATTTACTTAACATGTAAGTATAATACAACAGAGTTATTAGTTCTCTATACATCTACAGGTCTAAGTACCAAGTAAATTAAATCATCATTCACAAATTCTTTATGATAAAAACCTAGAATAATATACAGAGAGATGGATTCTTTGAATACCTCCGGTTTATCAAATATATTTCATGTCATCATAAGATATATTCACTAATGTATTATTAGTTCATCAAATTTATTATTTTGAGGATCAGTATTATTAGATAATGTAAATATGTAATAATAATAATAATAATAATATTATGTTAATAATAATTATTATTAATAATTCAGGAAAACATAATTAATAATTCAGGAATGCTGATAAATTTTTGTTGCATTAACATAATAATTCAATTCAGAACAATTCAACATAGAAATTGAATGAAATTTGTAGCAAATTGGATATTAAAACGTCGAATCTAACAAACATACTAACCAATACTGACTAAGATACAGCTTAGTATGAAATTCTTAGACAAAAATGTACTGCATGTGCTTTCGACTTAACTATTTAGGAAGATCTATACTGGAATCGTACTTAGGCAGATTGTTGAATCTACATACGCATTATAAACAGTTAGGGTTTTGTAAATATTAAAATGCGATTATTTGTATGATAGAATATAAATTTCTTGAAAGGTATACCATGGAAGTTAGCTTTTCTGCAAGATTCAATCTAGAAATTGAAATTAGCTGGTACGATTTACACATCTCAGATGGGTATTGAAAAAAAAAACGGAGAGAAACTAACCCATAAGATCATACGTTCTTGCGATTCACAAGAATCATTGTTGAGCTGTGATATACCGTGTACTATGGGAGCTAAAATGCTAGAGATTCGAACTGGTGAAACGGAAAGCGTAGAGAAGAAGAAGAACGAGTGAACCTTCTAGAAATGGATGGATGGGTTGAAGAGTGAGACAGATGGGGAAGGAATTGACTCGCCTACTTATATTATTATTATTATTATATTTTGAAGATTATTATTATTATTATTATTATTATTATTATTATTATTATTATTATTATTATTAGTGAATACATATGTAATTTTTAAATTTTATTACTATTGTAATAATATTAGTAAGAGCATTGTGGTCCAAAAATGTTAATAATATTATTAGAAATAAAACTATTAGTACTAATATATTTTTTAGGCTTTTTATAATACATTTTTCATTATTAAAAATTTAATTATAATAATAGTTTTTTTAAATGTTATTTTTATAAAATTGGTAGGATGAGTGTAAATTCTAGATTGTATGTGTAGTAAGTGTAAATTTCAAGAAATTAAAATAGATTATCTATAAATTTAGTGGTAAATTGGATGTATGTGACAATCTCCAAAGTAAACAGTTCAAGGTGATTAAAAATTTTTATTACTGGTGAAAATATGTCATTCCAAAATACAACTACAAATGTTATGTATAAAGAAATTTTTAATAATGTGTAATGAAAGTGCAACGTTATTCTTTTACAAATTTTTTTGCTCTTTTACTAAGATTTTTTTTTCATTTCTTACAATATAATATATTCCATCTATTACATATATTGTCGTGCATCACACGGGTGCAACTATTAATGTTATGGGAAAGAATAATAAATGGCATGACTAAAATTGATTACTTTCACATGTAATCCAAAGTGGCCTGAGATAGAAAAATTTCTACAAGTACGGAGATTGAAAGCTGAAGATAGGCCAAATATTATTTTAAACACTACTCAAAATGTTATTTACAAAGAAATTTTTAATAATTTGTAATTTTATTTCTATTTAATATTATAAAATTATCTTCTTTTAATTTCTATGTTTTCACACTTCAATAATTTTAACTAAACTAAAACATAATGATCATGCATCGCACGGGTGCAAATACTAGTGTTCAATACTAGAAACAACACCAGTTTAATTGGTGTTATTTCGTAAGTTGGATCCTTTCTCTTGTCTGTACATTAGTGCTTTGAAATTTTTTTTTTTTAAAAGAGTTATCAATTTGAATTGAATTGCAATAGTCTGTATAGATCCTTAATGTCATTTTGTCATTTTGGTTGTGTCTTCTTACATAGATCCTCAATGTCATTTCGGTTGGTCAAAATTATGTTGTATTGGTTGCTTGTCTGAATTTGGCTCAGGAAGTGTAGAAGTGTAGTCAGCTTAGTTACCAAATGACTGTCATGTTTGAAAATTCATCAATTAGAGCATCCTCATTAGTTTGAATTTTAACATTAGTTTTTGAATACCATGTAGGAAAGAGAAAGGGAAGAGGAGAAGGAAAAAGAAGAGAGAAAAAAAATCAAAACAGTTCACGCGCCCAGCTGGCACGTGCAAGACTGGGCACTAGATGTGCGCCAAATGCACCCAGCTCTCTTTTGCCATTTCTCTCTCCTGTGAGACCCACAATAATCTATATTCATGCAAGCAACTCCAACCTTCTCTCCACTCTTCTCTCTCTTCCACATGGACAAAAAGGCTTCAAAAACCTCCCAAAAAATCACAAATGCGGAGGCTCGCTCTTAGGCGATAAACTATTGCATGTGTTGATTGGTTAATTACATACTCAATAGAACTCCCTCATGGATTGCATGTCCTAGAGATCGAACCTCCTAGAAGGTTAACTCCACTTTTGATGGATGATTATGTGTTTTTTTTTTTTTTTTTTTTTTTTTTTTTTTTTTTTTTTTTTTTTTAAGATACATTAGATATCTCAACTTACGTTAAACTAATCTTAAATCGAAAAACTCCTGCCCAAGTAGGGATGGCAATGGGGCGGGGATGGGGTAGGAGTTTCATTACCCGCGCCAATTCCAATTATCGCATGAATTCTTTTTATAAGTTTGAACATAACTCTAAAATTTAATAAGAGCCAATGATGTTAGTCTTTAATTGAAACTAAAATTGTGTTTGATAGTATAAGTTGTATTAAGTGTTTCCTCATTATATTATTTAGGCTAAAGTGTCATTCCGCACTATGAGCTATATTGGATTATTCATGCTGCACCTTGAACTTTCATAATGTCCATTTTGATACACAAACCATTAATTTATTTTCATCTAGAATTTTTCACAAGTTATCAGGTTACTGTGATGACATGGGCACATGTAATTAGCTTATGTGGATCTTCTTTTTAAGTCAACCCAAAAATTTTAAGTAAACCCCAAAAATGCCTCACGCTGCTACTCTCCTATGCCTTCAGCCGGACCAGTGCTCACTAAACCAAATCACCACAGCCCCTCCACAATCCACTGCTCCTCCCCTCCCTTGCGGCAGCGTGCGCCGAGCCTATCGACGACCTGCCTAGGGGTGACCGCGGTTCGTTCCGGTTTCAAACCGCCGGTTCACGGTTCAAAGGTTACACAAACCAGAACCGAAACCTTATATAAAGGTTCCGGTTCAACATGAATTTTAAGTATATATAGTTATATATAATATGTTTTGTTATTATAAAAAACATATTATATATTTTTATTATTATTATTTTGGCTACTGCCTACTGGCGGTAGCTAAATATAATTTTTTTTTTTATATATTTAGCTACTGCCAGTAACTAAATGTCTAAATATAAGATTTTTTTTTTTAATTTTACGGTTCTGGTACCAGTTGTTGGGGTGGAGAAGGTTTAGAAGAGAACAAAAAAAATCAAAAAAAAAAAAAAAAAAAAAAAAAAAGTCAAAGTCAGCATAGATTACCTATAACTTGTAGGTAACCTGTAAAAATTGCTAGATGAAAAAAAATTAATGGTTTTGTATCGAAATAGACCTTATGAAAGTTCAAGGTGTGGCATGAATAATCCAATATAGTTCATGGTGCGGGATGGCACTTTAACCTATTATTTATATTGTTCCTTTTCAATTTTCATAAACAAAAAAATAAGACAATGAGATAATAATTCAATTGAATCCTTGAGGCACTAGCTCATAAAGAAGTTTAATTCATTATGCATTTTTAATTATAAAAGATACATAAAGTTATATAATAAATGAATACTAATAATACAAGTGTGTGTGTATGTGTATGTGTGTGTGCGTGTGTGTATAAAAGTGTGGGGGCAGGTGCGGGGCGGGGATACCTTCCCCCGCCCTCGCCCCCATACTCGCGCGGGTTTATAAAATTCCCCCCATCCCCGCACCCATTACCCAAATTGTGCGGGTATTTTAAAACCAGTAGGGGTGGGGATGCGGGGAACCCATTGGGTGCGGGTAATTGCCATCCCTATGCCCAAGAGCTGTTAGAGCATCCTTAGCAGTGAAGTTTTTTCGCGGTTATTGAGGAGTTTTTGTATGTGTGATTAGGAAAGAGAAAATGGAAAAAAAGGAAAAAAATAAAATAAATTCGAAAAAAAATAATAAAGTGAACTTTGTGAGAGGCGCGCCTGATGCGCCCAGCAGGCGCGTGAAGTGGGAGCATTCATTGCCTTCCACACGACTTTGTGCGCCTGTTCTTCACCTGCTGTGGGTCCTATTTTCTAGCAATAACTCTTCACTTGCAGAGAGAGTTTATTTTTCTCTCTCCACCTCCTTCTCTCATCTATGTGGCCTTTCTTCTGACATGAACCCCATTAATAACCCCAGATGGGGATGATCTTAGATGATGTAAATTGCAAGTCCCAATCGGTCAAGATTTCTCAATGATCGTCTAGGTTCTTGATGCATGGGATTTGAACCCCCACAATCCAAGTGCTGCTTTTATGTGTAATATACTACTATGTAGTTATTAGCTGGTTTTTTCTTCCAAATTAAAAAAAAATCAAAGTTTTATGTAAATTTTTGTCATTTTGAAATTTATATGAATAAAATGCGATTTTGTTGGGGTTTGTGGTGTGGCACAAATGAAAGTGTTTGGAAGGGCTCTAATTGTGATCTACATTCTACAATGCAAAGGGCTTTACTGTGTCTGGAAAATTGGAGATGCGCCAATGAAAATCAACACCACCATGTTGCAAGTGCTTCCGAAATTACATGGTCCAAACCGCAGGCAGGTCGCATTAAGTTAAATACGGACGTGGCTATTTGCGCGAGCCGTAACATCATGGGTCTCGGCCCTCGGGTGGGTTTTACGTGATGATGAAGGAAGGTTTCTTGCTGCAAAGAATGTGTGTACGGCAGGGAATTATATGATCAAGGAGGCTGAGGCATTAAGCCTTCGGGAAGCTCTCAGTTGGCTCAAGAACACGGGGATGGGGTCCGTTGATGTTGAGAATTGAGATGGATTCCCAGATTGTTTATCATGCTATAAAACAACCATCTTTTTATTCTGCTTTTGGTAATTTGATAGATGATATTAGAATATTAGCATCTGAAATTCATGATGTTGAGTTCTTTTTTGTTAAGCGATCTGCGAATTGTGCCGCCCACACTGTTGCTAGGGAGGCCTTTTCTGAGTCAGGTTGCAGGGAGTGGTATGACATTCCCCCATCTTTTCTTGTTGACGTTCTTGATCGTGATTTAATGCATTAATCTTTTTTCCTAAAAAAAATGAATAAAATGCGATTTAATCCTTTTTTTTTTTTGAAAACCATCCGAAAATTGATATATTAAACCAAAGATGAAATAAAGTCAGGGATAGAATCCCAATACAAAGAGCTAGCCTGAGAAAAGGCCGCAGTAGCTAGAGCATGAACAGCTTGATTAGCTGTTCTAGTGACCAATTTAACTGAGCAAGAAGTAAACGATGACATAATAGACCTAGAAGCTTCTATGAATAAGCCAACATAAGAGTAAACAGAGGAATGATTCGAAGCTAATAGGCTTTGTAGATTTGAGCAGTCGGTGTAGAGTTCCACAAAAGACACTTCGCGATCCTTCAACCAAGACAACACCTCCTTACTTATTAGGGTTTAGTCTTTTTAACCCATGATTATTATGATAAAAAAAATGTCACATCATATTATTCCAAATGGTTGCAATATTGGTCATTCTACTAATGGTTTGAAAAATTGTAACTTTACAGTACTAAAAAAAAAAAAAAGAGAAGAAAACATGTGTATTTTCGAGTTCAAGAAACTACATATTATTTTAGCGTGCATCACATATACCTTCCCAATAGTCATGACCACGGTTCAGTTCGACCTGTGCACTGTGCAAACTGAATCGGAACCGAAAAATATTTAAAAAAAAATTAAATGGCTACTGCCAAATATACTAATAAAATATTTTATTAATATTATACACACACACACACAGACACACACACACACACACACACACATATATACAGACATACATATATATATATATATATATATATATATATATATATATATATATATATATACATATATATATATATATATATATATATATATATATATATATGTACATATATACATGTATATATATATATAATTGTATAAGATATACATATATGATAATTGTACTATATATATTACTATGTAATACTATATATGCTACATGTATAGATATGTACATGTACACATATATGTACATGTATATATATATGTACATGTACATGTATACATATATGTACATGTATACATATATGTACATGTACATATATGTACATGTATACATATATGTACATGTATATATATATGTACATGTACATATATACATACATGTACATGTATATACATATATATATATATATATATATATATATATATATATATATATATATATATATATATATATATATATATATATATATATATATATATATATATATATATATATATTAGATATTATATATTTTCTATATACTAAATAACAAAAACATATTATATATATAATATATATACTCAAAAAAAAAAAAAAAAACGGTTTGAATCGGCGATTCTAACCGGAATCTCTGGTTTGTAGATTCATGGAACTGTGAACTGGCAGTTTGGAATCGGAACCGAACCACGGTCACACCTACTTCCCAACCCTAATGAATTCTCCTCAAATCATTACCAAAAGGGTCAAAATTAATTAGCATGCTGGTTTAATGCACAGACCTAGAAAAGTAATTGCACAGACCCAAGTAAAGTGAACAGTTATTACGCACAGACAACAACACTGACCCGCACAAACTAGGAAAACACGTGGGCATGGGAAAAAAAGGCGCAACAAGTCATTAAAGTATTACATTGTGTAAAATGGCAACACACATACCAGTATATTGAAACGCACAGATGCATATACGTAGAGAACTCCATATGCACCATATCACAAACAAATGAGATTATGAAAAGAGATCAGCATATGTGAAAAAACCAATACCTAAAATTTCTCTAATAATCACAACATGCACATAGTAAACTAAATGGGAACTGTAGGGAAATTAGACTTTAGAAGGCCAATAATTAGCACGCTGGTTTAATGCACACACCTAGTGAAGTGATTGCACAGACCCAAGTATTATACTGCGTAAAATGACCCCCGCACATACCACTATATTGAAACTCACACAGATGCATATATTATAGAACTCTATATGCACTATATCATAAACAGATGGGATTATGAAAAGAGATGAACATATGTGAGAAAATCGATACTGCAATTTTCTCTAATAATCACAACATGCACACACTAAGTCTCTAATACGAAAGCACACACATATGTGATAAACAACACACAACAAAAGAAATGAAAGCCAACAGAATACCTTTACAACAGTCCCCTCACCACTTGAGTCTCTCACACGAGCACCATCCGCCTAAAAAAAAAACATACAGGGTAGAATCCCCCAGGAAAAACAGTGAGAATGTTAAGCAAACATGCACATTCACATACCAGCAAACAAAAACTAACGCACAACTTTGCAACAAAAATGTTAAGTGAAACAAACCTCATGGCCCGTGGACCCAACACAAACAGATTGACCTACATGGTCACTTGCAGCAACAAGAGCTCCTTCTACGACCCTTCGGCCAAAGCCTCCAGACCGAATCTTAGATAACTGACGGGCCTTAAGATGACTCGATCTCCAACCACGCAAAGATGGCACAACACGAGGCACGACCCTGTCCACATAAATCAACTGAACACTAGAGAGATTAGTATCACGCACGCACTACACATAACACATCCAATTATAATGACAAAAGAAAATGAATTTCAACCCCCACCAACAAGAAGACAATAGAACCAGAAAATGGCTGCTCCAGATCATTGACCCACTGGGCACGTCTTTCCACCAAACACTCCAATACAAACTTAGACCTGTGACACCCGAACTTTTTACAAGCCGAGATAGCTAAACTTTAACGCAAAAGCTGCCTATCTCAACTATCAAACATACATAACGGAAGCGATTTATAACCTAAAAGGGTATCATGCCACATCTAGGTAAGAAAAGCACGGCCTAGATGCACAGGCTAACCAAAACTGAACCAACTGTATAGATATAATCCTCAAGTAATGTCAAAACATCTGAAATCTAAACAAGAGTACATATAGTCTCATCATTAGCACACAGGCCCAAAACACAAGTCTAAAACAACATAACTATGTCTAAGCTGCCTCATATAGATAAGCTCTAGCGCGCTCTCGCTTAGACTTATTGCATTCCTGGAAAACATACAAGAAACCATTAGCAAAAGACTGCTAAGCAACCACCACTCACACCCGCAAGGAAATATAGATATATAATAAGTTGTAAATAGGATTACACACCCATATAGAATATATATACACCAACGAACTGTTCAATACTTGAAATCGGATACTCAACAACAACACACTGAATAAAGGTTAAACCAAGACTTCTCAACAATACCAATATTCAACATAATTGCACAAGGCAACAAGATATCAACAGAATCAAGGATTCAATAGAATACTCATAAGAAACGACCAACAAGAATATATCCAAGAATAATCAACAACTAACGAGATACGAGATAACTCAAGAATCAAGTAAAGACCAAACAGACCTCAACCTAAGGATAAGAACTAAACCTTACCCTCCAACCAACACCAATCCTCATACCAATCATCAAATTCAAACTCAGTTCATAGAGGCAAATAATGCCCGAATCATAGAGGCAAATGGTGCCCCAAATACACAAAGGCAAATCGTGCCCGAAATATACACGGAGGCAAATCGTGCCCGAATACATAGAGGCAAATATTCCTCAACTACCAAAGTGGCAAATAGTGCCGATATACACAAATGGCAAATAGTGCCCATGTACGCAAATGGCAACTAGTGCCCATATACACAAATGGCAATTAAAGCCTCAAGAATACACAAAGATACTCAAAGATTCACCCTCCACATCTAACCTCAACCTCAGCCCAAGAACAACCACTCAGAGTATTCATCTCAGATTATGAACACAAACCAACTCCCAGATAATATAATCAAGGATTCAACTACACAAGAGATTCAAAAGATGGACCAAGAGAGATGAATAAATACTCCAAAAACATGGTAAAATACCCAACAAAATACTCCAACAAGGTTTAGAAAAAAAAGGGGAAATAACCAAACAAACAGACCACAGAATAGCTCACTGGAGCAGAACTCGAAATGACCTTGCGGAGCTCACCAACGGAACACCATGTTCCGCCAGACCCTTCCACCAACACTAACGGAACGCCCTCACGGAGCTGCCTCTTCCGCCGAACCCTTCCTCTAGTTCTAACGGAACACACCAACGGAACACCATGTTCCGCCAAACCCTTCCACCAGTACACTTGCGGACCACCTAAGCGAGACACATTATACCGCCTAAATGCACCGCAAGTGCAACCCCAACACAGATTCCAGACTCGGAATAGAATACGCAATGTTCAGATCATAATACAAAAATAGGATCAGATTACTCAGATTATAACTCTCAGAAGCCAAATAAACAAGGAATCTATACCAATAAATATCCATAAACATCAACAAGCAAAGGATCAAGAACACAAGTTCATAATTCATCAAAGATGACTTCACAGACAACAACAAATAGGCTAACAGCAAGAAATCATCAGGATTCCAATACACCAAGTAATATTCATAGATCAAGAGTGTAAAAATAGGTTTTAGTGGACATGATGGTTACCTCTTGAAGCACACTTCACCCAAGAACTCTCAAAACACCTCACAAGGCACCACCTCCATCTTGATCATCTTTTTCCCAAAAGATCCCTAAAAGAACGTAACACCATAAGAACTTGTATAAAGATTATGAAAATAACATGATGCAAGGTATACTCCTAGAGATAGACACTTACCCAAGCCTCAACAATCCTAAAAGAGCAATCTTGACTTGAATATTGAAGATGAAATGAAGACCAATCTTTGAAGGAGAAGAGGATGAAAATGGCGTGAAGAATGAGTAGGGGGAAGAGAAAGGGTGAAATCTCTAGATAATGCTAAGTCTTGAATATATATATCATAATACATATATACATATATGTATATATTAGGGTGGAAGATTTAATAAGGAATGGACTTAACTCTTTATATGTAACAATGCTATGTACAAGATTAATTATTGGGCCAAATGATTCATCTCTTAAATAAATGAATACATAGAATAAGAAGAAAGCCCATAATATTAGGAATTAAATGTCTTAGAGACAATATATATATACTAGCATAAGGAATTGGGCCATTATAAAAATACTCTTACTTATAAGAATTGTAAGGATCCAAATTAGAATAAATCCCTTACAAGAATTAAATCAAGAATTGGGCTTTTGAATAAAATAATTAAATTCTGGGTTCAAGAAATATATATGCATACATATACATATCAATTGGAAAGACTAAGCCCAATTGAATCAAATAAATCATCCGGCGGAAACGATTACCGGTCTCAAGGCTTGAACGAATTTACGGGGTGTTACAAGACCAGTTCGAATTTTTAATCTCATCAACATCCTCAAAATGATGAAAGACCAACTAGTTCGCACTCCCGTTCTTCATCGTCCCACACAACACACTAACAACAAGAACTACAAAGTGGCGCTTAAACCAGACATCCCCCTCCAAAAGAGATTTGACCTTAGACGCAATCATAACCAACGTCACATTATGCTTAACTTTCTCAAACTTAGACCTCCATTCCTTTAAGGTATCACTAACATCATCCTTTTGTCTCTTTGTAATAACAACACCCCCCCCCCCCCCCGGAAGACCTAGTGTATAATGAACATCCTTCTCTATAACAGGAACAACCAATCAATTCTCCAGCCGCAAACACATGTTCTATGGGTCAAAACTACTAATCAACCACCTACACAGACTCTGGAATAACCTCAACCTGAAAGTCCAATATATCTCCAAATCAAATCTCACGCACAACCCTCTTTTGGCAAGCATTAACCCGCTTAATTGGTGAGACTAAATGCTTTGGGCTGCCACGGATCTTCAGGGTAGGGAACAACTATACATCTTCACCACCAAACACCCACTATCAGAATCATCCACCAGAGGGTCTGGTTAGGCACGAGTGGGCAACACCACCAGGGGAGATACAAAAGCATCCAAGGATGGACTATCCAACATCTCATTTTGATTACCTTCATCAATGTTCCTTGAAAATTGATGTATATCAAATTAAAACGCACAACAATTACGAGGAAAAAACAAAACAATAACTAAATCAACAACGGTTACAAACGGAAGCACACACTTATACCCTAAACATCAGAGGCCTAACTATTTTTGGTAACTATGCACACCCAACAAACTTACACAACATGCTAAAAAGATTTAGAAATCCAAAACCAACCATAATGAGCAAGTCCATCAAAGTAGTACGTTACTTGATTCCATTTATGTTCATCAATGCATTAAGCTACGTATTAATACTATGTAATTTGATGCCATTTAAAAACAACTAAGAATTGGAAAAATTTAAAGAATAGCATTTGAAAATGATAAATAAAGCAAATAGCATTCACACTGAAATCCAACTCATTGAACATCAGAGCATATGGCTAAATCGAGCACTAGCACAACCTAATGAGCTCAGCGAAATGTCATCTACCCCAAATTTGATCATTGCAAAACAACACGAGTTATGAATTTCACTTTCATAAGAAAACATTATAGCACAAATTGGCGAAAGAAAACACGGAATTGAATTGAAATATGAACAAAATCAAACAAAAAATACGGAGCAGAAATTAGAAGGACTACCACCAACTCCCACTCCCAGACCCCTATGTTGTGTTGCTTGGGCTCCTCCACTTCATTTTCAACTTCATCTCACGCTATTATTTGGTCATGCTCCCTTATTCTAGCATTCGAGGTAGATGGTTTGGAGCCATAAACCTTCCTCCAAACATTTTTTGGTGGGTTGCGCGGCTGCTGTTGACCTGGTCGCTTGACAAATTGTTTAAAATGGTCTCTCTGGATAAGTTCTTCAATTTGTCGCTTTAACACGTTGCACTCATCTGTGTCGTGGCTGACCTACCTATGGAATCTGCAGTACTTGGTTTGGTCCACGTTTGGAAAAACTTTCATGCATTCTGGCGAAAATTGCACGATTCTCATTTCCTCAGCTTGACTTAGAATCACGCTGACCGGATGAGTAAGCGGTGTCAAGTGTCATAGTGGGACGAGACGAGGCCGCTCGTGATCTCTCCCCTTCTTTGTGGATGACAGGTTTGGGCGTGGTGCCTGGTTGGTCGGGCCAACTTTATCAGGTCGCCCACCCATCCTGCCTTCCTCCTCATCCTTCTTCCTTCGATCAGTCTCCTCTGCCTCAGCATAACAGTTGGATGTCCTCATTAGCTCCTCATAGGAGCGTGGATGGTGGGCGTTCAACTGCCTGTGAAAATCGCTTGACCTTAATGCTTGGATAAATATGAGGATCGCCGCTTTAGAGTCAAAATCGTACACATTGTTGACCTCTTTCTTCCATTTGCTCAAGAAATTTCTTAAGTTTTCCCCTCTATCCTGTTTTACTCCGCAGAGATGTGAGCATGGTTTTTTGTGTTGTATATTTCCGGAGAAATAAGTCAGGAAATTCTTGGATAGCTCTGCAAAGGTCTGGATCGAACCATCTAGGATTGTATTGAACCAATCTTGCGACGTTCCGTCCAAAGTAGACACGAATATAATGCCATGCACATTATGGCGTCGTTTGCCCCGATCATTACCATGGTTCCCTTGTACCTCGTCATATGGACACGCGGGTCAAAAGTCCTAGTGTAAGCTTTGATGGTGGGCAACCTAAAATCCCTTGGAAGGGGTTCATCCATTATACTCGGAGAAAATGGAGCGGTCATCTTCACCTCAGGTTCTGGTGAGTGTTCTCTTGTCTCTACCTTCTTTTCTAACTCTTCTATATGCTTTTGGAGCTTCTCGACCATGTCTTCCTGCGGAGTACTGTGTCTAGTCGATTGGCGCGGAGCCGGTCCACCGGACTTGCCCACCTTTTCCCCGAGTGGTCGCCTAGTTACTGCCTTGCTTTCCTGTTGGCGCGGGCCTCTTCCCAGCCGATCCAAGACAGACTTAGAAGCAGCTGGTCGCTGCTCAAGGCTCCCCTGGCTAAGGGCCGCCTTCTCCGTGCCTCCTTTCATCTCTTGTACGGCGGGTCGCTCTGGGCTGTTGGGTTCTCTCTCTTCTTGGGGATTGTACCTCTATTTCTTGAGGGGGCGGTGGAGGGGCCTAGCCTTACATCCCTGCTACCAGTTGAGCCAGCGCCGCCGCCGCCGCCTGTTGAATGACTTGCGTCGTCGCTTGGAGGTCCACGGCCTAGACGGGAGCGGCATTCGCTTGGAGGGAAGCGCGACCTCCATCACGATTGTTGTTGAGCTGGCTGCGAAGGTCACCGTCGCAGTGATCTCTCACACGATTACTGTTGAGTTGTTCTCGAAGATCACCCGAGGCATGGCCATTGTTCACCTGACGGGAACCATGTAAGCTACTAGATCCAGATCGTGCCATCCGTTAGTGATAAGCTAATTGTTTGTAATTTGTAAAGCTTGCCTGAGATTTGACTCATCTCTCAATGAAAGCACCAATGACGGTAAGAATGTTACTGGAGTATATTTGTGTATTAGTAAGCACCAATGACGGTAAGAATGTTACCGGAGTATATTTCTGTATTAGTAAGTACAAAGGTTCAGTACAATAGTTTGCATGTCCCTCCTCTACAACAGGGTTCCTCTTTATACATATGAGTGCAACGACTCTTTTTTGAATGTAACGGATGTTTAATGCCTATACTAAGTGCGAGTAATAAAGACAAGGAGTTGTTGGAGTAACTTCTCTTCAATGTGTTGTGCTTGTGTAACGGGTGGCCGTTTGACTTCCCCACGCCCGCTCGTCTACTGCAATTCGGGTTAGTGCTGATTGTGGTTCCGGGTCGGGTGCTTACCCAATTACCCTGTCAGCCCTAGTCGAATCCGTTGATACGAATGAGATTTTGTTTTGGTTCACGTTATCACGTACTGATGTTCCATCTCCAGAATTTACTCCAATTATCCTGCGACCAGTAGCAACGAGTTATTCACAATAAGAGATCTCTTACGCAGTAACAAATGTTGTTGTGGAAAAATGGAATAATATCAAAATCTATTTTTTTTTTTGAAAACTATCAAAATCTACTTGTTATTTGTAAAAGGAATAAGGTTCAAATTGACCACTAAACGTAACTTAAAAGTGTAATTAGGCCACTGAAAGAAAAAAAAAAAGTGCAATTAGGCCACTGAACACTTCAAATACATGCAATTCACCAGATCGCAGGTTACCTTCCATTTCATCAGGTTATCTGCTTATGTGGATGGTGAATTGGCATTTTAAAATATTTTTTTAATAATACATTAAAAATAAAAAAAAAATTAAATACTTGCTTGCTTGCTTGTTTTTTTTTTTTAATTAAATTTTTAAATTTTTTATTTATTTACTTTTATATTTAAAGTTTAGTATTAAAAAAATATTTTAAAATGCCAACTCACCATCTATGTAAGCAGACAACATGATGAAATGGAAGGTAACCTACAATCAAGTAAAATTGCATGCATTTGGAGTGTTCAGTGGCACAATTGCACTTTTTTTTTCGTTCAGTGGCCTAATTGCACTTTGCGATTACAGTCAGTGGCCAATTTGAACCTTATTCCTTTGTAAAAATAAATTTTTATAGATATGGGTGAACATTAAAAAAAATCAATAAGTATATTAGTATTTAGGAAAGTTTTGAAACATACCGTAATATTTGACATGAATAAATGAAAAGTTTATCTAGTGGTCTAGACATGCAGAGAAAAAAAGTAAGTAGAGAAAGTTGAAAAGTTTGATGTTGGAGGGTTGCATCGAACTATTTATATTTGTAAAGAAAAAAGTTTATAGAAATCCTATTTTGATAGAACTTATAAAGTTAATAAGTTTTTGAATATATACCAATAGATTTTTAAAAACTAGTCTGAATGGAATATCAGTATACTTACTCTTTAAAAGTCAGAATCGGATACCGACAGACTTTTAAAAGTTTAAATCTGATGGACAATTTTATATAAAGTCCTCGCAAGTGCACGAGTCGATTGTAGTGATAATGTGCTTTTAGCAAGGGTCGATCCCACAGGGAATTAAAACAACGCAATTTAATAAACTTTGAAAATAATTAACTTGAACGCAATAAAGTAAACCAAAACTGATAAAATAACTAGGAGAAATAATTAGAGCCAGAAAGAACGAGATAGCATGCAATTTAGTAACTAACAGGAAAAACAAAGTTCTAGGAACATGAATTAATTACCATTACTAGTTCTGCAAAACAGTTTAACTTGCCAATCAATTTAAGGGTTCGTTCTAACTATTATCTGACTAATCAGTATGGCGTCCATATTCAGTCACGTATTCTAACGGTTCATACGCTTAAGACATTTATTTAAACCGTTAAAACCCATTAAGTCAGGAAGAACTTACGGAATACCCGGTTTATGAACCAAATAAATAACTTAATAAGACAACTAAATTATTTATCTTTTATCTCATAGAGCATTAAATTACTAAGCATGGTGTGTACTTAATAATTCTCTCAAACAGACTAATAAAAACTAAATTGGCCGAATTCAACTTAATTAATCGCAACCCAAATTATAAGATAAAACTTAATTAATTGACAAAATAAAACATAAATCATTACATAGACGTCATGGCAATATCATCACATTCCTAGAATAATAAAATCTAGCAAAGCATTCTTAATCGACAACTAATTACAGCAGTAATAATAAAGACAAAGGATATGTGAGGAGGGGCAAATTTGTCTTTACACCAACATAATTGCCCCTCCTCTCCACCGAATTGCAATTATTGAAACTACTACAACAACAACATAAGGGCATTTTAGTCATTTTGTCGCTTCTTACCTTTCAACTCCATGTACTCCTATTCCTGCATACCAAACATTGTAATTTCAATTCCTACTTTATTCATTGAATTGCAATTCCACCGAATTACAATTCTTCCCCCCCCCCCCCTAATTCCCTCCTCCCAACCAAACGCCATGTTAAAGTTGTTAAAACTCTTTAAAAGTTGGGAAATGACACTTTTTCCCTATGTTATATGTATATAGCACTTTCCCCCCTCAGTTATTAAAGTGACGGTCTTCCCCCTGTAATATTAAGTTGACATTTTTACCCTTAAAAATAACTATTTTATTTATTTTTCTTCTGCAATAAATTATTACTTATATGTATGGATAACCACGATTCGGTTTGAACCTAATCGGACACTGTAGCAATCATACAGAAATAGTATGGACGGTTATGGTTACGATTCAGAACCGAAAAAATAAAATAAAATAAAATAATTGTTGAACCGTGAATTGAAACTGAACCGCAGTCATATATAGTGAAAATGATCAAACACTTATTTTGATAAATCGGTTCGATTCTGTTCTAATTTCGATTTTGAACCACCAATCAAAACTTATTTATTTATTTTTATAATTTTATTTCTTATTTTTAAAATAGTCTAAATTCAAAAATTATTTTATTTTATTTCTTTCGGTTCTGAATCATAACTGTAACCGTCTATACTATTTAAGTTCAATTGCTACAGTGTCCGATTAAGTTTAATTTGAATCGAACTGTAATCTTCCATACATATCAGTAAGAATTAGTTGGAGAAAAAAAATAAATGAAATAGTTATTTTTAAGGGCAAAAAATGTCAATTTAACATAACATTACAGGGGAATGAGGGGATAAACAACCACTTTTAAAATAACTAAGGGGGAAAACCACCACTTTAATAACTTAGGGGGAAAAACTGCTATATGCACATAACTCGGGGGAAAAAGTGTCATTTTCTCAAAAGTTTATAAAAGGCTTGATTGAATACAACCTCTAAATTTTTTGACTCGTCAAACTATATCCTAGACCCCATGAATTGAATCTGTCTTAGGCTCATGAAGAAGTAAATTGAGCCAATATAGCTTTGAGATTTGACATAAAATTGTAAACTTTTGCACACAAAGAGCTCAACTCAAACCTGTAATGTTTGTGACAGAAAGCAACCTCTACCCTGCTCCAAGCAAATCTTAAGTGAGACTTTACATCCACTAGACTAATACAGTAGGATCATCTTTCCGAAATTCTAACCACCACCAATAGTTGAAAATTTAAAAATAAAAAATTAACCATGGTGAGAAAATATCTTATTCACACCATATGATAACAATATTTACTCAAAGTGGTACAAGCTCACAAAATTACAAGATATGATCTTGCAAAAACACTAGAGATTCCAAAGGTAAAGGATGCAGGAGATGGCGATGTTGAACCTGGGCAATTGGAAGGGTAAAAAATTCACAATCCAAAATACATCAGAGAATGTAGGTAGTAGTGTTCATTTGGAAGAAGAAGCAGATTCATTTGGAAACCAGGCGGGCCTTCTATCTGTTTGGCCTCAGAATCTGAAAGGAGCAAATTAGATCTTCATCAACACTCATCATTGCACCAGCATTATCAAATTCGCCACAGTAGTTGGGAGCAGAAAATATTGTTACTAGCTGCCTATCAGCAAAAAATTCATACCCATCTTCCACAACCTGGAGAAAAATAAAACGCCATTCAGATCAGTTTATAATTAATTACGAAAATAATGCGAGTTGGGTGGAGACCAAGTCTATCGATTGGTGTTTAGGGGCTTGTTGGGCAGAGGCTTGTGAAAGGCCAAATCTGACACCCTGCCTCTAGAAAATGTGGTGGCGATATAAGAAAATAAAGTTGTGCTTTCTACTATAACTTTTAGGACAGTGATAATCACTTGATCCTAAAAAATGGTATCAAAGCGTTGGAAAGACCTTGTCCAGTAATTGGTGGCCTCTAAAAAATGCTACAACAAACATTCACTGTGAACTATAACTTTTACTTAAGTGGTAAGCGCTTGATCCTAACACACCAAAAAGGACAAAAAGGGGACGAATAAAAAGAAGTACCAAAACAAGTTGTTCTGATTTCTTACCTGGTGTGCACGACACACAAGGTCCATATCATGGCGCATCAAGAATTCTGCAACCTTATCAGGACCAAAAGTGTATGAAACCCCCCTATCATTCATTCCCCAACCTCTAACTTCCCTACTAGGATCCGACCAAAGCAAATCAGAAAGCAAACCGGAGTCTGGAACATCTGTGGGACGAGGTAACTTCCTAATCTGATCTAAATTTCCCAGGTCCGGGGAAAGACCACCATGCATACACAGTATCTTGTCGTCTATGAGAGCAGCCACAGGGAGACAATTGAAGCAATCAGTAAAAGTTTTCCACAGCTTCACGTTAAACCTGCTCTTACATTCATCGTAGAACCCATATATCCGGTTGATGGAACCACATTCATGGTTCCCTCTTAGAAGGAAAAAGTTTTCTGGGTATTTGATCTTGTATGCGAGTAAAAGGCATATTGTTTCCAAACTCTGCTTGCCCCGGTCCACATAGTCCCCTAAGAACAAATAATTGGCCTCGGGAGGGAACCCTCCATACCCAAAAAGCCTCAACAGATCTCCGTATTGCCCATGAATATCACCTGCAAATAAATCATAAGCAAATTTTGAGCACTAAACCACTGATACTTGCACGCGCCCGTACACACGTACATACATACACACACAACATATATATATATAAAACAATGAGTCCAGGTGGATTGAAAAGGGCTTCATCTACCACTAGACTCACTTTATACCTTTATTCATTTATTTCAACCTGCAACTGGTGTACTTTTTCAAAACTCACTGTACCTCATAAGATGCAAGCACCTACTCTAGTCTGATTTTATTATTTTATTAAAAAATTTCAAATAATAATAAGATTTAAGTTATTTACAAATAATAAAATTCTCTATTACTAAAATATAAAGGGAGTGTTTGACAAATAGCTATTAGCTATCTAATAGTAGTCAAACAAATGAAATTGACTGATAAGCTATTGGAGGTCCACTAATGTCCAAACTCATGACCTTCCATATAGAAGAGTCACTACTCTACCATCTGAGCACAAGTTGCTTGACGTATATAGAACTCATATCTAACCCGATCTAGTGTGGGTTTAATTTCTTAAGACTCATTCCCGACCCATTACTCACTATCATCCAAAAAAAAAAAAAACTCAATTCTGTAGATATTGTAAGGGCTGATTGAAATATATATATATATATAGGTACCGCAGATCTTGATGGGAGCTTCGAGCTCGAGAAGATTGGGCTGGTGAAGGAAGATTTGTCTGGAAGCGGTGCAGAGAGAGCGAATCTCATGTTCAGAGAGGTGGACATGGCGTGCATTCCTGCCGTTCCTCAACCGTGCGATTATATCATCCAAAACGTCAGGCTGTATCGCCGCCTGCCCATTTTGACCCATTAACCACAAAGCCCAGCCTCAAGATTGTTAGTTCGTTGATCCAATTCTTGTACGCAACTAACGAGCAGAAAGGGAGGATATGAAGAGGGTGTGAGTGTATATATATACAAGTAGGGCTTCACCCCAATGGGAAATTACTAGGAAGGTAGAAATAGGATAATGACGATCATGCAGAGGATGGCTGAAACTCCGATAATGTGGCGGAAATCACTATATGTATAGTATATATCGTCTTGTCGGACTATATTTTTGTGAATTGTATGTGAGGGGTTTTTGGTTTACGTTGGGATCATGGATAGATGAAGTCTGAATAGATCACACATTAATTTAATTTATGAGAAACCACTCACTCATTGTTTTTTTTTTGAATGCTACTGACTGTATTACAGTGTAGACGCACTCATTGTTTAAATGTGCTCTTTCATAAAACCGTTTAGATTATATTGCACATACTTAAATTGCTCAAATAAAAAAGGCAATATATAATTTTTATGGGAAATTAAATTTGGAATCTTGTGGTTACAAAACAAATTGTCCTACCAAGTACCAACTTAGAATTTGTTTTAGTTTTGTTAAATGTATAATAGGAAAAATGGTCAAATTATCCATTAAATTACGGTAAAAGAACAATTAGGCCATCTAATTCAAAAAAGTGTAATTTAGTCTCTAAACTATCTAAAATTATGTAATTCAATTCGACTAATTTGACATATTCATCATGTCATCACTGACATGGCAGCATCCTATAAAAATTTATTATTTTTTAATTTATTTTAATAATTTTAAACAAAATGAATTTCAAAAAAAAAAAAAAAAAAAAAAAAAAA
>CP025650.1:8987361-9004171 GCA_003576665.1 Ipomoea trifida
CCCTCTGCCCGTCTTCATCTATATATATATATATATATATATATATATATAAAAGTTAGGCCTAAAATGAGTAGAAAAAATGGCGGTCAAATTATTTAATTAAATGGATGGTTCAGATGAATTATTTAATCGAATAGATGGTTAAGATAATTCAGATTAATATTATTAATAGAGATTACCTAATTTAACCTTACTTTTATGATTATCCGTTAAGTTTTCTGTTAAATATTCTCTTCTCCGTTAACTTTTAACTTACCCATGAATTTCTATAAGAAAGGTCATAGGTTCGAACCTCATCTCAATCAAATTTGACATAATTGAGTTTCTCACTCTATTTTACTCTTATTAAATTACTAGTTTTATACGCGCATTGCGCGTATGGGTTAATGCCCAATGTTTATATTTAAATAAATATTTGAAAGTATATCAATGCAAGATTATATATGAGAAGTTTATACATTGGTAATTGAATGTCGAATTTTTTTTATTTAAATATCTAACTCAGAGTATATGAATCCAAGATAATATAAAAAATTCATTATAATTATTACTAAAATAAATGTTTGCAACCTTGTAAAATCGATAGTCTAAATAAATACTACTTTTCATTTGAATTTTTCTAAGTGTTCTTAATTCTCTTTTGAGTAAGATTGTCATTGTCTTCATCTTTACTATTTTTTTTTTTGAGTACTACTGACTCGGTTACAATGTAGTATCGCCTCCACTGAGGCTCGAACCTGCCCCCTCCAACATGGGAGCAACCAAATGCCACTACCGGATGCTACTAGACCACAAGGCCATTGGCTCATCTTTACTATTTGTTCTCTTCCTTTTTGTTGGTAGTGTGTTATTTGCAATTTGGTTATTGTTGGTAGCATAGATGACAACGTCATGTAATAAGATTATGATATATGAGCTATGTACTTTCCTTTAGATGCTCTGCTTGGGGTTCATTTGGTTCAACCATTATTGTTGAATGAGTTATTGTGGATAAAGAAATCCATAGTTTAAGAAAAAAAATTAAATAAATTAATAAAAATTTGAAAACTTAAAATATTATGCATTCCAAAGATATTAAAATGTAGTTTATTGCTTCAATTTGCTGGGTAATGGGTTATT
This sequence comes from Ipomoea trifida, assembly GCA_003576665.1. Taxonomy (NCBI): domain Eukaryota; kingdom Viridiplantae; phylum Streptophyta; class Magnoliopsida; order Solanales; family Convolvulaceae; genus Ipomoea; species Ipomoea trifida. The sequence continues at coordinate 8,988,481 of CP025650.1, forward strand.
TGATTACTTTTATTGTCAACAAATCCCCCAAGTAGTTAATATGATTGGTTTCAAACTATTCTTTTTTTATTTTTTTCATGGTATTAAAGAAATACATATGTATCATTTTTTTGTGTAACTACTAATTTATTTAATTCAATAAGAGTAAAATAGAGTGATTCCGCTTCAATTTGTTGGGCTATTTGAGTACTCTCTTTGTCAAACAATCCCTAAGTAGTTAATATAATTAGCTTCAAATTATTCAAAAAAAATATCAAAGTTATAGTACAAAATAATGTTATATATTTATTTACCAAGTATTTTATTAATACTATGAAAAAAAATTAAAATAATTTGAAGTTTATATTAACTACTTGGGGATTGGTTGACAAAGAGAGTACTCAAATAATAACCCAACAAATTGAAGCGGAATCACTCTATTTTACTCTTATTCAATTAAATAAATTAGTATTTATACCAAAAAATGATACATATGTATTTATTTAATACCATGAAAAAAATAAAAAAGAATAGTTTGAAACCAATCACATTAACTACTTGGGGGATTTGTTGACAATGAAAGTACTCAAATAACCCATTACCCAGCAAATTGAAGCGAGAAACTACATTTTAATATCTTTAGAATACATAATATTTTAAATTTTCAAATTTTTATTAATTTATTTAATCTTTTTTCTTAAACTAGGGATTTCTTTATCCACAATAACTCATTCATCAATAATGATTAAACCAAATGAACTCCAAGCAGAACACCTAAAAAAAATCTATAGCTCCTATATCATAATCTCATTGCATGACATTGTCATCTATGCTACCAACAATAACTGAATTGCAAATAACACACTACCAACAAAATGGAAGAGAACAAATAGTAAAGATGAAGACAGTGACAATGTTACTCAAAAGATAATTAAAAACACTTAGAAAAATTCAAATTAAAAGTAGTATTTATTTAGACTATCGATTTTACAAGGTTGCAAACATTTATTTTAGTAATAATTATAATGAATTTTCTATATTATCTTGGATTCATATACTTTGAGTTAGATATTTAAATAAAAAAATTTCGACATTCAATTATCCATGTATAAACTTCTCCTATATAATCTTGCATTGATACACTTTCAAATATTTATTTAAATATAAATATTGAGCATTAACTCATTCGCGCAATGCGCGTATAAAACTAGTATATATATACTAATAAGAGCCAAAGAGAGTTAGGCCTAAAATGGGTAGAAAAAATGGCTGTCAAATTATTTAATCAAATGGATGGTTCAGATGAATTATTTAATCAAATAGATGGTTAAGATAATTCATATTAATATTATTAATAGAGATTACCTAATTTAACCTTACTTTTATGATTATCCGTTAAGTTTTCCGTTAAATATTCTCTTCTCCGTTAATATTCCGTTAACTTTTAACTTACCCATTAATTTCTATAAGAAAGGTCTTAGGTTCGAACCTCATCTCGATCAAATTTGACATAATTAACTTCCTCACTTTATTTTACTCTTATTAAATTAAAATAAATTAGTAGGTACAACAAAAAATGATACATATGTATTTCTTTAATTTAGAATTATGTGTCTACAATACCTTTATTTGAAAAAATTATTCATTATCGAAAAATTAAATTAAATAAGAGAAATAATTTCATTAGTTATATTGTCTTTATTTCCTCTCATGCAAAGATTCTTTACATTCAAATTTATCAATTGATATTCATTACATTGTCCATTATCTTATTTTTACAATATCTTGTAATTAAATATCAATATTATAGTGCAAAATAATGTTATATATTTATTTACCAATTATTTTATTAATACTATGAATTTTTTTTTTAAAATAATTTGAAGCTAATTATATTAACTACTTGGGAATTGGTTGATAAAGAGAGTACTCAAATAATAACCCAACGAATTGAAGCGGAACCACTCTATTTTATTCTTATTGAATTAAATAAATTAGTAGTTACACCAAAAAATGATACATATGTATTTCTTTAATACCATGAAAAAATAAAAAAGAATAGTTTGAAACCAATCATATTAACTACTTGGGGGATTTGTTGACAATGAAAGTACTCAAATAACCTATTACCCAACAAATTGAAGCGAGAAACTACCTTTTAATATCTTTGGAATACATAATATTTTAAATTTTTAAATTTTTATTAATTTATTTAATCTTTTTTCTTAAACTAGGGATTTCTTTATCCACAATAACTCATTCAACAATAATGGTTGAACCAAATGAACCCTAAGCAGAACACTTAAAGAAAAGTCCATAGCTCTTATATCATAATCTCATTGCATGACGTTGTCATCTATGCTACCAACAATAACCGAATTGCAAATAACACACTACCATTTAGAAGTATTCAAAAAAGGACACTTAGAAAAATTCAAATTAAAAGTAGTATTTATTTAGAGTATCATTTTTAGACCAAATATTTAGACTATCGATTTTACAAGATTGTAAACATTTATTTTAGTAATAATTATAATGAATTTTCTATATTATCTTGTACTACAAGAAAATTGTTCATTAGTGAGAGGTAAAACCGTTACTAAAAATTCAAAAACCATCTTAAAAGACTTTTAATGACGGGAAATTTACCGTCGCCACCCGTCGTTATATCTTCCGAGGATAAAAACAATTAGTGACGGGATATGATACCATCATTAATAAGCATATAGTGATATTATATTTACGTACCCTCACTAAAACGTTCTTTGTGTGACAAAGAATCCCGTCGCTAATGCAACTAATCACTAGTATAATTTCTTCTCATTACATTCTTGTAATGATGAAAAATCCCGTCATTATATTATATTTTGCTCATCACTAAAAATTATAATTTTATGTCAAATTTTATTTTTCTAATTTTGTATATATTGTTACTTCTCATTAAATATTAATTTTTGTAATACATATTTTTTTCTCACTAATCAATATTATGTTTTGTTGTAACTATAGTATTGTATTGCCATAATGCAATCAAAGTAAACTCAATCAATATATTAAAAGACTTCATCATCATTATCAAAATGAAATGTTTCATACAATCAAAGTAAACTCAATCAATATATTAAAATACAATTTGTCATGTGTTAGACAAAAGTAGCCCCAAAGCAAAAATGTCCAATCTACTTCATACAAAAAAATAAAATAAAATAAAATAAAATAAAAATTACTTTCAATGTGGTGTTAGGTATGTCCTCTTTCATCAATAGCTTTGACACCTGGTAGATAAAAATAATCAAGGACGATATACTTAGTATAATTAAACATATAATAATTTGCAATTAAAAATCATGCATGCACTTTCACATATTAAAGGTGTATATTGAAGCATTTAACTCACAATTCAACTAACCCAACCAAATAGATGAAGGGCCAAGGAATACATAGTGTGCAATTCAAGTTATATATTCCTAGATAAAACTCGCAAACTCAAGCTAAAAAAATTCATAAGACCTTAACTCAAGAAAAAATTAAATCATCAAACTTTAAATGAAGACACAAATTTAAAGCAACTACTCCCTAATGCAAAATTTAAATTATATATATTGTCATGAAACAACTTAATGACAATTAAATATAGTTCCAACACAATTAAATCGTAACTCTGCCTTCAAAAAAAAAAAATCGTAACTCTAAATTAAGTTGGGAAATCCTACTAGTCTACTTACTATATAAGGCTTCCAGAACTGGCTTGGGATGGAGGAGTTAGCCATCTAGTATTTTCCCTGTTTCAGGGTGATGTAAATCTATATTAAACCACTCCATTTGCTCATTCAAAAAAGAACTAACAGTTCAACAATCAATAATAGAGAATGTGGCACTAATGATTAAATTTTAATTTAAAATCAAAATAACTCAACATCAAAATTCTCAAAGGAAACTGGCTAAAGACGAATATGAAAAAGCATATGGAATTAAACCATAAACCATATCTATCCTTGAAGGAAAAAATTCGATCTTTGATTGATAACAGTACCATTAGCAACTGTAAGAAAAAAAAATAATAAGTGTCTCAAACTTCCATGTTTTATTACCTCAATTTCCTGCAGTTGAGCCTCCACAGAAGCCTTCTTAGTGTTCTCCCATGCTGCAATAGCAGACAACTTTTTGTGTGCCTTGATCATCATTGTTAAATATAATGTACGTGATTATTCAGTATTATACACTTTCTATGTACTTATAAAATTTAAAATTCAACACCAAATTAAAACAAGTGGAAAATTAAATTAAAATAAATAAAAAGCTAGGATGGGAGGGAGGGGAATCATACTTGTTATCAGCTTTAGCTTTCTCATTCTCTTCCTAAGCTTTGATCAAAGCCAATCTCTTCTCTAACTCAAGCTGTGCCAAATCAGCACCTAACACATACAACAAGGGAACATCACTTTCAAACACAAAATTTTTAAGGTTTCAAACAGCATCAGTGTCTTTGTTTCAATATACGACACAATCATATATGTTATTTGATTTGTACCATGTAACACTAGTTCCCAGATCACCTAGTACAACTAAATACACACTATACATACCACTGTTGATCGGCACCATACAAAAATCAAATATAAATATAAATAGCAACTGAACAATATTAGAGAGACTGAGAGGATAAAATAATACAAAGAAAAGATACGACCTGATAGGGTTTTTGTGCCTACGAATCTGGTTCAGGTCCACCTCAAATCTCATTTATGTCATTGATACCTAATTTATTATCAAACTAACTAACAAACTTCATGTGATTGAAGACTACACACACTTATCAATCATTAATTTACTCAATTCATCAAAGAACAACTATAGATAACACATTACACATCCTTGTTTTCATTATCCTACAATCTTATTGAAAAGGAAAATAGGCAGCAAAGTCCCTGCTATTAATATAAGAGCATTGAATAACTCCTAAATGCAGACTGTGAAAATGAGGTTTTAACAAGAAGTCCACAATTGAAATTAAGAGAAACTAACTAGTTACATCTTAATATAATATGCTAAATTCCTACAGAGTAAAATGTTACAATTCGCACCATGCCTCTGATTTAGCTTGTCAAATGAAAGATAAGTTATTAATATCAATATAAAATGCTTCAGAGCTCTTGCAAAAACATGATTTGTAATTTTAGAGTTCAAATATCACATTGGGTCTTTGCGGACTTCCGTCGAACACTATAGAGACAATCGGATAAAACCCTTCAATTGAAGCCTTAAGCAACATTGAAGGACATGAGATTAACAGTCAAACGGTTAAACAATCATCTAACAACAGAAATCGTCATCCTAAAAAAAACAAAACAAAAACAATAAAACCCATCATGAATTACAAAATCACCCACAATTTTACCTTACTTTGCAGAGTCGTGAGTGTAAGAGACTTGGTTGCATCTTCCTCAGACTCACCGTGAGCGAAGTCGTAGAATTTCGGGGCAGAGAAATCGTACACCTCATCGGCCCAGAAAGCACTCGGATCATCCTCCGTCGCTATTGAGGTCCAGGAACGCATATTACATAATATGTGAAAAGCAAGTTCTTACATTGTATGGGTTTAAGCACAGAGGCTTGGTGCACCCTAGCTACCATCAAGTTACTGGAGAAATACTGCCAAAAAATAAAAGAAAAAACTAAAAAAAAATTACCTTATGGTTGGTTAGTGATGATACCTAGAAAAAAACACAAGTAATTTTGGTGAAGAGAAGGGACATAGAGAGTGAACAGAAAGAGAGATGGGGAGATTGTGTCCGTGAGAACTGGTGACATGCAGGAGAGGTGAAAAGAGAAGAGAGGGGAAGATGTGTGGCTGTAAAATTCTAAATGTACAAGAGGGCGCTCAGAAAGAAAATTTTGGTGGGAATGGAATTTTAGTTAAATAATTTCATACATCAATAGCGAGAGTAACAATACTTTTCGTACTAATAGCGAGAGTATATTTTTTAAATAAGTATAAAGTTAAACTTTCGTCACTAAAACATAAACTTTTAGCTAAAGTAGTTTTTAACCCTCACAAAAACTATGCAAGTAATACATTTAGCGAGGGGATTTTCTACCTGTCACTAAACTTTTGTCATTAAAGTTGTTTTTCTTGTAGTATTTGATTCATACACTTTGAGTTAGATATTTAAATAAAAAAAAATCGATATTCAATTATCCATGTATAAACGTCTCATATATAATCTTGCATTGATATACTTTCAAATATTTATTTAAATATAAACATTGGGCATTAACTCATTCGCGCAATGAGCGTATAAAACTAGTCATTAAAATAAGTTTCAATATAATGCATTTTTAATAAAATGGTCACCACGTTAGCGATGACCTGAGGAACATGTTAAATTTGATCAAATTGCATAATTTTGAACCATTCAAAGACTTTATAATACTTTTTTTAATTGAATGATCCAATTACACTTTTGCGTATAGTTGATTGTTAATTTAAATATTTTTTCAAAAATTATTAGTACAAATAATGTGGACCGGCAAGACAAGTTAGCATTTGGTGAGCCTAAAAAATAAAAATATTTGCCTGCCTGCCTCAGTTCTCCCATCCCCTCCCCCAAGTTTGGGAATTTTGGCTTCACAAGTTAAAAAAGTTAATTAAAATTTTTCAAAAAGTCAATAATTGAAAATTAAAGTAGTCTAGATGATTTAAATAAATATTAATATAAAATTTTAAATTTAGTAATGAGTCTAGATAATCTAAAACGAAATTAACACAAGCTTTAAAAACTCCAAGTACTAAAATTCAAATAAAATTAATTTTTATAATCTATCTATACTATATATATATATATATATATATAACAAAATCCTCCAAAACGAAATCCAATCTCCCTCCCAAAATATTGTACATTAAAACAATTAAAACAATAAAATAATATTAAAAGTACAATAATATTAAAACACGAAATCCTATAAGATCAAAACATTGTTATATATTATGATTAGTACATTGTTATAATCTTTATATCTTTATATCTTTATTATATATATAAAAACAAAATCCTCCCAAACGAGATCTTCCTTCCCGCCCAAAATATTATACATTAAAAAAATTAAAATAATAGAATAATATTAAAACAATACAATTCATATACTACAATTTCAATACAATTCGTATAAACAATAGAATAATATTAAAACAATACACTTCGTATACTACAATTCCAATACAATTCGTATAAAATAAATATGCTATTAAAACACGAAATCCAATACCACAAAATCTTTATATTTATATATATAAAAACAAATTCCTCCAAAACGAAATCTTCCTTCCCGCTCAAAATATTGTACATTAAAACAATTAAAATAATAGAATAATATTAAAACAATACAATTCCTATACTACAATTCCAATACAATTCGTATAAACAATAGAATAATATTAAAACAATACAATTCGTATACTACAATTCCAATACAATTCGTATAAAATAAATCTGCTATTAAAACACGAAATCCAATACTACAAAATGAAGTTTACTATTCTACAATTCCTATACTACAATTCGTATAATACAATTGCTACAATTCCTATACTGCAATCTTTATATATATATATATATATATATATATATATATATATATATATATATATATATATATATATATATATACAAAATCTTTATATATATAAAAACAAAATCCTCCAAAACGAAATCTTTCTTCCTGCCCAAAATATTGTACATTAAAACAATTAAAATAATAGACTAATATTAAAACAATACAATTCCTATACTACAATTCCAATACAATTCGTATAAACAATAGAATAATATTAAAACAATACAATTCGTATACTACAATTCCAATACAATTCGTATAAAATAAATCTGCTATTAAAACACGAAATCCAATACTACAAAATCTTTATCTTTATCTTTATATATATAAAAACAAAATCCTCCAAAACGAAATCTTCCTTCCCGCCCAAAATATTGTACATTAAAACAATTAAAATAATAGAATAATATTAAAACAATACAATTCCTATACTACAAATCCAATACAATAATTCGTATAAACAATAGAATAATATTAAAACAATACAATTCGTATACTCCAATTCCGATACAATTCGTATAAAATAAATTTGCTATTAAAACACGAAATCCAATACTACAAAATATTTATCTTTATATATATATAATCAAAATCCTCCAAAACGAAATCTTACTTCCCGCCCAAAATATTGTACATTAAAACAATTAAAATAATAGAATAATATTAAAACAATACAATTCCTATACTACAATTCCAATACAATTCGTATAAACAATAGAATAATATTAAAACAATACAATTCGTATACTACAATTCCAATACAATTCGTATAAAATAAATATGCTATTAAAACACGAAATCCAATACTACAAAATGAAGTTTACTATTCTACAATTCCTATACTACAATCTTTATATATATATATATATATATATATATATATATATATATATATATATATATATATAAACAAAATCTTTATCTTTTTATATATATATGTAATACCCATATTTTTTTAGAGAAATAATTATACTTATAGTTATTAAATGAAGTCAACAAGTCAAAGCTAGCTTCTAAAAGTTTAATTTGACCTAGAATAAAATTACCAAATTACCCTTCCTTACTCTTAAAGGCTAAGGAATCACTTCATCTTTGATAAATATCTCATTTGAATGAAAGAAGATAAGGAGATTGGCTAGAGAGAAGGGAAGGAAAAAGTCTTGAAGCTTTGATCTCCATCCTCTTCAAGCTTAGGTCTCAAAGTAATTTTGGAGTATTCAATGTAAGTTTAACCTCTATATTTCACTCTTTTTGAGTTAGATTTATCATTGGAGCCCTAAGATTGATGTTTTGAAAATATTAGGGATTTTGACAAAGAGTATTTGGGTGAGCTAAATAGCTAAGATTTGGATGTTTTAGGTAAGTGGTTAACTCTTCTCTCCTTATTTTGCAAAACCCATAGCCTAGCTATTTTGGAATCTCTACTACTTGGAATACCCATTTTAGGGTTAGTTTGAGTTAACAATATGTTGGGCTTTTGATATAGTATGACTCAAACTATTTATGATTGTTAAAGTGCGAGTTCACTATTATGTTTTTTTATGAGTTATTATTATTAATTTTTAAGTATATGTTTGAAGAAGTGCTATGATATGTTTTGGGACTATTAAACTTGATTATAGATATCTTTGGGCATGCCTAAGTATGGATTTTGTGAATAGGTGAACATGACCTTTTGGACTTTAATTGTAAGTGTGATTTGTACTAAGGGGTTTTGCTATAAGAGAGGATCAAGTAAGTTATTTGGCAATTATTAGTTTATGAAGTCAGATTTGTTTTGACAAGTTATGAGCTATACGGATTTCATATTACTTTTGGATATGCACTTTGTTATGTGGTGTATACTACAATTCCAATACAATTCGTATAAACAATAGAATAATATTAAAACAATACAATTCCTATACTGCAATTCCAATACAATTCGTATAAACAATAAAATAATATTAAAACAATGCAATTTCTATACTACAATTCCTATTGTATCACAATTTTACATTACAATTCCTATCATACTACAATTCTATTGTAATAAGATACAACCTTATATAAATCCCTAATCCTATATTGTGAACTTTAAAAGAAAAACGCAAAACGCAGTGCAATTATTCCAGACTTCTCCAACTTCAAATCTGCAAATTATGTTATTGCGATCAAGATATTGCTTTATTTAGTATTGCTCAATTTTGTATTGTTTTATTTAATAGGAATAAAATCATGGTCATGTTTGGTCATATTACTTTATTTTGTATTTATTGTTATGCATTTTTATGTTGTTAGTATGCTGGCCTTTTTTTTTTATTTTTTATTTTTTGAGTTTTTTCAGCTTTTTGCTTGGTTTTTTAAATGTCATGATCTTCCTTAGGGAACTTGCATCCATTTACAAACACATGTTCAAATTTAAAGATTTTGGATCGTTAAAGGCTCCCAGAGGAGTAGATAGCAATCAGCTAATTAGTAAATTCTTTTTAAAATTATGTTCTATACTGGATGTGTTCTATACTGCACAAACTAATATTATTAATTAATTGGTAAAAAATTAATAAAATTTAATTGGAGACAAACAAGTCATATATTATCAATTAATTGAGTAATACTTTTGCACCAATCTTATAATCAAATAAATGTACATGTTCAATATAATTTTTTTTATAATCTTATCTTTATTTTTATTATCTAAATATATAATAAAAAATTTATCTGTGCATCGCACGGGTAATTGGACAATTATTTGCTTTAATTCAAGTAAGGAAAACATCATAAAACATAATCGGTCCAACAAATTTCATCAATTGCGCTATATAATATTTGATGTTATAATTTATATAATTGTATATCGATCCAAATATTCTTAAAATAATATAGCAAATCCATTCCGTGCAACGCACGGGCGAAACTACTAGTATATAAAAACAATATCGTCCTCCCAAATTTTCCCGCCCAAACTTAGTGACATTTTAGTAAAATTATTTATTTTATTCATTTATTAATTAATTATCCATATATATATTTATTCATAAAATCAGTCAATTGCTAAGAACATACCAATCTCATTCATCTATAATATTATTATGGTAATATGTTAATATTGTTAATATTAATTGGTGATATATTGGTAATATATATATATATATATATATATATATATATATATATATATATATATATATATATATATATATATATATACACATAAACAGAAGTGCCTGGACAATTTTTCCTGCCCAAACAGGAGCATTTTGTAAAATTAAACTCAAAATTATTTTAGTAAAATCATTGATTTTATTAATCAACCATATACTATTATTCAATTAATTGAGTAATATTTTTGTACTAATCTTATAATCAAATAAATGTACACGTTCAATATTAGAATTTTTTATAATTTATCTTTATTTTTATTATCTCAATATATAATAAAAAAAATTATCCACGCCCAGAAATAGGACAATTATTTGTTCTAATTCAAAGGAAAACATTAGAAAACATAATCGATCCAATCAATTTCATCAATTGCGCTATATAATATTCGATGTTATAATATATATAATTGTATATTGATCCAAATATTCTTTAAATGTTATAACAAATTCATTCCATGCAACGCACGGCCGGCGAAAATACTAGTAATGATAATAATGTTGTTGTTTTTATCATAATATTATTATTATTATTATTGGGTTGAGCCTGTGTGGCTGCCTGTTAATGGGCTTATAAATCGCTAATATGTCTCTACCTTATTAGGTGATGAGGCGGCAATTTATATCGTGTCATTTTAGTTCTTTTATTTAACGGCTTTTACGTTTCTCGTTTGGCCTTAACTTATAAGATGGGTTCTGTGTATTTTGTGATCATCATCATCATATTATTATTATTGGGTTGAGCCTGTGTGGCTGCCTGTTAATGGGCTTATAAATCGCTAATCCGTCTCTACCTTATTAGGTGATGAGGCAGCAATTTATATCGTGTCGTTTTAGTTCTTTTATTTAATGGCTTTTCTGTTTCTCGCTTGGCCTTAACTTATAAGATGGGTTCTGTGTATTTTGTGATGATATTTTGTGCATTCTGTTGTGACATTATGTGTATTCTAGTATATAATTCTGCACATTATTGATTTTCAATACTATACCTCATGGAACATAAGAGATAGTACTTAGGCTTATATTTTGTGTATCCTTTTCATTGATTCTGTGTATTCTAGTATGTAATTCTGTACATTATTGATTTTCAATATCATACCTCATGAAACAGCAAAGATAATACTTAGGTTGTATTCTATTCATAAATTCTGTGTATTCTGGTATATATTTTTGTACATTATAGATTTCGATCGAGTATTATCATACCTCATGAAATAGTAATGCTAATACTTAGGCTATTGATTATGTGTATTCTATTGAATGATATGTGTACTCTTTTATATACTTCTGTACATTAATGATCTGATTTTTTATACTTAATGTTATTGCGGTATTGAAAACCAATAATGCATAGAATTATGACATTGAAATTACTAATGTACAGAACTGTAAAATAGAATACACATAAACACTCAATATAACACACAGAATTACACATAAGAATACACAGAATTACACATAACGGGAATTGGACGGACGGAACGGTGTCTGTCGCACATCAACACCCCACTAACTTAGTTAAACGACGCCATTTCGGACTAGGGTCCACAGTGCACTATGGACCCTAGTCCACGATATAACGATTGAATAAGTAGCATGCCTAATTACCAAGAAGAAATGTAATACTTACATTGAAAATTTTAATACTAAATCAAGAATAAAATGTATTACTTATATGGGAAAATATAATACTTTTTGAAGAAAAAGTTACTTTTAGGGCTCGTTTGGTTCGTGGTGGAAAATATTTTAGGGGAAGTGGAATTGAAATTTTATGAAAAAGTAATTACTAGGAAGATGAATTTCATTGTTTGGTTGTTGAAAAAAATTACTAGTATTATTGATTCTGTTGTTTGGTTGAATTTAGAATTGTAAAGAATAATGAGTATAAAGACCTATATGCCCTTACAAATTAATAAAAGTAATAATGATTAAGAAAGAACACAAAGAGTAAAGTAGTCAAACCATATCAATTTTTTCTTCTGATCTTCAATGAAAAACAAAATCATTGGTCCAACCAAGGATTTTGTTTTCCTCAAATGTGAGGAATTCACATTCTCCTTCACTCTAACGGAAACAATTTTCATGGAAAAACTTTTCCATCCAACCAAACATTCCCTTTTTTTATTTAAAAGTATTACATTAAGGGTGTGTTTAGCAGGAAAATGACTTCTGAAAAATGTTTTCTGGAAAATGAGTCATTTTTCTGGAAAATGAGTCATTTTTCGGAAAATGAGTTCATTTTCGGTGTTTGGATTTACTCTGGAAAACTGTCTGTGTGTGTTTGGTTCATTTTCTGGAAAATGAGTGGAAAATGAGTAGAAATGTATAATTATATATTTTTATTATTTTATTTAAAATATAAAAATATATAAACTACTAATATTTATTAGAAATTAGAAATAATTTTTTTTTTTACAAAAAAACGTCGCACGAAGCCATTTTCCGTTTCCGGAAAATGACTTCCGGATTTTTTTGTCGGAAGTCATTTTCTGGAAAAATGAGCTCATTTTCCGTGGTCAACGGAAAATGTTTTCCGTTGACCACATTTTCCGGATGTTGCTAAACACCAAAAGCCCGGAAAATGATTTTCGAAAATCATTTTCCGGGTTACCAAACACACCCTAAGTAACAAACACTTGCCAACATTACTTATAAGGGAAACTGTAATACTTTTGATGAAAAAAAATAATACGTTTACATCAAAATGCAAAAGTGTTACATTTGTCCTCAAATATATTAAGTTTTTCCATATAGGTAACAAACACTTATTAGTTTTCCGTAGAGCCATCAAAACGGGCTTAGCCCATCCCGCCTCGCGAAAAGGGCGACGCGGGCTTTGATATTTTGAGTCCGTATTTTGGTGGGCTTTTAGCCCGCCCCGCCTAACCTGCGGGCTTGGCGGGGTGGGCTTGACGGGCCAGCGGAGACCCGCCAAACCATTATATATATTAAGTTTTAAAAAATTAGTATATTGTATTGTATGAATGATTTCTTATTGATTTATGGATTAACACATGATGTATGATTATTAATTAGTTATTTTAATATACACTTATTACTTTTTTATATAAATTTTTATTTAAATTTAAAATATTTAAAATTTGGCGGGTCCCCGCCAAGGCCCGCGGGCTTAAGGCGGGGCAACTTCTCTTAGGCCCGTATTTTGGGGGGCATTTTAGCCCATGGCGGGCTTCGGCGGATTGCGCTCCGCTTGTAACACCCCGATTTCCCGTTCTGACAACTATTACAATGTGCGTAATATAACGCTGCGGAAGCTTACCCTACAGCAGAAAACCGGGTGCTACCGCCACACTTAGAGTGAAGCCTATCACCTCTTTGATAAAACTTCCACTCTGAGTGCACAGGCTAAAAGAAAAACACTCAACATCAACACCCCAACATCAAAATATAATATTCTAGGCATATATATATATATATATATATATTAATATCAAAAGATATCTACAAAAGTTTGCCCGACGGACTGACATTACAACTCCGGGTCCTCCACAACCTAATAGACTAGAGTCAGCCAAAACTAAGGCAACCAAAGGTATTTACTGAACTGACTGGGGTTGCTGGAATATAGTCAGGGGATGCTGGAGTATAGCCTGGAGAGCCTGGAGAATCGGGGTCTCTGTCCGACGTGTCACGCAAAGTCTGACCAGCAAAAGTAGGTCCCGGGCAAACATGATTAGGAGTGTTTGCCGGGCTACAGGATCCCTCACTAGATGACATCTGAAATGACGTACACGGTGAAGTGTAGTTAGCACAACGGCTAAGCAAGGCAATCCATTTGTCACTTCCATCAGGTAAAAGGTTTGACAAATAATTCATAAAGGGAAATACACATTACCAAATATGGTGTCCATGTCTTTCCTAACTGCAATCAACAGTTAATGCCATATAATCACAAGCATATAATGAGAATACAAATCACAACACATTTCCTTTATCAAATTTCCTAGTTCATCAAACTAGGCTGCCTTTGACTTCTTTTCATACAGAATAGGTTTTCAGAACTACCCATGTCTATCACATATGTCAATGCCACAATTATGACTTCTAGTTGTCTTTAAGTACGAAAACGCTACTTAGTTTCTGACTAGAAGCAAGAGACCTTATAGAGAATACAAGTATATATTTGGTATATGTACCTTAAGTGACTATGCATAAATATATGGAAAATGTTATGTGGTATGCTTATATACATAGGTGTAGTGTGAGGATGGAAAATATTTTGAGAAAATGTTTTGAGAGTGGTGACTTGGGAATCAAGTTGAGAATGGTAGTTGATTTCAAAATGAGGACTTGATTTTTCCAAAAATGGTTTTGACTCAAAGAGATGAGAAAGGAAGGAAAATGTTTTCAAACCTTAGTTTCAAGAAGTTAAAGAGGACCTTGACATTTATATTACCTCGGGCTATTGACCGATGGTCTCCTTCAATATATATATATGGCAATATTAGCCAAGTCTCTACGTCACTTCGTCAGGCGTAGGGCGTTTCTGCGTCACCCAGTCAGGCGCAGGTTTTATTCATATATAAAGCGAAATCTATTCGTCAAGTCTCTACGTCACTTCGTCAGGCGTAGGGAGTCTCTACGTCACTCGTCAGGCGTAGTAAGTCTCCGCGTCACTCAGTCAGGCGCAGGGAGTTTTTCTATAATATTCGCCAAGTCTCTACGTCACTTCGTCAGGCGTAGGGAGGCTCTGCGTCACTCAGTCAGGCGCAGAGGAGTTTTCTATATCACTCAGTCAGGCGTAGGCCGTGGGGGTGTGCACACTTAAGTATAGATACTCATGTCATTTTCGGGTTGGTTTCAGCTTTATGGACCTAGATGGGGCCAAACTAGGGATCATAATGATGAACCTTCGTCCAAGGGATCACGAACGAGACTTGGGGTAGGACCGTAATCCCCTTGTCCAGATCCGATTTCGGTCTAGTCAAAGACAC
>CP025650.1:9009491-9054140 GCA_003576665.1 Ipomoea trifida
TCCGCGTATGCTTTGCGAAGGTTATTTGTTATGCTTCTCACTTTATGTTCACTCAATAAGCCAGAAGTAGTTTGGAATGCCGTTTGGGAATTTCTTGCCGATGATGCACAGGTTCAACGTCGACGTGTCTTGCAAAATCCATGTATATCGAGCTCCAATCTATTTATTCGACTTTTTTATTTGCTTTTCATTATTTATAAATAAACTAATTTGTTTTTGTTTTTGTTTCTATTATTTTTTTGCCTTTTAAGAGTTGATGTTATCGGATTCAGATAAAAAACAATTTGCTCTGATGGAGTTGGAGAATTTGCTATCTTCGTGGGGAAAAAGCTTGAAAGACTTTTCGGAAATGCCAATTCCAGACGAAAGTAGCATGGGTTTGAGTGAAAACATGTTGATAGCTGAAGAGTTGGCGTATGACAAGGAATCTTTGAAGACAGAGCATGAGATATTGGTAACACAATTGACCGATGAACAAAAGAATGTTTACGACTTTGTGATGAATGATATTGATTCAAATGGAGGTGGATTATTCTGTGTATGGTTATGGAGGAACAGGCAAGACGTTCGTGTGGAGAACGTTTTCATCAAAGATAAGGAGCCGCGGTGATATTGTTCTAAATGTTGCTTCTAGTGGAATAACATCTTTGTTGTTGCCGGGAGGCAGAACGGCGCATTCCAGATTTGCTATACCACTTTCTTTGAACGAAGATTCCACGTGCAATATATCGCAAGGTAGTGACTTGCTGAGCTTATAATAATGATCAAATTGATAATATGGGATGAAGCACCGATGACGCACAAATACTGTTTTGAGGCTTTCGACAAAACCATGAGGGACATATTGAGGTTCGCCATACCGGGTAATGCTAAAAATACTTTTGGTGGAAAGACAGTAGTTTTGGGCGGAGATTTTAGCAAGATCCTACCTGTTATTCCAAAAGCAACAAGACCAGAAGTTGTCGGAGCAACTATTAATTCTTCATACCTGTGGACAAATTGCAAGGTATTAAGGCTGACCAAGAACTTGAGACTATGGACCTTAGCTTCTGAGGAAAATAGACATACAGTTGATTGGTTTTCAAAATGGATAGCAGACATCGGAGATGGGATTGCAGGGGTTGTAAACAATGGTTCATCTGATATCGATATTCCGGCAAGGTTTTTGTTGAAGTGTGGACACGATCCCATAGCAACTATAGTTGAGAGCACATTCCCAAGCTCGAGATATGACATGCTTGATGAGTCGCAGCTAGAAGGCCGAGCGATCCTCTTGCCGACTTTAGATGTCGTTGATCAAATTAATCAGTACATGTGCGACATGAATACTGCAGAAGGACGAACATATTTAAGTTGTGACTCTTTGTGTAAGGTAGAATCAGGCGGTGAAAATCTATCAGAAGTGCACATTCCTGAATTCTTAAATAGTTTGAGATTGTCGGGTCTTCCTAATCATACATTGAGATTAAAGGTTGGTGGACCTGTTATGTTATTGCGGAACATAGACCACTCTCTTGGTCTTTGTAATGGAACGTGGCTCATTATCACAAGATTGGCAGATTACATTGTCGAAGCAAGAATAGTTAATGGGACACATGAAGGGACCAAAGTTCTTATCCCCTGAATGTCTCTTAGTCCTTCTGATACGGGGACACATGAAGGGACCAAAGTTCTTATCCCCTGAATGTCTCTTAGTCCTTCTGATACGGGGACACATGAAGGGACCAAAGTTCTTATCCCCTGAATGTCTCTTAGTCCTTCTGATACGAGATTTCCCTTCAAGTTCCAGCGTAAACAATTCTCGTTGATGCTTGCATATGCCATGACTATAAACAAAAGCCAATGTCAAACACACTAACTCGCGTTGGGTTATTACTTAAAAAATTGGTCTTTAGTCACGATCAATTGTATGTAGCTTTCTCCCGAGTCAGTCATCCTAATGGCCTGAAGGTGTTAGCGGTAGACGAGGATGGACAAGATTGTGTTGCGATTTCCAATGTCATCTACAAAGAGGTTTTCAATAATGTGTAAATATAATCAATAATATTATCTTTTTTTTTTTCAAAACGATAAAGCTGCTATATATCTAGACAAAAAATATATCATCTATACAAATGAATTAGGATAGCTATTCATTACTATAACTAAGTTGCCAGAGAACGAGCACATTGGGCCAATTTCTAAAAATTCCTAACAATGATATATAAGAAATTCCTAACAATAATATATAAAATCTCTAAAGTTACAACACCGCATGCCTACATCTACACATTAGCTATTAATTTTTGCAATTATTTACTTGAATTCAAGCAATGGTAACATCAACAAACATAAATGACCCAACTCTTATCTTCACTTGCACTATATAATATTTGATGTATGTTATAATTTAAATAATTATATATCCATTCAAATATTCTTAATATACAATAACAAACCCTACTAGCTTATTTTTGAAAAGCTACCTCAAATAGCTTTTCAAAATAAGCTCTTATTTTAAGCTACTAGCTTATTTTGAGAACATTACCAAACAGAGCTTATAACTTTAGCTTAAAATAAGCAATAAACTCCTAAAAAGTTCTGCCAAACAGAACCTAACACCAACAATGTGAAATAAAGATTTGTAATGATACTAACAAGACCATGCAGAATTGCAGAAACATATAATCTAAATGTAAATGTTATTTTGAACTAAGACAATATTAATGTTATTTTGAACTAGAATTCACAATGTAAGGTTGACCTGATCCATGGTTTATGGTCTAATTTGCCACTGTGTACTCATCCTGGAAGAAAGGGCACACAATATAATCAAGTTAAAGCAATAATCAATCAGCCTGCCCCCATTAAACTACTAATGCACCAACATGAAAGCACATGAAACTGTAAAAGAATTGGTAAATCTAATGTTGTCTGATCCAATCTTTAAGATGACCTCTCCAGGAATAGGGAAACGATTTCAAAAGCATGTATAGGCAAAAAGATGAACAGAATTCTAGCTGGAATAAAACCAGATATGATTAAAATTGCTACACCTGCTTCCCTGCAGTATATATCATAGTATATCTGTGATCAAAAACAGCAACACTGCCAGTATCAGTGGCTTCCCTTCACAAAAAATAAATAAGTATACGATATGAGAGTAGATTCACCTAAACCACTAAACAATTAACATTCACAATCTTACTTTCTTGTACCAATAAGGTAAAGAAAGTATTCTACATGCCTCTCTTGCTCTGGACAAAAAAGGAGGGGAAAAACAATAAGTTTAAGCCGGCTACCGTTTGTGTTTGTTTCCCTCCTGAAATTCAGCTTAGGAAGAGCAACAGCCCCCTTTTGCATTCGCTGAGGCATCACCAACATTGATGGTGGTACCCTTACCAGGAAGGGCGGTGTTTGCTGCTGCTTCCTGGGCAGCCAGTGCCTTCTTGCTTACAATATGGTAGATCTCTGACAAAATAGTCTGAAAAGCCTTTTCTACATTAAGCGCTTCCAATGCTGATGTCTCCAGAAATGACAATCCTTCCTTCTCAGCCAAAGCTTGACCATCCTGCTCGGAGACTGCTCTGAGGTGGTTGAGATCAGACTTGTTCCCAGCCATCATAATGACAATGTTTGAGTCTGCATGGTCTCTCAGTTCTCGGAGCCACCTTTGGACATTGTCAAAGGTTTGCTTCTTTGTTATGTCATATACAAGCAGTGCTCCGACAGCTCCTCTGTAGTAAGCACTAGTAATAGCTCGGTACCTTTCCTGGCCGGCAGTGTCCCAAATCTGGGCCTTGACAGTCTTTCCTTCCACCTGTAACATTAAAACAGGTAAGTTACAGTATTAGTGTTTCTGAAAGAATCAATACTTTTGTGTCCTCTAACAAAGAAGCATCATAAGAGAAAAAAGGAAGAAGATCCTATTGCTGTCAGAAATAAATAACTTCCATTATTCCTGCATTGTGAGTGAGTGACAAGAAAATTTTGTCCAAAACACAAACTTTAAACAATTGATAAGAGGCAAATTCTCTAAAACTGAAAGTTAGTAAGTGAGCCACAATAATTTGTTTCCCCTTTAGAACCTATTTCTTTCTTACCAAAGCATGCAATAAAATGCTAGTTTAAGGCTAATCATGGTTTTCAAAGGTCAATGTGGTCCTAAGACTAAAGCATCCCAAGCTCTTCCACGCAGTAACTACTAACCAAATTAGTGAAAGTACAGACTAATCAATTGTAAAGAAAAGACACTGTCAACAGGAAAATACACAGCCTAACATGAAAATGATCTTAAGATCGGAGATAGATGGATATGCAATGCATCCAATGAAGTACTATTAAACTAGAAATTCCACAAAACTTCAAGAAAAAAAAAAATCGTGGAGTTGAGGACAGATGCACCACCTAACAACAACCAAACTATTACTCCTCCACACCAAAAAAAAACAAACTACAAGACATCAAAGGACACCGAAATCATCTTCACAATAACAAGCAACTTATATGCTAGCACTAATCTGATTATCTTCGTCTTTTCCTTCCATAGGTTTTCAACTAAACAATAATCTCAATCCTCTTCAGAATTAATCATGATATAAACAGCTTCGATCAGCATTCATAGACAAATAAACAAATTCTTAGCTCATTCATTTCAATAATTCTGCTTTGACTATTTCTCTTCAAAAAATTGAAAAGAATCTCATCAAGCGCTCAGACAAGGAAACCAAATGAGCTAAAAAAAAACGAGATCGAAAAACGCACCTGAAGAGTTCGGGTGGCGAACTCGACTCCGATAGTGGATTTGGACTCCAAGCAGAACTCATTTCGGGTAAACCTGGAGAGAATGTTGGATTTCCCGACTCCAGAGTCTCCGATCAATACGATCTTAAACAGATAATCATATTCGTGGTCCACTCTCTTCGCCATCCCCAACTACACTCGTATAAATCTATTTCTTCGCGCTCTCTTCTCCTCCACCACCACCACCTTTCACACACAAAACAATATGAACACAACGGGAACCGATCTACTCAAATTTTCCAAATCAAAACCCTAGCACAGAATCATCAAAACCGCATTCACACACAACCAACAATCTCTCAAAAATATCGAGATATACAACCAAATTCATACGCCGTGCATTATAATAATTCATAAAAAATAAATAAATAAAATAAAAAAAGCATGAAAAGCTTACCGGAAAGTAGAGATCGGAAATGGAGAAACGGTGTACGAAAAATGCGAGGATGGAGGAGGAGAAGAAGAAAGCGGAGGAAGCGAAAGCGTTTCTGAAACGGCCAATCGCGGACGGTCGATACAGATAAGCTACCGCGTAATCTGTACTCTGCTATAATTACTGCTCAGATTATTGCAATATATATTCTCTGTTTCTATAATCTAATTTTATTTTTTTTTTTTTAAAATAATAATAAATAAAAATTTTATTTTTATTTTTTATTTTTTATTTTTTATTTATTTTATTTTTATTTTTTATTTTTTATTATTTTTTTATTTTTGCCCAAGACCTTGTGGTCAAGTGGGGGGCGATATTGTAATACAGTCAATAGTATTCAAACAAAAAATCTAATTTTATTTTTATTTATTTTTTTGGGGGTTGGATTTATTATGGAAACAGCGGCAAAAGATTGGTATAGAGAATTCGGATTTAAATATTGAAGGAGTTCTGAAATTTCGGTGCTTTGGTGTTGCAGATAGCGACGTCGTTTAGCAAATGTTGACAAACGGTTGTGCGCAAGCTCTAATTTTATTTATTTTTTTATTTTTTATTTTTATTTTTTTTTTATTTTTTATTTTTTATTTTTTATTTTTTATTTTATTTTGGCCAAAGACCTTGTGGTCAAGCGGCGTAGCTGTGGCCCTCTCAAGTGAGAGGTCACGCGACTTTGTAATATTGTCAATAGTATTCAAAAAAAATCTAATTTTATTTTTATTTATTTTTTGGGGGGTTGGATTTATTATGGAAACAGTGGCAAAAGATTGGTAACGTAGAAAATCTGGATTTAAATATTGAAGGAGTTGCCAAAGGCTTCGTGATCAAGCGACATAAAGTGATTTTCTTAAGTGAGAGGTCATGGGTTCGAGCCTTAGTGGAGGTAATGTGGCTTCAGACATGTAACAGGGTCAAATGTTGGTGTTTTTGACTGACACCACAGTGGACAGTGGTAGAAAGGAAGAGGACACCTATTGCCAAACACGCAAACATTGAATCACAATGATTCCATAACCGTACTAATAAATATATATTTTTATTGAGTAGAACTGACTCTATTACAATATACTATCTGTTGACCTCCATTTAGAAAAATTACGATTATGCCACTTAACTACGAGATTTTAACCTTTTTATTGACTATTATATTTTCAAATTTCATCGACTAGTCATGAACCCCATGAATTAGCAATTATCGTACCATAGACCATGGTTCATCTTATAAATCGAACCACTAACATGAGGTTTATTTTTGTATATATTAAATGTTCATTTTTAATACATTGAGTGTACATTTACTAAATATTTATTTCTGTGTATGTTGAAAGTTCATTATTTGATATACTACTAATAATGAGCATTCACTGCGTTAAAAAATAAAAAATCAAACATTCATTGTATTTAAAATAAATATTTATCCATAAACCACGTTGCAATGTGGACTATGGTCCCATAGTATAATTTGCATTCAACAATCGCTATACCATAGACCATGATTCACACTGCACTATGGACTCTAGTTCATATATTTGTGTTTTGTGTTATGATTTTTTGTAGCTTGCGTTATGAAATTCGGTAACTTATGAGTATGAATTATGTACCTGGAACAAATTAGTAATTATATTTTATGCTATGAATTTTTGTGTCTTGTGTTGTGAAATTTTGTGCCTATGAACCCAAATTATGTACCTAAATCAAATTTGAAAAATAAGTAAATATATAGCATGTGTATCTGTCTTGTGTTATGATTCTTTGTGTTTTGTGTTATGAAATTTTGTACTATGTGTCTTGTGTTGTGATTTTTTTGTATTTTGTGTTATGAAATTCTGTACCTTACTAATATGAATTACGTACCTCATTGTTTCAATTCATGGTTATAATATTATGTGGACCATAGTTCATGATATAAATTGCCATATACAAATATGTTTTTGACCGTGATGGGTAAACTTTTCTTATGGACATTTAGGGGTGGTTTACTTCAAACATTGAAATCATATTAAAATACGTAATTAAGTAAGACAATGAGAAATAGAGTAGCCGGGAACATGTATGATGTAACTATTGACAACGACTTTGTGGGATTAGCATATATGGTTTAATTTGTCTATATGGACAGCTCAACTGGTCGCATGCATGGGTAAAATTTGTTATAAGAAATTAAGAATTGAGTCTCACCAACAGCAGTGTGGGATCAATCTCTCAAAATGAGAGCGTGTAGTGAACAAAAGCTAGTCTTTGTTGGTCAGTTGAATTATCATGATTAATCCCTTCACAAATTGTCGAGCTGGGATGTAAAGACATATAGGTTAGACAATTCTACCTTATGTCACAAGCATGGTTTAATTTAAAGTTTCAGGAAACTTAAGGAGGTTAATTTCTACTGAAAGCGAAATGTTTTATTTTATGTTTTTCACACATTTATTTACAGATATTGTTGATTTGCCGTAGGCTTATTATAGTTTATTGTTGATTGATTTAAAATGAAAGTAATTATATATTCATCCTATTAACGAAAAAATGTCATTTGAATCAATTTTTTATTTAATGACATGACATATAATAATCACAATTCTTTATATTGATTAAGGTATGGAAATTTAAAAAAAAAAAATTGTGGTAACATTTTTGTGATAATGATGGTGCATTTAGAAATGTTTTAATAATGCATTTGCAGATAACTAATGACACACACTTTTGTGCACTATTATAGATTTTGATTGCATTGTTAGTTATTTGTGGATGCACTAATAAATATCCCCAAATACACTATTGTAATTACAGTAATGCTACAACATTTTTTTTTTTTTAAATTTTCAGCACTTGATCAACCTAAATGGATTGATGAGACTAATCCTTACTTTTTACATAAAGCGTGTGTTCTTAATTGATCACTCCCATATATATATATATATATACTGGTTCAAATGCGGACAGTGTTTCCCATGCGGTCGGTGCGGATTCACCATTAGGTATGCAAAAATGCACGACACAATATTCAAAAATGCACCACACAATGTTCAAAAATGCACCACACACAAAAAAATACACCACACCTAATGGTGCATTTTTGGACACTTTGTGATGCATTTATGTGTACCTAATGGGGAGTGACCGCACGGGAAGCACTGTCCGCATGGAACCTGACCATATACACACACACACACAAAAGGATGCACCTTAAGTGTAGAGTTGACGCATCTAACCTTATGCATTAAAATGACGCATCATAAGTACACAAATCACGCACCTTAAGCACACAATGAAAGCACCTTAAGAACACAAACCACACGCCTAAAGTTTTAGACCGGCCACACCTTAAGTTTCAACAACTAATGCACCTTAATCACACAAACCACGCACCTTAAAAGTAAAACAACGCACCTAATGCTTTAAATCGACGCACCTTAAGTTTCAACAAAAACACACCTTAAGTTTTCAATTGAATAACTAACACGCCTTAAGCACAGAAACCACACATCTTAAGTTTAACATAAATGTAAAAAGACCAAAATGCCACCGCATTATTTTTTAATCTGTGTTCAATCTGGACAGTTGATTTTAGCGAGATCAATGACTACCATTCTATCGCATCTTTCACCTTGACACATTCGATCACCGCATTTGATCTCTCTCTCTCTCTCTCTATACCGCATTATGTTTTAATATGTGTTCAATATGAACGGTTGATTTTAGCGAGATCAATGACTATCATTCTACGGCATCTTTCACCTGGACACATTCACCGCATTTGATCTATATATATATATATATATATATATATATATATATATATATATTCAAAATATCATCTAGTGCAATGTTCGTGCCTACTTTAAGCCTTTAGCACATGCATGCCATTACTAAAATTGAATTTCTTTGTTTTAAAGAGTAATTAGTAAAGAACTTATACACATATGGTACTGATTTGAAAAATAAAAAATAAAGAATAGAAAAACTGAAATACATGGCGGGGCATATGGTCAAAAATAGTGTCCAGTTACATGCTTGTGCAGTGCCTCCCTTAGCACATGCCTAATATTTCCAACTTAAGTTGACTTTCTCTGTTTTAAGAGAACCTGAAAAAGAAACAATTCCAATTGTCCATGCATCTATTGATCTATATACTTGACCATTTTTAGACAAAGGGGACCAGTCCCCCTAAGACCATTGATGAATATTAGAAAAAATTAGCTTAATGTAGTTATTTTGTGATATAATTTTCAATAGCGTTCACTTTCGATTTGTGTTGAGTTAAAGTGAATTCGGATTTTTTTAAGTAAGATGTTTAATTTGATATATTAGGCACTCAAAATAAATAAAAATTGGAGTTGGAAGACTTTGGAAGTAACTTTTGTCCAACATTATTAGCACTAGTATATATACAATTTCACTCTTTGAGGAGTTTGAATTGTATAGTAAATTAGTTCTCTCTGACATCTACGAGTGCAAATCAAATCCCAAAATAATTCATTGTCCACCACCCTATATTAACCTATCTTTGAAGAATTTTATTTTCGAAATAATAATTTGTGAAAAGTTCTCAACATGAGATTCTTTGGCTAAAAAATGGGCAACATAGTTTTATTATATTCTCTGAAGCAATGTTTCACCTAGGCAATGCACGATCATCTAAGCATTTGGTTGCATCCAAAAGAGTAAGTACAAGTAAAACTTTTTATGAAAAATAAAAATGTTAACGGCCTTTATAATTAATGGTATAAGTTAAACAGCTCAATATGTCTAATGACAACAATAATTGGTTATCTTTGTTGATTGGTTAGTGTCATATCTAGGTACTGTTTGTGAATGGACAACATAGTTGGATTTATATTATGTCAATTCGATGTACGTAGTCTTACACGCAAACTTGATAAGTTGATAGTGGTTAGTTTCATTCTAGGGATAGCTTTATTAGAATTAATAATGATGGTGGGCTTGAATTTTCTAATAAAGGGGTGCTATGACTGCTATGAAGTTCAAGTTTCGGATTTTCAAAAAAAAAAAAGTTCGAGTTTCGGATATCTAATAAGGAACAACTCTATATTCATTAGAATTGATGATGATAATCCAACGGTGTAGCTCAAGTGGCAAATGAACTCTCTTTGTGGGGAGAAATTTCGGGAGAACTCGGGTTCAATTCCCACTAATGACGATTCCCCTTGGGCCAGCTCTTGTGCCTATCGGAGCGAACGTGAAAAAAAAAGAATTGATGATGATGATACGCTTGAATTTTGTAAAGACAAATTAGCTAGTTAAAATGGTATTAATTGATTGTTTTGAGTGGTGTCCAATTTCATTTTGAGTCGTTAAAGTAAATTCGTGTTTTCTTAAATGAGATGTTTAATTTGATATATTATATACTCAAAACATATAATTGGTGAATAATAAATTGATTCTAAAAAAAATGTACCATTGAGTTAGAAAAATAGAGTTTCAAAAGATTTTAGGAAAAAGTGTCAAATAGACCACTGAACTTATCGCTTTTGTGCAATTGGGCCACTGAACTTAAAAAGTGTGCAATTCAACCATCAAACAAGCAAAATTTGTGCAATTGGACCATTTTTTACAAAAGTTTTTGGTAAAATCCAATTATATTACTAACATATATGTATTAAAAGTGACATTTTCTTCTACCATACTAGTACAGAGTCAATATTGAAATGTTTTTAACTCAAATTGAATTAAAATTTTTTGTAAAAATGGTCCAATTACACAAATTTTGCTTGTTTGATGGTTGAATTGCACACTTTTTAAGTTCAATGGCCCAATTGCACAAAAGCGACAAGTTAAGTGGTCTATTTGACACTTTTTCCAAGATTTTAAGTAACATTTGTCTCATATTCAATTCAAAAAGCATGTGAGTTGTATCTAATAATAACATAATAAATGTGAATGAAGGTTATACCCCTCATTTATGTTCGTTTTTTCTGTTAAATTTTTTTGTACATTATGCTATAAAAGTTGTACTACATAATATTTTGGACAAATATACCCCTACCGTTATAACTTCCGTTATCTTTTCCACTATTGTTACTATGCGCATGCATCCACCATATATTTTCTTATATTCTTCAATAATAATAATAATAATATATACTCATTAAATATTAGATTGATATGTTCAGTTATTTTTTAAAATATAAATATCCAATTTATAAAAAATATTTTACATTATTATTATTATTATTATTATTATTATTATTATTATTATTATTATGTACTATATTAAAATTTAAATAAATTTAAAATTTTAATATAAAATACTAATATTGGGCACCTATTTTTTGCGCATCGCGCATAAAAAAAAACTAGTTAGTATAATACAATTGAACTTTTAAAAAGTTTGAATTATGTAACATAGAGATTCTCTCTCGTGTGCAAGGGAGGGAGGGGACGAGGGGTGCAAATTAAATTCCAAAAAAGCTAGAGCCCAACTACGTCGAATCTTTGCCCGAAAATTGTCAACACAGACAAGTCAAGGTTTTACCAAATTGGTTTGCCTATGGACTAAACTTTGAGATTTCTATAAAAGGTCCTTGTTTCGAATCTAGGCAACAACAAATTATTGCCAAGGACCTTGTAGGGGTGGTGGGTTCGAGCCTCAGTGGAGGCAATATTGACTCTTGTGCTTCAATAGGTTGAGAAAGTAGTTATGAACAGATACTGCATTGTAATAGAGTTAGTAGTATTCAAAAAAAAAAATCTATGAGCTAAGTTATGATCTTTGAAATAGTAGTCTCTATCGGTGTGTAACCCTTTTCGTTTTACGATTTGTTAAAATTAACTAGGGGTGATTAAATTCTCATTAGTCTTAGGAGTTATAATTTTTAACTCCAATTTTTAAATTGAAAATATAATATGTAACGGTTGTAACCTCAAGGGTTATTTCAAATTTAAGTGGGGTTTATAATTTTGAATTTTAAATTGAAATTTTGAATGTCATTAGTGCTAATATTTTTGCACAATTGGAAAACTCTCTCTAAATTTTGCCTTCACTCATTCTAAAATAAAGAGTATTCTACATTTGTTCTAGTTTGCTAAATAGTATATTTGAGTGCTCGAATATACTATTGTAATCTATTATATCTAGAAAAAAATGACGTTTTAATGCTCCTAGCACAATCGGGAGAAAGCGAAGCAGTTTTTAAAAAGTTTGAGTGTCAGATGTCTTGGATTAATCAATTACCAAATTAAACCTATTTATATTTTGAGGAATTTTTAATTTTGAATGTTTTATTGTGAAAAATCCTACAATGAAGCTATCAAGTCCAAGTTTTGGGTATCCAACAACGAACAAACTCTATATTCATTGAAAATATCATCAATTTCCAACCATTTGAAAAGTGGATAAAATTTGACTTTGCAAGGGTTGTGCGATGGTTCGGGGTTGAAGCCTGCAAACATGAGATTAAAAAGCAATGACAAGTCGAGCTAAGACATGTATTTAGGAATTGAAGCAAAATTGAATGGCAAATTTGCTCGCTACCTGGTCGTCTTTGCAAGCTTGACGAGGTGTACAATGGGAGAAGATGAATGAACTACCCCATGAGCTTTTAATGGAATTGAATGAGGACAGGTGATGTGTTTTATGGACTAGAGAGATTTCTAGTTAGTTTTTGTTTTTTTCTGAACTGATCCCTCCTATTGATTAAAAAAAAAGTGGGTAAAAAATTAAAATTCTTCAATTTTTCCAACCACTAAATGAGATAGTCCAATGTTTGTTACAGTACCCTGAATTTTTCATCATTTATGATAGGTTAGGAATCTTAAAATTTTCACTCTTGATTCTGAGACAAGATTGGTGCTACTGAATTTTTTATCACTTGTGAAGTTGTGATAGGTCAGGAATCTTAAGGTTTCTACTTATGATTCTAATTAAGACAAAATTAGTGTGCAACAATGTCCAAGTCGTGAGTAAACACACTTTCCATAAAATTAATTCACTACTTCACGGTGGTGTTAGGAACGTTATGTCAATCTCGCAGGATAAAATGAATTACGTTACTATAGTTCGAGCACTCAAACTATTTTAATTACCTCCGGTGAACTTTGAACATTGGCTTTAACACAAAGCTTTTGGAATGAGTGCATAGAAATTTTTGAGAGATAATTTTCAGAATAAGAGTGAAAACAAATTTTTAGATTTTTTCCTTATGTAAAAATCTCCCCAAACACTAGGTATTTATATAGGAGATCATAAATCATTAGCATCAATGTGACACATAAGTCCAATTTAATAATTAAGCATCAATGTGACACATAAGTCCAATTTAATAATTATATTGTCACAATTTTTTTTTTTGAAAGAAATTATATTGTAACAATTGAAACACTCAAATTAAAAGTAGCAGTTACGAAATTAATTACAATTAATTGGTAATTGATCATAATAGCCCATTTCAGAAAATGTGTGGCCTAGAAGTCCAAACCAAAAAGTGCTTCCGAAAGGTGAATATCTTTCGGTAAACACCCACATGAATGAAAATTGATTTTTTTAAGAATGAAAAATGACATAATTGTGTTCAACGGTCGATCCCTTCATAGGATAGGTAGGTGCTACCCTTGGAATCTTGCATTGTAAAGATATAATTGTTCTATTGGCTATCTGGTAGTACACAACGTCTTTGAACTGTACGCAATATCTTACACAAGAACATTCTAACCTTTTGTTTTGCTCTAATGGTATGCCCGTTTTGGTTATGGAACATCGTTCCTGGTTCTGCAAGAGTTTCCACATAATTGAGTCTAATCAATTCTCCTTTGCAGCGACCCCACTTCTCTCACACATAAGTAATTCTTTTCCGAGTATCTCTCATACTCACTAATGTCAACCAACACTTTGAATCCTTAAAGCATTAAGCATGCTAACCTCGTACGGGAGTCACTATTCAACGAGGAGTGGTTGGGAGTCCAAGATCTCCACAGTGGCATGCTTCATTTCATAATTTAGTTGTCTCATTGAACATAGATGCTAGTTAGGTTGGATATCCACTATAGAACTTTTAGTCACATTCCTCATTTCAACTTCTCTACCAACTCTTTGCTTACCCTTAGGTTAGCGACTGCTACATTATCCTTTGACCTCATGTAGTCATTAGAGATAACATCAATTGTGAGAAGTCGTTTAATGGTATTTTGTCTATGGCATATATGTCAAGATTTACCATTGTAACATATTACTATATACTCTACCTATTATGACTTGACTATCGTAATGCTCACACATTAGAGGTACATGTTTTTCCAACTAGGAATATCCTCGAGAAAATGGCATAGCCATTCAGCTTCTTCGCAACACTTATATAAGGCTATCAGCTCATATTCCATTGTGGATCTAGCTATCACAATTTGATTTGAGGATTTCTATGAAAATGACTTCACTAGCTAACGTGAACATGTAGCCACTCGTTGACTTAGAGTCCTCAATATCCAATATCTAGTTAGTGTTGCTATGCCCTTCTATAGTAGGATATCTTGTATAGCGTAGTCCAAGATCATGAGTATGCCTTAAGTATCTCATGACTCTCACAATTGTCTTCCAGTGATTATCACTGGGGTTACTAGTATATGTATTGAGTTTGCTAACCGCAAAGACAATATCTGACATAGTAAAACTCGTTAGATACATAAAACTTTCAATAATCCTAGTGTATTTTACTTGAGAAATACACTCTTCATGATTTTTGGATAGATGTGTGTGTGTGCGCGCGCGCGTGCATATATATATATATATATATATATATATATATATATATATATATATATATATATATATATATATATATATATATATATATATAAATCATCAAATGAGAATCCTTCTTCCCGTGAGAACCTATGAACCAACATAAATACACACAATCGTCTACATAAGTGCACACAAACTATTCCATGGATAGATTGTATGCATTTATGTACAAGTTCACAGGTTCTCACAAGATTAGGTGTTCTTATTGGAACATTACCATTTATGTAAAGGGATTTAATTGCTTTGCGAAAATAATTCCAAAATACAAAAGAACGAAAAAGCAGAAAAATCAAACTCATGTATAAATACACTTTTCTTAAAATTGATTGGCTACTATACTTCCCAGGGTGCTAGGCACGTTTATAGCGTCGATTGACCATGATAAAATGGATTATAATATTATAGTTCGAGCACTCAAACCGTAATACATTTGGCCAACTTTGAACAGTGGCTTGAACACAAAGCTTTCAGAATGTATGGGCAAATATTTTTGAGAGAGAATTGACAACATAGGAGTGAAAACAAAGTGTTAGTATATATATATATATATATTATTTTAATAAAAATCTCCCAAACACTGGTATTTAGATAGGAGATCATAAATCATTACATTAATAACCCATTTTAGAAAACATGTGGCCAAGAAGTCCGAACCTAAAAGTGAATACCTTTCGGTGCTCAGAAGGCCAACCACATAGGTAGCAAGTGCACACAAATCGGCTCATTATGGGATTTGATTTGCAACCCTCATCCTTTGCGCGGAGATAGAGTCTTTATGCTATACAATTAAAACTCCTTAAAAAAAATTGTATTGTACTAGTACAAATTCACATCCCTTTCCGGTGTGGGATAAGACTACTTCTTCCCCGCCTTCCCAACTCCATTTTTCAACTTAAATGGGTCTACTTAGGAACTCAATTTCTCATTCACCCATTATCTGTTTTGAGAATACAATATACGTAGTATCAATTTCTTCATCTCATTACAAAGAATCCAAATCTACTTTGACTCGACCCAAATTTGAAGTGAACCCCATATATATATTTGTATTACAAAATAACTACTCAAAATTGTCATTATTTTAGCTAAGATTTATAGCATATACTATTGTGATACATTGTATCTTGGAAAGCTAACATTTCAACGTTCTTAGCACCATCAGGAAGAAGTGAATCAATTTTAAAAAAAAGTGTGAGTATCACATACATTGGATTAACTTATTACTGAACCTATTTATATTTTGAGGAGTTTTTATTGTGAAAATTTCCTACCAGGGAAGCTATCAAGTTTAAATTTGGATATCCAACATGGAACAAATTCTATTTCACGAATATGCTTACTAGTACAATTGATGAATGAACCACCCATAAGCTTTTAATGGAATTGGATGGGAACAAGAGAGGTGTTTCAAGGATTAGACTGGAAGTTCCTGTGATGGCTAGTTAGTTTTTCTTGACCTAATCCCCTCCTATTGATTTAAAAAAAAAAAAAAAGACTAAATTTAAAATTATTCAACTTTTCTGATCACCAATTAAGACAGTCCAATGTTTTTATGGTAAACCCTTAACTTTTCATCAGTTGTGATGGCCTGATGGGTAAGGAATAACAAAATTTTCAGTTGTAATTCTAAGACAAGATTGGTGTGGAACCATGTCCATTGAGATTGGGAATTCTATATACGGTGGGCAAGAGAAAGACATGTACATCAAATCAAGTGTACAAATAAACATTTGGATGGTACCATAAATGCTAATGTTGCTGTTGTCACACTATTACAAAAGTTGTGCAACCGACAAGCTTGTGACTCATCATAAGCTAGCAACAGCCTTTTATTCTTGCACTTGCCCTTAATAGCCTTTTATTCTACTTCAAGGGATTAGAGGCCATGCAACTCTAGGTTCGTTGCCTCTTGGAGGAATAAAAATTAAAATATCATATCAAACAAGAATCCAAAGATAGTACACAGTAATATGTATGACACACAGCATCATATCATGCATCTAGACAGACAACCCATTTGGCATCTGAGTACAATATAGTACCTATTCTCTACATCTAATCTATGGCTTATTTAACGAGTTATGTCTTAGGCCTTCTCCAATAGTTAGAAATTTGGTGTAGATTTTGAGGAAATTTTGTAAGTGTGATTAGAAAAAAGAAAATGAGGTGGAAGAAAAAAAGAAAAAGGAAAAAACAAAACAAAATGACAAAAACTAAAAAAATAATAATAATAAAATTTACGCGTCCGCCTGGGCGCAACACTTCTTCATCCAATGGGGCCCACATTACTGTTCCAAAATCTCTTCCTCCTGCAAGGTATGCTGACACTCTCTCTCTCCCTTCTTTCCCTTCCACCTCAACCTACTTTTCTTAAAAAATGTGAAAGATCCCCTTATTGGGGAGGGCCTTACGGAGTA
The DNA here is from genome assembly GCA_003576665.1 of Ipomoea trifida. Taxonomy (NCBI): domain Eukaryota; kingdom Viridiplantae; phylum Streptophyta; class Magnoliopsida; order Solanales; family Convolvulaceae; genus Ipomoea; species Ipomoea trifida. The sequence continues at coordinate 9,026,872 of CP025650.1, forward strand.
TTACTCTACACCATTGATTCAAGTCATGTCATGATCTCAAGTGATTTCTAACTATAATGACTCTTTGATTTAATACCATATTTAGTCCTCCAAGTATACTGCCTTTTTTAAATCTTTGATCCTCAACTTTAAAATCATTTAACTTTAGTCCTTCAAGTACGGAGTATTAATTTTGTGCCACATTTGATCCCTAACATAGATTCTCTGATCTGTCAAATGGTCATTTGAAGGTGAAAAATATAATTTTATTATCCAATATATCCCCCTTAAATCATCCCAAAATTCGAAGAAATATTCTTAAATCATCTCAATTAAAATTAGTGCAACAAAAATAGGGGCAACCCCCAACCGAGTTGGTTGGATAGTTGGTTTGGTAACTATAATGTTCCACGATTGACTTTAATTTTCATAAGAATTGTTTATTGTCTTTCTTGGTTTAAGTCGGTTAACTATGAGTAACATAGGTTGGTTTACTTCCTGGTGATCCTGTACCAGCTAAGGTCACAAGACGAATTTCACATAGAACGCTCATTAGAATACCAATTGCGGGCTTTCATGAAACAAGAATTAATATATGTTACTCATAACTCTATAAAGAATTTAAGGTTTATTAATTTGGAATGATGTTAGACTTTTTCTTTTCTTTGAATTTGGGAGATTTAAGGAGAATTGTATAACGAAATTACATTTTTAACTTTATCCCAAATGACAATTTGATAGAAAATTTACTGAAAATTAAAACCAAATGTGGCGCGAAATTAATATTTTGAGAACCAAAATTGGTCAATTTTAAAGTTGATAACCAAAAGTGACAAAATCACAATATTCAAAGGACTAAAAATGATATTAATTCATGATTCTTACCTATAATGATTGTTACAAAGAATTATTCTTTATTTGAATTTGAATTTCTTTTTTTCCTTGAAACTTGGTGGTTTAGAAATTGGTTTACTAACATTGAATGAAATTAGTTGAATCCCAAAAAATTCAAACGTTGGTGTTGTAAAGGTGTAACAAGTCAACTACTTTCCCAACTTCCTACATTGAATAAATTAAAGGAGAGAATAAAAGCATAGCAGCAGTTGAAGATAAGCCAAAATTCTAGATTTTAGGAATTACAAGGTGTAGAGTTGTAGAGATGGAAGGAATCTGCATCTATCTGCCGGTCAACCATGTAGGAATAAAACCATTACCATTTGTAGCAACGTTGTTGTTATGAGATCTGCTGCAAAACCTCCTTCTCATAATTAACAACTTCATAAAAAATCAAAACATTTTTGGCAACTCATAAGGAAAGTGACTTTTGTGCCAACTGCGTGAGAATTCACGGTGGTTAAATATTGGGTTAATCAATTCAGAATAAGTCGTAAATAATATTTAGTAGTTGAATAATATGTAATCGTTATTAACATATTATTTACGAAATAATTTGAGTATTTAGGGACGGAACTTGAAAAACTTCAAAACACAATAAAAAAATATTTATGATAAAATATTATATGGTTGAAATAAATTGTACATAATCATCTCTATGAATATGATGTTTATAAATACTTTTTATTTTAATTAGATAAACTCTATGTGTTTTCAAAAAAAAAAAAAAAAAAGAAGATAAACTCTATGTATTTCTATATTAATTTGAATACGATTGACAACAATTGAAAGATTTGAAACATCTAGACTACATTAACTAGATAGTCCATAAAAGTAAATTTTCTTTTAATTTTTTTTTTCATAATTGAATTACAAAACATATTCTATATCAATTAATTCATCAATTTAAATAATTATTACCACACATAATACATTATAAATCTCACAATTAATATAAAAAATGAAGAAATTCACAGATAAAAGTACATTTAGAGTGTAATCAACAAGCTTTGATTCCTAGAACTTTATGGACAATAAAATGCTTACTACCAACTAAACTAGTACAAGCTTTGGTAACTTTTTTGTCCCCCCCCCCCCCCCCTCTCCCCTTCCCTTCTCTGGATCCGTCCCTATGAATTTATTATCTGCTAAAAAACTTACAAAGTAATTGTAACAAAATGATAAAATTTTATATGGGCTGAATACAATGTGAAGACCTAATATTTATATTGGGGTTTTTTTTTTTTTTTTTTTTTTTTTTTTTTGAGTACTACTCACTCTGTGACAATGTAGATCTGTTCATAGCTATTTTCTCAACTTACTGAAGCACAAAAAGTCTCTTAGAATGTTAAGTGATATGTATAAGATGTAATCATTAAGTTAAGTGCTTGAATGTGACATTGAGTCAACGACACCTTCACGCATGAGCGTTTAATGAGACTAATGATATTTGACGTGTATGGTTAGCCAACTTGAACTTTTGGGTTTGAGCTAAATTTGTTATATTGAGCTACACTAATACTCAATATTCCATCAATTAATTAGTTGGCCATCTAGTTACTCGTCTGCTCTCCAAATTAAATAAATGCGTTCTCTTTTGTTTTTCATTTGTTTTATCTTATATTAAAAAAAAAACTATACGTAAATTCAAATAAAAAATGTACCAGGACTTGATTTAGTGAATGAGAAGTCTTACTTAAAATTTGATTTCAATAACTTGGTGAGGGATTTATCATCCTAGTGCATTGGAAAAACCCGGGTTATAAAAAATATATACAAGTTTGGTTTCTATTTCAAAATAAATGTCCATTTGATTTGGTTAGTAATCCAAATTAACCTTCATTCCCTAATTTTTTAAAAATTAATCCAACTTTATTTAATGGAAATGGAATAATTGTTCTAGATAAGTCTTTCATCTTTCGATATTATTTTTAATAAAAAAATACTTTATTTCAAAGAGTTCCAACAAGTAGCCGGTGATTTGTTATAGTGTGAGGTCCAACCACTAGACCTTTAACCCACACAATAACGTAACTCAACCCCCTTTAATTAAAGCCCGGTTTTCGTCCTGAGCCGCTCGCTTTTTCCTTGTTATCTCATCTCATCTCGCCTCTCCTCTCTTGAAAGTAAACCGCACCCCTTTTTTCCTTATCAAAAGCCGCTCGGAATCTCCACTCTCATCGAATCATTCCTTTGGGCCTCCATGGATTCTTCTTCGGACCTGCATGGTAAAGAGCCTCCTCTCCTTCCTCCCCCTATTTGGGTCGCCGATTCCATTTTCGGCTCCGAGAACTCGTCTTCCGGCCTCAGCACGCCCTTCGGCTCCGTCGGCTCCACCAGAACTGAAACAGAGAGCGACGACGACGAAGGAGAGGATTTCCTCGCTGAGTTGACTCGCCAGATGGCCGGTTATACGCTTCAGGATGAAGATGATGAGCCGAATGCTTTGGTTGAAGATCATGAACAGTCTCCCAAATTCAAGGAGGTAAATTTTTTTTTAGGTACTTTTGGTTCTAATGTTAGTGAAGAGTTCGATTTGATGTGTGGTTATGGCTACCAGGAACTTGCGAACTCATCTGCGAATTCAGACTCTGCAAATCACGCGATGAGACCAATCGAAGTAAGAACAAGAGCAGACAATCCTTTTTCCAATTTCTTCTTCTTCTTCGTCTCCAATAATACTCCATTATTTTACAGGTTTACACGATGAAGGACCAATCGTCCTTGAGAAAACAGAGCAATCCTACTCCGCGAGGAAGACGAGTCGCGAAAACCGAGTCGATTCATCAACGAGTTGAGCACGCAGCGGAGGCGGAGCACATGCCGAAGAAAGGCAGAAGAAGAGGAAACGGACATGGCGGAGGAAGGGCCCACACGTTGAGAAGCGGGTCGGGTATGCAGGCGGTTTTCCTCGGAGGATCCGGGTACGTAACCGGTGCTTCCAGTAGTGGGACAGGCGTTTTCATACCCCGTGGTTGCAACTACCACAGCCAAACCGAACCCAAGAAGAAAGCTGGTACGCTTAAATTCTTTACTAATTTATAAATTAGAATTTTAATTTGTCCCTTTAAAAATAACTGAATAAATTTTAAAAAAATAAAAATATTAGTATCCTTTAAATTAATAAAGTTATATTATTTTAAAATAGACTAAAAAGAGTGAAAGTACGTTCTTATCCAATTGCCTGTTAATGAAAAATGACTCGATGAGATATTTGACTAATATCCCTAGAATGATTCCAAAAGCTTTCCATATAATTCAGCAATTGGATTAGTGGTATAAGGATTTAGATGTACAAAAGTGCGATAAGTATATTCCATGAATCTTATTGTATGGTAAAACCAATTAAGATTCTTTTCTTGTATGGGAGTAATGTTTGAATTGAGAGTATCTTCTGCGTACCACCTGCCATCTAACTTTTTCAATGAAAGAACCTTTTACCAATATACTGGTCCAGTGTGGGGTCTTTTTTCCGCCAATTATTATTGTAACACTTTGTTAGCGATTGCGACGTGTCAGAATGCTCACTCTACGTAACTACACTACCAGTCTAACCACACCTTCTCCATCTCCAAAATTTCGGCTACTTGATTTTGTCCCTATGTTAATTACATTATAATTATTTTGAGAAAAATTACACTTCGTTTTAAGATATAAGATATTCCTAGAATTTGTTATTAAGTGTTGATCATGTTCACTTTTCGTCCCTAAATTATTTTTTGGTGTTATACTTTTTGTTTTTCTATTAACTTTTCGTACTCACATTTTGTTCCTGAAGTATACTAAAATTGCAAATTTCGTCCCTAATGTTTTGTTAGTAAAGGGACGAAAAGTGCAACGTATTCTAACACTTTGAAATGAATTCTACAATTATTATATAACTTAGGAACGAAAAGTGTAAATTTTCTTAATTATTATGAGAGATAGAGGTAGATGTGTGATGACTAAGGCTATCTAAAAAGGGTTGTTTCATGTTTGGTAGGATTTTAAAGGAATTGAAAAGAGTTCAGAGTAAAAGTTATTCATAGTGAAGATCATCAAGAGTATTTGGCGTTGAGAAGAGTTTTGACCCCAAGTCATTGAAAATGGGGTTCTTAAATTGTGGACAAAAGTTCACTTTTAAGCTAATTTTGGTGGAGTTAGGATATTTGAAAAATTTTAGAAAAGTTAATTACCTTGTTTGATGGCATCACTATTAACTTTTTAAATGAAAAATTACTGGATCATATTGAGCAGATACTACAATAGGTTAGTCGTGATGTAATTTGTTGCTTTTGGTAATTGACGGTGGGGATGTTTGGGTTGGGTTGGAAATTGGAATCGGATGGTGGAAAGGTGGAGTGACAGCGAGGGTAGTATTTTGGTTTTTGTCGTGGAATCTGGAACATGGGATTGGAATCTAGATCCACCAATGCCAGTCAAGCTTATCCACTCCCCTGCGGCTGTCACGCAACTCGGCCGACATTTCACCCATTTCTATCCACTACTATCCCTCTTCTTTTTCCTTCTCTGGTGATCCAGAGAAGTTGAGATATTCTTTTGGATAGTTTCAGCCTTTTTTTTTTAAAAAAGATTATAAAAAATTACTATTTTAGTCTTTCAATCATTCGTTATTATTAATTAATGTTTCTAAAAAAAAAATATAATTGACTATAAGAGAGCGACTAAAAGACACATATTTAACTATAGTGATTGTATAATTCATAGTTATCAATATTAAAACAATTAAACATGAATAATTGAGACAATTAACCGTTTTTTTTGTGTTTAGATGGCAGAGTAGTGACTCTTCTATATGAGAGGTCATGAGATTAAGTTAATTTGAAATGATATAAAATTTGATAAAAGGATGATATTTAATAGGGGGATGATTATTATATTTATTCTAAATATCAATATTTAAAAAGTTAATGGCTCTTTGGCGTTGCAAAGGTGGAATAATTGAAAAGTGTTTATTGATTGATTGGCTTGTTAAAATATTATTAGTATTGAAATTGATTGTGTGCTGATGTAAATGCATGTTGACTATGAGCATAGGGTGCTCCACAGTTTTAATACCTACAAGAGTATTGCAAGCTCTACAGCACCACTTCAGCACTATGGAAGCCAAGTCACAATCAAACACCTATGCTGCCTCTCCTACTAATCGCCTAGCACAATTTGGTACGTGTCTTTTCCTACCTTCATTTTTTATGGACCATACAGGTATAAATCAAGAGATTTAACGTGTTTACTTAATCTGTTTAACTTAATTAATTTAAACAAGTTAGTTCTTATTACATTATTTACGTTTTTATGGGCTTTTGATTAATAAATTTATTTGTTTGTTTGGCGTTACAGCTACGGGGAATAAAATAGAAAACTCGCTTCCACAAATGGAACAACGTTCGGACGTCGAAACGCAACCGGCAACGATCGACCAGGAAATGCAACTGCCACAAGAGTGGACTTATTAAAGTCGTCGAAATTCCGGCGGGGTTGGGATCATGTACATACGTTAGGTTATTATTATTATTTGCCAATTTGGTATGAAGAAATAAATATGTGAGAAAGAAATGAAGGGCTAGGATGTGACATCCGAATAATGGAATCTGTGGGTACGTGCAAGTTCGTGGGGACTAAGGTAGCTGATCTGGTGACTGGTGACTGGTGACCGGTGAGGAGGACAACAACAGATTAAATGCTGCGGCCTTCATTTTCTTTTTCTTCTTTGCTGATGAAAATTAAGGGTGGGTGGTCCAAATAATTAAGAAAAATATTGTATTGTTTATATGATTAGATGTGGTTTAGTGGGCTTGTAATAACTAATAAGAAATGGCAATGATTATGATGCAAGAAATTGGAATGTGCAAATCAGTAATTGTTGAATGATGAAATATCGGAATGTGGACCTTCATTACTCCCTCCGTCCCTAATTGTTTGTCTCATTTACTTTTTGCACGGTTTTTAATACAACATAACAAATGATACTAATTTTTCAATTTTACCCTTCAAAAGTAGGTGTAATTTGTACAAAGTACAATTGTACTTGTCTCATTAATGGTCTAAAAAGTTGAAAAGTCAAAAGGGTAAATTGGAAAATGTAGAATGATAGTTATGTTCAATTTTAGAAAGATGACACTATTTTGGGACAAACTAAAAAGGAAAGTAAGACAGGTAAAATGGGACGGAGGGAGTATTTTTTATTATAAATTATTATTAAAAAAAATCTACCGTATCAACTATCAAGTAGGTACGGTGTTTTAAATTTTAAAAACAGTAAAATTTAATTGTTGATTTTAAAATTAATGTATAAGAAATATGTAATTAAAAAGCTCTAAGTGAGAGACTCATTGAATTTTTTTTTTTCATTTTTTATATTAAAATACTTTCCATTCCATCATTGTTGTAACATACCCAATATCTATATTATAAGATGTGCAGTGTAGAACTAATGCAATTCTTCCCTTATTTTATAAATTCTATAAATGTTAAAGAATAAGAAATTAAACAGTTATATCTCAATTTTGTCATAGAAATAGTTAATTTTAGAAACTTTTTATAAAATCAAGAAATCAACAATGACATGAAATCACATTTTATTTAGGGGCCGTTTGGTTCCGGTAATCTGAGATTACCTAGGTAATCTGAGTCTGGTAATGTTATATTACCTTGTTTGTTTCAAGTTATGAGATTACCTGGTAATGTTATATTACCTCAAAGCTGATGTGGCGGTAATGTTTCAAGGTAATGTGATTACTCCCGTTTTTTTTAGGTAATCTAAGATTACCTTGGATTATTACAACTTTGCCCTTGTTAACTAATCCTTATATAATAATAATAATAATAATAATAATAATAATAATAATAATAATAATAATAATAATAATACAGCATCAATACATTCATACATATAAATAAATAAAAATACACACAATAAAGGCACAAATAGTAAATTATCCCATATAACCTAAAATATAACCCTTAACCAAACAAAGTAATATTATATTCCACAATCCAAACCAAACACATCAGGTTATCTTACATTCCCAAAATCTCATATTACCTTCCCGGAGGTAATCCTATTACCTGGGGTAATCCAAGATTCCGTGAACCAAACGCCCCCTTAAAGTATGTGTTTTTGCTTGCATAGCATGAACCAATCTATATTCTATATGTGCAAGGTATGGGTGGCAATTCAAATTATCATTCTGGAATAATTTTTGGTTCACAATTTTAACTAAACTTGGATGTTTCATATACTTTTTTAAGAGTTAATACCACAAATGTTCTCTGACTATTGGGCTAGTACTCCTTTTAGTCCTCGACTTTCAATTGACTTTCATTTTTGACCACAAATAGTCCTCAATTAAAATTTCTGTTAAATAGGTGTTAAATCTAGGGGTATTATCGTTAAATTGATATATATAATTGTCATAAATAAAAATGTTTACAATTTTTCACCAACAAACATAATTGAAACAATTAACAAAAATAAATACTCCTAAATAAAAAGACAATAGATATTATTCTCGTAATTATGCATACAAAATGAAAATTTAATATTAGAGCTATCTGTTTTTAATTTAACCAACAGATTAAAATGGAAGAATTTTTTTAAAAAACCTTGTTTCCATAATTTTCATGGTTGTTCATACATGGCTGATTAATAGTTTTCACTCTTCATTAATCGATCAAACATTTTGTTTGGGACATAACTGAAGGTCGCCACCGTTGAATTAATATAATTAATCAACTATAAATTGCGACATTAATCATGGAATTTTATTTAATTTGTTCATTTATGTGATTTGTCACGTCCATTTTGTTATTATATTTATTAACTTAATGTTTATTAATGTTTGAAATTAATTATGTTGTCATATAATTCTCAAAAAGAAGTAATCATAATAATATTAATCAATTTGACGATATTACCCCTAGATTTAACACCTATTTAATAGAAATCTTAACGGAAGACTATTTGTGGTAAAAAATGAAAGCCAGAGGACTATTTGTGGTCGAATTGAAAGTCGAGGACTAGCCTAATAGTCAGAGGACCATTTGTGGTATTAACCCCCTTTTTTTTTTTAATCTTTTATTTAATTAAACTTACAATTATAATAAAAAATGAACCTATAAAAAAAATTAACTAGTCGGACATCTCAACAGCTAGTCAGTCCTTCGACCCTAGCACATCGTCCTCATATTCTATACTTCCATGTAAGTCACCATGTCTTCTTCCTTTACTACTGTTGGTTCAACGACCATCTAGAGGCCTCTACCTCCAAAATTCCCTCTATTTCATTCCGAGCACTCGTCTGTCACTTCCATCGACGTACCCCCTGATTTGCCCCCACCCAGACTTTCCTCCTGCCAAATGCTGGCTGCCCCGATCGCCTCAGCATCTTTCGCCTCCAATGGCCCCATGTCTTTAGCCCCATTAACTCCCCTACCACTCCTAGTCGTCTATCCAAATGGCCTCATCACTTGTAGTCCTTGTTTCTTAAAGGATGTAGACTTCCCTCTATCTTTGACATATATTCTCAACAATCGCGACCTCCTTTTTGCACAAGGCCATTCGGTACGAATTTCGCTTGCCCCATCACCCTCCTTTTGATGAAATATTCTAATACTTTGGTGTAGTACCCAACCAGCTTCCGCCAAACTCCTTCTGGGTATTCTATTATTTTTTGACCCTTTGCGACCACCACAACATACCCCCACCCTTCATCTCTTTATTCAACTCTTCTTGGTCTCCCAAGTGGGCAAGATATCACTAGGCTTTGTTTCCATCTTCTAGTGCGTCAATTGGCATTTCTTCGATGAGTTGGACTTTTTTGCTTAAAAAGTGGAAGTAGTCCTTTTTGTTCATCGGACCGACTGGTGGCTAATTCAACACCCCTACCCCTTGGCGTCGATCATATTATAAATTGGATAAACCCCCCCTCTCTCCTTCTCTCCCCCCATCGACAACTCGACGAAGGACCTTACGCCTCCCCAAGCAACTAATTGACAAGGTAAAAAAGCCCATGGCGGATATCTCTTTATTGATACCGTGAATGATTCCTTGCAACATCGGCCTACAATAGGTGCCTCCTCCACAACTGTCACCACCCAAGCCGAGAAGAAGGAAGTCAGAAACAAGAGGAGGTGGCCAGAATTAGAGGACTCTAGAAAGCGCAGCCGCTCAAACACCTATCGAATGATTTCTCCCCTCCCTCAAAGGTTGCCGAGGATGCACTCCAGCTACTCACGCTCAGGTGGATGGATTCACCAACTCTCCTGTCGTCAACCAGAAGTTTAGCCCACTAGAATAGGATGATGGCGTGATCTAGCCGAATTACTAAAAATCTCTCGAGGACATAGCCTGCAAGGACCTCTACAACTAGTAAGCTGCCCACCTCTATCGAGTAAGTGCATCCTAACTACCTTACTCTTTTCGTGCATGTGTTCCCCCTTTTGTATTTTCTAGATTTTCTTAATTTCCAATCAAGCTCTTTCTATCCACATCGAGCTCCGAAAGAGATTGAAGGTCTAGGACTCTAAGGTTGAGGTGCTCCGTGCCAAAGTCAAGGACTTCAACAAGGAGTTAGAGGAATGACCTCAACAGGGAGGTAGAGGAGGAGCTGGTGCAGTACGTAGTGCCAAGTTTAGGAAGGATCTTGACACGACCGTTAAGAGTGCCAAGATCTAATAGAAGAGCACATCTATATCATCCAATTGATTTAGTTGATCATCTTCCAAGTATTTGTCTAAATTAGACTTTGTATCTTGATAAGTGCCAAAAGTAGTCGTGTTTGAGGGGTAATTTAGGTGTGAAATATGCTATATTAGATGTCCGTTAGGCCTAAAAACTTGTCAAAATAGGAAAATTTCATTGCATATAGGTCTAGGGACTAATCGTATGTGTTTTTATATAATTTGCACGAACCTATACTTTCGCATGGCATTCCGGCGACATCTTAGTAAAACAGGCGTAACCGGAGCTAGGAATGTCCGAATGAGGCGAGGCAAGTTGCTATGGAACCGCATCGTCGAGGACTACAACTTTAAAGAAGACAACAGAAGCAAATTTTGGGTCCACACAGCCCACACGCGTGGTTGCATGCGTGGATGAAATCCAGTAAGCGTCCACGCCCACAACCACGCGTGGTGGCCGCCTAGACGAGACACAGCGCGAAAATTTTTAGGGCGAAATTTCGGAGGCTATTTAAGGATGATTGATAGGATTTTTCAGAACAACTCATATTCTTTAGACCTAATTTTCTTTAGCCTCTTCCCCTTTTGGGGGAAATCCCCATATTTTCTTTCCTTAGATTAGATTAGATTAGATAAACTTTCCATAGATTGAAGAAGAAAGATGAAGAAGAAGATATAGTAGATCAAGTGGTTCCTTAGGTATAATACTCAACTCTTTATCTTGAAAGATTGCAACTTTAATATATTTGTTTTGGTTATTTTTGTTTGTTTGATCTTGGATTTGATTATGTTTGAGTAGATTAGTAGAGGAGATTGTTTGCCCCACATTAGCCATTGAGATTGATGATTACATTCTTCCATTTGCTTGTGAGAATGAAGTAGGGTTTTAGTCTTGTGTGGATGATGTTCTTTGTGATTTGCTTCTATTTCTGGCCGGGATAGATAGTAGACTTTGTAAAAGTGATTGTGTGCGCAATAGCGGCCTCTCACGAGTCGAACTCATCCACATCCCTGCCCTCTATTCGAAAGGATAAGGTCCGGGAAGAGTGGTAGGCAAGGTGTTCGATGAAATGCCTCAACCGAATGAGGATTGAGAGTCCAAGTGTGACGTCACTTGGTATTGATACCGTGACTCCCGTGACCATTCCCGAACCTCGTTTTTAGAGGCCCTATAGTGTGAATTAAAGCATGTGCTCCATCTCAACTAAAAGCCTAAGCTCATAGTTGGACTGCACATATTATATTTATGCTCACATGCTCACACGCCCCCTCAACGTGTGCAGTGGATTTCCGAGCGCAACACGTGGAAGTCTCTTTATGTGGGTGACGCGGAGATTCGAACCCATGACCTTTTGCATGGCTCTGATACCAAATTAAAGCATGTGCTCCATCTCAACTAAAAGCCTAAGCTCATAGTTGGACTGCACATATTATATTTATGCTCACATGCTCACAGTGTGGTCAATCGTATAGGCTAACTAAGGCATTCAACCCCCTTGTTCTTTTAAACCTTTTTCCTATTAAATTCACTTTTGCAACCCCAAATGTCTCCTAGTGATTCTCGTAAGTCTTGCCTATTAACCTCCTAAATGCCAACACTAATTCGCTCCAATTTTTCATCCTTGAGAGACACGACACTCGGGGACTTTTCCTCGTTTTACCACTCATCACACCTCACCACGAAATACATCACCTTCAAAATGGCGCTGTTGCCGGGGATGGCAAACGGTTTTGAATTGTGTTGAAAGTTGACTGTTAAGAGTTCTTGAATTGCTTTTTTTTTTTTTTTCATTTGTTTTCTTATTTTCATTACTTGGTTGAAGAAGTGAGCTTAATTGCCTTGAATATCTTGTTTCTCACTTGTAACTACTTCTAGTTGCAAAGATTTGTTGTTGGCTAAGCTTTGTGCAGTAAATTTTTGTTGAAAATCACTTGAAAGCTTGCCAATGAGAGTTTATATGCATCCCCATGGTTACCCACACCATGAGGGAAATCCATTGAACTACACTCCACCCCAACCATATCCCTACTACCCCCATTCTACATATGCTTACCCTCCACCAACATATCACTACCCACCTCCAAATCCTTACCCATTTCCACACCACTACTTACCACCTCCAAATTTTTATCCATCTTATATACATAGCCATCACCCACCACAATATACACACCCAATTCCACCATATCAAGAAGAGGACTCGTTGAGCTCTAAATATATATCCCAAAATATTGAGAGTAAGCTTGTACAAATGATGAAAAAAATCGACCCAAGCTATACTCACGAGCCAAATTTATTCCCCAATTCCCACCCAAACACCCACTACCTCCATCACCATTTAATGAAGGAAACAATGCTTCACATTTCTTTGAAACACCACCTTCCAACCAATATTTTACCCCACCCAATCCTTGTGATTATATCACACCGGCCAAGGACGAAATTGAGATTCTAAAAGAAAAAATAGAAGTATTCACAAAGATGACCAATGAGGACACGACTAATTTAAAAGCCGAAATCAAGAGCGAATTGAAAGATTATCTTGCTACCCTCTAGGAAGAAGGACTTCCATTAGAAGAGGTTGAAACGAAAATGCTATCTATGATGGAGGAGCTCATGAAGACAAGCTCACTACGGGTTAACTACCCCATTGTAGATGATCTCCCGACATTGGAAGCCAATCCAAGGGTTGTACATGAGATTGAAAAAGAACAAAATCATAGAGAAGAGGTGAGTGTTGAAGAGAAAGTGGATTGTTACGTCCCGGTGCTTGAAGAAGTTCCAATTTTCGAATTGGAAAATCAAAAGGAGGTAGAGATGGAGAGTGAGGATGAGGACATCGAAGTAGTGTGGGAAGATGAAGAGCCGACATGTGGTAACATTCTTAATCCTTCTTGCATTAATATTTTCTTGAAAATCCTTGTGCTCTTATTGAAAACACTTTTGACACTTGTGTGGATGACTCCCCTTTGAAATGCAATAATGATCTATATGCTTGTGATACTACTTGTTTTTATTTTCGGGAGGATGATTTCATAGGCTTTGTTAATGATGGTTCTATTAACGAGTGTGAAAGTGTTGATTCATTTGATAATGATAATTGTGTTCCTTGTGAGAATGACTTCCTTTGCATTGATATTTCTACTACTTGTGATTATGCTTGTTTTAATTTCCGGGAGGATGATTCGGTAAAAGTTTGAGATGCATTGATTGATGATTGTAAGGATTCTATTTTGTTCGATAATGAATATGATTGTTTCAACTTTTTGAATGATGAATCCTTAGACTTGTGTGAAAATGAATAGACTGAATAGTCTTGTGATTGAGAAGTAGAAACTCTAGAAGATGAAGAATCAACACTCTTCTTCTTATATTATATTCATTGTAGAACATGTCTAATTGTTTCTTTATTCATTCAATCTTGACTTTAAAAGTAAGTGGAGCAAGCTTCTTATAACAATATTCCACAAATTGCAATTTCAACCTTGGATAAAAAATAACTCCTAATGCAAGTATTACACTATAGTCATCCCAATATTTGTCAAACTTCAATATCATGTTCATAGCCATATCACTTATTACTCCATCCTCACTTTCTAAATTTTCAACCACAAGCATTCAATTTTTCAAACTTGCAAAAAATATAAATTTGAAGTAGGGTAGGATGAAACTGAAATCAAATTAGTGATAGCATAAAATGGATACAAAAATCACACATCTTTCCTCACCTTGACCACTCTTCATCCGAAGGACAACACTTGTAATTTCTATCTTGTAATTCAAGAGAATAAAAAACACGATGATACCTTATAACACTACTAAGCATCACATAAATTGAATTCTAACGAGTCGGCACCTTCGTAGAAAGTCCACAAGTAATATCAACACCAACACGTTGAGCACACTCTTAGATGATTTAACATATTTAACACTCTCTCTTAGTTTTCCTAATGCAAAACTAGCAACTTTTAGTCCATCTTGAGCAATCAAATTCAGAATATGTGTGCAACACCTCACAGAAAGAATTCACCATTATAAAACAAACTATTTTGTAACAAAAATTGCAGCTTTAGAAGTCTCACCATCCCATCATTAACAAAAGCATTATCCAAAGTTATGGAAAATACTTTCTTATCTATCTCCCAATCTACCAAACAATCATATATAAACTTTCTTAGACAATTCAATGCCAGAATGTGGAGGAGGCATATCACAAAATGAAAGAAATCAATCTCCATTTTTCCTCCACATAATGCACAGTCAAGCAAATATAACCAACTTTTGTACAAGCAGTCCACACATTGCATCTTAAACAAAAAATCTCAGGAATATTTTTCAACACAAACTTCAATCTTTCTTTTTGCCTTTCATACATTTGCATAACATTCGATGCCACAGTATTTCCAATAATGAATATGATGGATACCATGTATTAAGGACCACTTAGCAAGGTGGACACAAGTTCACAGAATGGACCAAAGATGACTTTTGAGAAGGCCCAAAAGGACCAATGGAGTGGCACAACCGGCACGGACACCCAGTCTACTTCTCGGGCAGGCAGTCGTATTTGCCTACTAGTCATCCTTAGGGAGGCAGTCATATTCACCAGCTAGTCATTCTTGGGCAGACAGTCATTCTTGGCAGCCAGTCATCCTGACGACCAGTCAACTTTGGCGGCAGAAGAATTAATTAAAGTGGTAGTTGCGAGATTTGGCAAGTCAATCCCTACAAATTACTTTCCTAAATATTATTTCCCTCCTTATATTACCTCACACTACCTAAATATATTTATATTCCCTAAATCCCTCCATATTCCATAAAATATTCCACTTCACCATAAATGCTCAATTACCATAAGACAACCTACTTACCATATGCGTTATATTTCTTCTACTATAAAAGGCTCTACTTAGATTCAAGAAAGGGGTTCAATAAATCATCTCTGTACACCTACATCTCTCTAGAGAAGATACACAAATTGTACATGTACCAACTACCTACAAAAATATAGTGGAATTTGGCTTGGCACCGCCCAAAAATGCCCGTGGTTTTCACCAACTTAGTTTCCATGTTAAAAATATTGTGTTTCCTTTAATTTTTTCCTCTTCACTATTGATTTATTACTTGGTTTTTGGTAATGTTGGACCATCTCGTGGTTACCCTAAAACCCAGAAAACCAACATTGGCGTCGTCTATGGGGATCGATACAAAAGGTTGTGTACCTCTCTCAGTCATATCACGACGAAGATGGCAGGCACCAAGCAAGTTGGTGAGGGACACTGAATAAGCAGTTCCCCCATGCCCAGTTGGCGGTTAACACTATGGTTGCTGCTCCCGTGGTAAGAGTTTGGCTTCCATGGTCGAGACAACCACCCAGTTAATTAGTTGGCACTACGGTTGCTGCTCCCATGGTCAGAGTTTAGCTTCCATGGTCGAGACAACTTGAGGTAACGGACGGAAATCTCCACGCATCCATACACAATTCTGGCAAAATTATTCCGACAAAATTAAGTAAGTCGCATGTGAAAATTTGATACACCAAGTACGTGGTTAGTTGGAGATTCATACATGGAATATGGCATGCAATTATGCACGTGGCTGCACATGCATAAACCATGAAATTCCTCATGAGGCAATTGATTACCCAATTTGGAGTACTCATTCTGGAATCACATATTTCTTTGATTACCCTTTTCTTGGACGCATCTGAATGTGACAATTAGACGGAAGGCAAGGCATGTTTTTTTTACCACCTGGAAGGCAATCAAGTATCTACTGATAAGGCACAATTTTGTTTAGAAAGATTCCATGTTTGCATGCCTACACATGAAAATTCAATGCTATGCAAAGATAAATTCCCGCAGAGAAGCCTTGGATTTTTCCCCACCTACTGGTGAGAGTTTGATCGACTACAGCAACCAGCCACTATGCACCTTGGACTGAGGGACTTGACCGAAGGAGGAGAACAACTTGTCAGTCAGTAAGCACTTAAGATGGAGATCCAGGATGTAGCTCACGTAGGCGGTCAAACGGCAGTCGTCTCGTAGAGTGGTCGGCCACCAAGAGAGTATTGACAACAACAATGAAATTTCAAAGTTGGGAGTTTGGACAATTAGGAATGAATACTATGAAGCTATTGCAAGGTACCACCGCTCTTGCACCTTAGATAATTGGTTGGCACTGCAGTTGCTGCTCCCGTGGTCAGAGTTTGACCCCCACGGTCGAGACAACTCACGGGGAAGGAAGGAGACCTCCCCGAAGCTTGCAGGAATCTCCACTAAATTATTCCTATTAATTTCCATATGGGGAATAACTTGTATGGAAATCCAAGATAAAGCAGCATAATGTTACCACTTCCCATCATAATTGGTTATGACAAGTCTTAGGTACATTCTCTGTGTGGCAATTAAATATGGATGGAGAATGCATGCATAATTGTGAATGTGACAACATTATGTATGTGGAGCTTTATATATAAAACATTGCATAATTCAGGCAATTGATTGTGGGAGTTAAATACGTGGAAGATAGGGGAAAGACATGGAATCTTTACACAATATACAAAGCTGCTATCTCAAAGCACATGTTTATACGGAAGGAGAATGCATGCATTATATACATGGAGCTTTATACACAATACATTCCAAAATTGGGACAATTAAATATGGGAGGGGAATGGATTCTTTACATATATACATACCTCTTTGCTACGTATATATCATATGTTGTGCCTCTGGTATTCTTGAGTACATAGCATTGCAACATTCTATATTTTGTGTTGAGCTCTAGCCCTCCGATTGTACTGTCGAGCCGTAGAGAAAATGACCACCACCAGCAATGTAGCATGCTGCAGACTGAGGGACTCAACTAAGAAGGTAGGTTGGGTGATCCGTCGAAATATCTTGACTGCCCAGAAAAAAGAGTGAGAATCAGGATCGATCGACTGAAAGCAAGAAAATAGTTAGTAACATTGATGGGGGATAGACCCAAGGCTCGAGGCCTAGCACTCGGAAGTAGAAAGTAGTTGATCTCAGCTAGTAGGAGGCAAGAGTTGGTCGGCGGGTAGAAGTGAATGTGTGGAAAAGATTATATGAGGAAAGGAAGGTGATTGGTCGATGGCGGGGCATCAGGTGAGTGAGAATCTCAAGAAACACAGTAAGACTCGAGCCTCCAAAATCGGGTGAAGGAGTCATGCTCGGGTCTCCTCCGAGACCCGAGTCTTATTAGGGAAGGACGGATGATGGGAGTGTTATGAAGAAGAATACGAGGCCAAGGAAGTTAAAGTAGAGATAGTTGGACTCGACCGACAGCATGGTCGAGTCCTTAGAGGAGGCATGCACGAACCAACCAATGACGGGCCGGGTGAGAGTTAAGCCAACCTAGTGGCTGGAGCCGCGGAGAGCTGGAGCGAAGTGAAATAAGAAGTTTCCTAAGATAGGCGAGGATCAGGCGCGGATCCTTTGGGATAATAAGGAAAGTAGACCGAAGTAGTTTAGGAAACTCTTCCAAATGTAATAAGGAAAGAAATCTCAAGCATTTATGCTAGTTTAGGGTTTTCAAAGGAGAATTAACCCCTCATAACTTGTATAAATAGAGGTGTAGAACCTTGAAAAAGGTGAAGCAATTCATAATACAAAGAGCGCCTAAGCGCTGCTCAAATTTCGTATAAAACACTTAGCAATTTTCTGGTGGTGTTGGCCTGCCGATCGACCATCCGTGGTTTATAAAATCAACAAGCATAAATATGGCATGAGCGAATGCAAGGCGCTGAACAATCAACCCCCACCCGTACTGCGAAATTAAAAGCAATTGATGAAGGAAGCCATCCATAAGAGTGCGATCAGACTGTGATTCCCGTGGTTGAGGCTTTGACTCCCACGGTCGAGATCGTGCACTGGAAGATTGAAAATTCCAAACTGTGGCAATTAAGCATAGAAAAGAGGGCATGCATTTCTTACGTGGAAAATTGGGGAAGAGAGAGAGAGAGAGAGAGAGAGAGAGAGAGAGAGATAAACATGAAAGCATGACAACTTTATAAATTAAGATTCAAAGTACACAAAAGTATGCTGACAAAAGACAAACTGAAAGCCAAATTCTTGATGGTCATGCCTGTAGTCAGAACGTGGCACAATGGTAATTTTCGCAAGATTCACTGGCTATTAACGACCTACCATACCGAGGCAGAAGGAAGAGTGCCAACATCAAATTCTATATTTTAGCCAAACGTGCGCTTGTCTGGTTGGTTGGGTAGTGTGATGTTCACAAAGCCGGTCAGGAAGCAACAGGTTGTTAGCACGTAGTGCCTAGAGAGTTCGATTGTTGACTTCCCCTTCTTAGTGGGCAGTCTTCTATATTTCCCACCTTTTGATTGTCGACAATCGTTTAATCCTGCTTTTCAACGGGCAGTCTTTTATATTTCCCACCTTTTGGTGGCCGACAATCGTTTAATCCCGCTTCTCAATAGGCGGTCTTCTATTTTCCCACCTCTCGGTGGTCAACAATCATTTTCACACCTCGCTTCTCAGTGGCCAGTCTTATACTTTCCCACCTTTTAGTGGTCGGTGATCATTTAATCCCACCTCTTGGTGGTCGATCTTCTTTCCCACATCTCGATGGTCAACAATTGCTTCCTCTTTCCAGTGGCACCCAATCAACACCACTTGAAGGCGGTCGGGTAGTCACAACATGACTAGGCACTCAACCTTACTATGCATCCTTGAGAATGAATACGTGAGCTTGTCAGAAGGAAGGGAGAATGATTTATACTTTCCTATGTCATACTCCGACTAGACATAGGAAAGTGAGCGACTTATGATAGATACAATGTATCAAGACCCACTTAGCAAGGTGGGCCCGTGTCCACAGGAAGTACCAAAGAAGACTTTTGAGAAGGCCCAAAAGGACCAACGGCGTGGCACAACTGGCACGGGCACCCAGTTAGCTCCTCAGGCAAGTAGTCATAATTGTCAGCTAGTCATCCTTGGCAACCAGTCATCCTGACGACCAGTTAACTTTTGCGGTGGAAGAATTAATTAAAGTGGCAATTGTGAGATTTGACAAATCAATCCATACAAATTACTTTCCTAAATATTATTTCCGTCCTTATATTACCTCCCACTGCCTAAATATCTTTATATTCCCTAGATCCCTCTACATTTCATAAAATATTCCATTTCACCTTAAATACTCAATTACCATAAGCCAATCTACTTACCATATGCCTTATATTTCTTCTACTATAAAAGGCTCTACTTAGATTCAAGAAAGGAGTTCAATCAATCATCTCTCTACACCTACATCTCGCTAGAGAAGATACACAAATTGTACATGTACTAACTACCTAAAATTATATAGTGGAATTTGGCTTGGCATCGCTCAAAAAGGCCTGTGATTTTCACCAACTTGGTTTCCACGTTAAAAATATTGTGTCTCCTTTATTTTTCCTCTTCACTATATATTTATTACTTTTTTTTTTGGTAATGTTGGATCACCGGGTGGTTACCCTAAAAACCCGAAAACCAACAAAATAAAAAATCAGGATTTAAATTGTAACACCCTGTATTTTCCAAACAATATTATTTTAAATATAAATATTTTGAAAATAGAATTATTTTCTTATTATTAAATATTTTAGTAAAAATATTTTTTTAATTTAATTATTTTGCAATGAGCTTTGGTTAACTTTATGACTCATTATTTTACTACCAAAAAATCCTAAGCCCATACACACACACACACACACACACACATTTTATGTTATGTCCTTATGTCCAATAATTTATTCTTGAGCACAAATTATTTTATTACCTAAAGCCTATCAATTATCCAAGCCCAAATATTTAACTTAATTTCTAATTATAGTCTAGCCCAATAACCCTTACTTCTAAAAATAGCCCAACCCAAAATAGAAACCCTAGTATATAGATATAAATATACATTTCCCTTTTAGACAGCCTATTCCCCCTCCCTCCCTCTCTCTCTACCATCCTCTCACTCGCCGTTTTTCTTCCTCCTTTCCCCTTCACCAGCAACAAATCAGCCAGTCTTCATCTTCCTTTCTTCCTCATCGACACCATCCGTGGACTATAACAAGAATTTCTGTTAGCGGTGTGATCGTGGGCAGTTGGCGAGCTTGCAACAGCGAATGAAGAATTGGCAACATCCTTCGATCTCCTTCGTTAACAGCTAGCTCCTCTCTGGCAACCTTGATTTCTTCTTCGGGCGAAGCAACAACAGATTGGCTTCTCTTCATCGACGACGGTCTGTCCGTAACCCTGCTCTTCTATCTTTGGGGAAGCTCGTTTCCAACTGTGCTTACCATATTGCCTTGACGGGCTTGGGAAGCTCGCTACCTAGCATCAATAACCTTGAGAAAGCGACAACAGGTCGTCTTGGTGAGCATGGTGATCCCATGACCTGGTTATGTGCATCTCAATGCTTTGCAGAAGTAGCGACCACGACGGTAGTACCTTCTAGCGAGCACAGAAAGACAACGAGCAATCCCTCCTTCTCCAATGAGCAACAACTCATTCTCTTCTCCTTCAACAGCTATCCGACGACCTCCTATATTTCCTATAGCGATCGACAGCTCCGACGGTGTTGGCTCGGCGTTGGCGTAACTTGGAGATTAAGTGAGGCTTAATCTTGTGGATGAAGTTATTATCGATGATGAAGATTAGTTAATGAATTGAAAATAATGATTTAATGGATAATGATGGAGGTTATGAAGTTAATGATGATGATTAGGATTGAGTAAATGGTGATAATGATTAAAGGATTATTATGATAATTATGGATTCTATTGAATGTTGATTTGATGATGATGAACTAGATATGAAGTATGAATAATAATAGTAATTATGGACTAATGATGGTTAATGATGCGATGATGATAATATGGTTATTATGATGATGTTAACGGTGATTATGTAATTAATCATTATTATGGATATTTGATGATGATTAAGATTTCACGATGATGATACCATAATTATAGAATTATGATGGTGAGTATGAATGATATTGGGTTTGTTGTTAGTAAATAGAAATGATTATGGAATAATTAGGACGCTGATGATATAATAATAGCGTTATTAAATGAATAAGGATTCAATTGATCCACAGGTTCCCTATTGTAGACGGGCTATTGAGTTGAGCCTTGGATGGGATGTTGCTTTTGGAGCTTTAGCTGTGAGGTAAGTATCTATGTCTGTTCAAATTACTTTGCCCTACCTAAATGTGCTATTTATTTGATTTGTGTCCTTAAATCCTTTAAGAAATGTGTTTGGGTTTTAAAATGTGATAATTAGCAAAAGGTGTATATTTCGTGTTAACTCGTGATTTATAACTTACACATGTGTATATATATTGGGAATGTTATGGGATGAAATATGAATTGAAATTATATTTTGGAGCTGTATAATTTATGGTATTATTATACAAAACTATAATTGTTTAGAGGACAAATACAATTTTGGAAAATATATGTGTATTATATTTGGAGGATATAAACTACATCTATTTTTGGAAATAAACCCTATTTTAGAAACTATGAATGTTGATGGGTTATGATACCCTATGTTATTTTGCAAATTATATTTGAAAAGCCTGTGCGCTTTGGAAATACTTGTGAAAACCTATTTTGAAAGAATATTACTATCTTGGGGGAATGATATAAAAATGTAATTATTTTGGAGGTTATATTATTGATTGGTCGGTGTTAGAGGTTAAGTTGTGACTCTTTTGGATTGATTTGATATTGGCGGGCCTCTGGCTCTGTTTACAATGGGTCTAGTAGTGTGGGAAACTCTGGACAGGTCAGTTGTGTTGGAAGCTCCAATCAACCATTGTGTACTGATTTAGTAGTGTAAAAAATTTTGGGTTGCCATCAATGTCGCAAAAATCCCGCCTAGGCACCAATTAATCGGCGCCTAGGCGCTAGGCGGCGCCCGGCCGCGTTGAGGAAGGCCGGAATCGGCCGCCTAGGCGCCGCCTAGACTGCCAAGCCAACCGCCTAATGCCTTTTTTTTTATAAGCTAAGGTTAATCGGGGCAGAACAAAACGCCATTGAAGACCAGAGTGAGGACTTGAACGCCGTTTGCTTATCGTCTCCGCCCGTCGGCCAACTGAAATCTTTCATTTTGATTTCTCGCTCAAAATGGCAGATCGAAGCCCATTTTTCGCTCAAAAACAAAATGGCAAAATAAAAAAAAAATAGGAGAATTGCAGATCAAAGCTCCATCGTTTCAGCCGGTTATGTNCTCGCTCAAAATGGCAGATCGAAGCCCATTTTTCGCTCAAAAACAAAATGGCAAAATTAAAAAAAAAATAGGAGAATTGCAGATCAAAGCTCCATCGTTTCAGCTGGTTACCTCCATCATTTCCGGCCGACGACTCCAAGTGCCTGCTTTGCTTTGTGTCTTTGCTTTGCTTAGTGTAGTACCCATTAGAGGAAACAGTGCAAGAAGTAGATAAGGTGCAGCTGAAGCTTCTGATCCGAGAAGATTCACCCAAGCTTTGTTGGTGAATTTTTACTAAACGGCGGCATATCTGAGCAACTGTGGCTGAAGTTCCAAAGGTTGGAGTGGTCAATGGATGAGACAGAACTACAGAAGAATAGCATATCCATGTGCTCTTTGCTTTGATATATGTGTTGCTTTGGTATTAGTGTTGCCATGTTTTGTTGCATTATATATTAGTTGATCAGTGTATATAATTATATATTAGTATATTACTAGTTGATATAGGGTCATATAACATTCTAGCTTGTTGAGTTGCTGACAGCAACTTGCTGTACGCATAATATATGTATTATATAAAAAAAAAACAAAAGAAAACTAATCAGGCGTCTAGGCGCCCCCCCGGCGCCTAGCGTTTTTTGCAACCTTGGTTGCCATTGTGATTGCCATTATGATTATGTTGGATATTGGCGGGCCTTTAGCTCTGTCTACAATGGGTCCAGTAGTGTTGGAAGCTTTGGACAAGTCGATTGTGTGTGAAACTTCGATCAACCATTGTGGCTTGATCCGATAGTGTGGGATTGTTGGTCCCGATGGGTTGCTAAGTGAGTCTAGAAGGGGGGGGGGGGGTTAATATACTCACTTGGGGTTTTGAAAATTTCTTTGCAAGTAAATATCCTTTTAGAGATAATACTCGATCAAAGCGTTTTGCAGCGGAAATAGAAGTTATTAAAATTTTAATTTCAACTTTGCATGATTGAGATATTTTAGTAAAACGTTAGGCTTGGTCTATGATATGCAATGCGATAATCAAAATGCGCAAGTAAAGAGAGAGAGAGAGAGACAGAGAGAGATTTTTATAGAGGTTCGGTTATTAACTAAGCCTACTCCACTCTTCTTCACAACTCGTGAAGGATTGCACTAATTTCACCTTTCTTAGTACAATGCCCCACACAACGTGTTCCCTTGATCACAAAGCCGGGCAACCACGCTACACAGGTTTTTGACGTTTTTCAACTTTTACAAGTTTACTCCACCTCTTTCTACTTTCTCCTAGTAGAGTTGGTTGTTTGATGGATTGATTCTTGCTTTCTCCTACTTGAAATCTTGAATGAACACTAGAGCAGAGCAAGATTTCTTTCAAAAGCTAGATTGAACTTTGAAGCTTTTTCACTTTCACACACTAGATCGCTTGTAGGCTATGAGCTTGTAGCTTGCAATATCAAATATGGACCAGCAACCTCAACTGAATGAGGTGGGGGTATTTATAGGTGAGAATTTCTTGTCCGTTGGAGGGAAGACAAAAATTCAAAACCCTTTTTCTTTGTCCAGTGTGTAATATCCTTTAGGTATTGAGCCCATGTGGGTGTCAATACTTTGTAGCCATTTGATCTTACACAATTTGTCTTTTTTCTTTTGTCTTACACAAAGGGACAAGACTTTAATACACTTTGGAATAGTTCCTACGACTTCAATTTTTCCAAGGTTGATTACCCATGGTTTTAAGGTTTCAGACAGTGAGACGCTAAGAGAATGTTTTCTGGTTTGTCCACACGAGTGATAATTACTCGTGCCTTAAATGCTTTATGTTGAATGATTGACTTTATCATTCTACCCAATAACTCTTCGAGTGGTCTTTCTCTACCATTCGGCCTTGATAATCCACAAGAGGTGAGCCCTTACAGAATTCAGCTTCTTCATACCTCTTGGTCTTGATTGCATATCTTCATGTCTTCGGCCTTCAGTGCTTAAGTCTTCAGAACACTTTATGATTCATGGCTCGTCCTTCATGACTTGACAAGCATATACACATGCACACGAGCTAAAGCACACGAGTCCTAAACTATTACAATAGTTCGGCCATGTTCTCGGCCTATTCTAAGACATAATGAGATAGCTCAAAAATTGGGGGTCTAAACTTCTGCTATTGGTATCATCAAAATCTTAATGTCCGGGGTTCCTAATAGGAAGCTTTGTGTTGCCTTATTAATTATTATGTGGGTACCTGGTAGAAACATATCTTGGGTACCAGAGCTAGTAACTACCCATTGGGTTTGTAATCACAATTAGGGGGTGTGGATACTAAAGGTTCTAGATATGTTACCATTTGATTTTGATATTGATATTGAGATTGATTGTTAGTATTGAATTGATCATTAAGACTTGACTCCTCTACACTTGTGTCTTGCTTGATATTTTGATTTGATATGGATACCTCCACTTGTGCATTATTATGCTATGTTGATACTTGAGATTGAGAATTGAATTGTCTATATAAGTCTGATATGATTTGAATACCTCTATGGCTCTATATCGATATCAATGATATATATATATATATATATATATAGGGTTGCACTCTCGTGCGAACTCTCGCCCAGGTAGGAAATGAGAACGCTCCACAGCCGTCCACGTGTCCAGATCAACGAATCAGATGCAATTTTAAAAAAATGACGCGGTGGCATTTTCGTAAATAACTGGAACTTTGGTGCACCTAGTTTCACTTACAAGTGCACCTAGTTTCACTTAAAAGTGCACCTAGTTTCACTTAAAAGTGCACCTAGTTTCATTTACAAGTGCACCTATTTTCGCACCTATTTTCGCTTACAAGTGCGAGTAATTTACCTTGTTAATATTCATGCACCTATTTTCGCAAATATTTTCACTTAGAAATGCAAGTAATTTACCTTGTTAATATTCATGCACCTGGGTGCAACCTAGGTGCACCTAGTTTTAACATAGGTTGCACCTAGTTTTAACATTAGGTGCACCTAGTTATAACATTAGGTGCACCTAGTATTGATACTCACTGTACAATTCACTTGCACCTGTAATACATTTTACTTGCATCTACAATACATTTTACTTGCACTTGTGCAAGTAATTTACTTTGTTAACATTCATGCACATGGTTGCAACCTATGTGCACCAAGTTATAACATTAAGTGCACCTAGTTATAACATTAGGTACACTTAGTATTGATGTTCATTGTACAATTTACTTGTACTTGTAATATATTTTACTTGCACGTGTGCACCTATTTTCACTTGCAGGTGCAAGTAATTTACCTTGTTAACATTTATGCACCTGGGTGCACCTAGTTATAACATGACGTGCACCTAGTTATAACGTTAGGTGCAACTACATTCTGGACACGTGTCGCGCTGTGATTCATTTGCATTTCTCACATATATGTACATCTATGTACATATATATATATATATATATATATATATATATATATATATATATATATATATATATATATATATATATATATATATATATATATATATATATGTACATAGATATATATACATATATACATATATATATATATGTACATATATGTATATACATATGTACATAGATACATATACATATATACATATAGGGATGTCAATGGGCCAACCCACTAGGGTTTTGGGCTAGCCCTGCAGGGTTATAGGCTTATTGGTTTGGGCTAAATGATTTTGTTTTGTTTTACTTTTGAGTTGGGTTGGCCCTAACCCTAAACTATACACTATTGGGCTTATCCAGTGGGCTAATTCAATGAACTAAAATTAAAAAGTATAAGTTAATATCCACTTATTCACAAATTTAATTCAAAATAAATTATTTATTTCATCTAAAATAAGTTAAATTTAATAATTAATTTCAATTCAAATCATTATTTTAAAATTTAACAATAATCTGGTACACATGCAGTTTAGCCCACACAAAATTTCAACCAAACAAATTCCTAAATAAATCAACGTATTGCTGCAGAATCAAAATAAAAATTCCTAAAATAAAAATAAAAGAAATTACTTGCACTTGTTGCAATTGGCGATCGGATTGTTGGACATGGTTCTATTCTCGCGGTTATGGGTGAGTATAATTACCGAAAAATAGATAAAATCGATAGCCGATAACCGAATCGACCGATAATTTCGATTATCGATCGGTTATCGGTTATACGACTATAAAAAAAAAAAAAAGCGTTTATTCGGTTTATCCTATTATTTATATATTATATATAAATATATAGATATTAGTAGTTACTGTATATATTAGTTTTATAGTATATATTATATATATATATATATATATAGTAACTAATATATACAGTAGCTAGTATATATTAGCTACTGTATATATTAGTTATATATAAATATATACGTAGTAGATATTAGTTACTGTATATAGTAACTAATATATACAGTAACTACTAATATATATATATATATATATATATATATATATATATATATAT